>JANAVB010036818.1:1750144-2216163 GCA_029216955.1 Iris pallida
AAACTCCGGAAAAGGAAATCTAGGGATTTGACCCAATCATGCCCAAACCTTCCATAAAAATAATACCTATTACTTTAAATAATCCTTGTAATAAAATCAATTGTCACAATATTGTTAAGAATGATTCAGTTACTTATAGCTGTATATTTTCCACAATTGCAATATCTTATAAAATAATGTCGTAGTAATTTGAATTTAATATAACTCTTGATAAAATAGTAATTCCAATAGTCCTTGAATAAAATCTCTTCTAAAGTTTTGCAAATCTCTCCTTACCTTTTTTTTCCAAAATATCTAAAATAGAAATAAAAATTATTTCCTGATTTGAAAAAAATAATTAAACTAAAATAAACTAAGTGGAAAAACTAAAAGTGGGCTTACGGCCTACCCACCTTAGAATGATTCGCCCTTGAATTTAAGGACTAGGATAATCAAATCTTTCCAAGATTTAAATAAATATTGGATTTAACAAATCAAAATCAATCCATAATGATTAAAAAATAATTCAAGGTTCTACTAAAATATTAAAAAATACATTTGATCGAATCTAAATATAATATAATAATAATTTAAATGAATAATACGTTTATCTAATGACTTGGAAAATACTGTGTATATTATCTAAACAGTATACATCTTCGTTAGTCGAAGGCTGAATCAAACTAATTATAATATAAAAAAATGAATTTGATTGATAATTAATATTAGTAAATAATTTAAACAATATTTTATAAATTCTGAATCCAAAATAGTTTGACAAAAATTATGTTGTCATCAAAATATATTCGATAGTGGTTACAAATAAAATCTATTTTTTAACTAAAATTTATTAAAATAAAACAAAATAAATCTTTTGAAAGTAGGGATGTGGGTTTACAATTCTACCCACCTTAAAATATTTCGTCTCCAAAATTTCAAAGAACACGATTTAGGCACGACTATGAATAATCAAGAAACCAAAATATTTAATTGATATGAATAAAATGACGAGGGGTATAATCAAGGGAGTGATATGATTCATGATCTAATTAGTCACGCATAAAAATGACAAGGATACTAAACAAAAGGAGAGTGTGATTCGGTACGACCAGTATTTGATCAAATGGTCAAGTTGACAACCAAGTATTTTTTAAGAACGGTCAAGATTGAAACGGTTGGGTACGACCAATCTATGGTCAGCATGGTTGAGCCATTACTGGCTTTTTAAGGCATGACCAAGGTTCTTGATGAAATCTAAACAGGATTTTAGTCGCATTTAAGAGGCAGTCACGATCAAGGTTAGTCGTGCAAGTCATCCAAGCAGGATAAAAATAGGAAGTCGGCACGAGCATGATCAAAATAGTACTGACCGTAGTTAAAATGAAAGTATAACCTTAGCTATGATTTAGTCTCGATAAAATGGATTAAGATCGATCAAAATTAAAATCATCTTGGTACGAACAACTAGTTGAACAAAATTATTTAGACACGATCATGGAATCGAATTCTAGGATGACAGGCAAATTGGCACGATCGAAATAGAATCGAATAGTTTGGTCGTGATCAAAAATATTTAAGGACGATCCAATCGAAATCGTTCCAACACGAACGATTGTGTAGGCATGATCATAGAATCAAACCTAGGAAAGGATACGAATTTACTCGATCGAAATATAATAAAAGGAGTCCAGTCATGATCGAAATTATTCAAGGATGATTAAATCCAAAATCGTTTCGATATGCTTAAAATATTTATCCACGATTATTTAGGCACGAGTTTAGAATCAAAATCTAGATAAGTTTAGGAATCTAGTCGAAATTACATTAAAAGATGACAATCTGAAAAATAGAAGGATAAGAAAGGAAGGGAGAATTGAGAAGTTTGTGACTAGGAATAAGCACAAATCAGTTTGAAAACTTAATAGTTATATGTCAATCAGACGTAGTCTCTACGGTATTCGAAACTCGTAAACATGATCGAAGTTATTTTACCGAGAATTTATGCCTCGCCAGTGTACAGCTAGCTGCAATAAACTCTTGATTCCACGACTCAAGCAAGGATATGGTAACGAATACCCTATCAACTCTATTCAATCTGGACATAATAGCTTAAAGACGAAGATAGGACGACCAAGATATAGCTTTGACAACATTCGATAACTTATACTTACTTGAGATTACTTCAACTTAGGGATCATGCCTCGCGAGTGCGCTGCTGGCTGCAGTGAACCCACAGTCTCCATAAGTCAAATAAGTGGCGACAGTGCGCAGCTATCTGCCATCATAAGTCATCCAAATTATTCCAACTATATCCTCCAAGAATATCAAAGAAATTTAAAAATATCATACAAATTGATAAAGATAGAAAAAGTGCAAGTATCTGTTCTTCAAGTATAAGATTCAGCTTCTTGAAAAGAAAACAATTGATTAGAAAGGATGATGATCGAAGTCGAAATAAGTAAAAATATTTTAATCCTTATTTCACCGGTATTCAATACTCAACGATTGAGAGAAAAACTTTTGAATCTAAAAACTTGACTCGAGATTAGTAGACAAATGAGGGAGAAGTTATTTTGAAAAAAATAATTCCTTAGGTCCAAGTAAAAGAATATAAGTGAAACGAACTTATGATATGACGGTGTTTAGAAAAGACATAAAATAAAGTTGTACAAATGATCATTATTAGGGAGAGAATGACCGAAGGCAAAAAGGAATATAAACTTAAATTTATATTGCTCTAATATTCGAGACTGAGGAAAAAATATGTAAAAAGCACTATGTCTATCTATCATGAATATATTTATACACAAGTATATATGCATAGCCTAAGTAAATTCCAAAAAATCTCACAATATCACTCTAAGAGAAGGTTATCCTATTTCTAAAAAATATAAATTTAAAATAGCAATAATACATATATTATATTCAATATGGAATTTATAGAAATTATTCACAATACTAGAATGGACTACCAATACACACACACACACACACACACACACACACCACACACACACAGAGATATATATATATATATATATATATATATATATATATATATATATGAACGGCACTATATGACCACCAGGACTTGGGTTGAGTTCGGGCTAATTTGGAACAACCGGGTCTTCTAAAAGCCAATAATCCTAATAATAAGTAATTAACTATTCCTAGGGTTACGTCACGATTTGGCCTGGTTTTCTTAGTTAGTGCACACCTATAACTCGGCCTCCTCTACCATGGCTAGAACACTAGTCAAGGCACTCGATCACACTCTCAGTGCCAAAAATTTTGGTCATCTTGCATTCCGAAACTTAACCGTGATAAGGCCGTCTATACTAAATATTTATAAAATTCTCAAATTACATTTTAATTCAACAAATAAATAAAAGATTTTTTTTTTCAAACTTTCGGGAAGATGTTACGGATCTACTCTCCTGAGAAATACCGTCGAATCAAAATGCGATAGTGTATCCTGAAAGTCATCTAGTGAGACCTATGTAGCAACCTTAACTACCTAATGTCAAATTAAATTAGGGACTCCTAATCCTGACCATTCTTAAAATTGATTTACTCCTAGTTGTGAATGAGCATTTCCTAGTCGCAGGCTCGTGATAGTACGACTAACTTAAGTACTATCACGAGTTCGCAATCTTTTGCGAAGACTGACCTGCATGGGCCACCACAAAAAAATTTCACGACCCGCACCCGCTTTTTCGGATACGAGACGTGTCCAAGCCAGCCTACGTCGCAGAGTCGGCAGTAGAACGCTGTCAAGCCTGCAAAAAATAATTGCTCAAAATCACAAAATAACAACTTTATTGCTCATTCACATTTCTAATTTATTACAACATTTACAACATTTATAATTAAAGAAAAATACAAAGTTCTCACGATTTAATTAAAATGATACAACTGCTATTTATTTCTAGGTTGACTTCAGCATACCCATGCCTTCCCAGTGCTAAGAGTGATCGCGGCTAAACCTGAAAAATTTTGGTTTCCAGTCAGGAATGGAACAAGCACATAAACCGACGGCAATGCGAGAACATAATAGAATTAACAAAACATGAAAATAACATATGAGAGATGAAATCTAGAAAGTACTGATGACATGGCAAGTAGTGGAGGAGACAAGGAAAATAAATAAAGTACAACTATCTATGTGATTTGAAATATCCGTTTCGACATGTGAACGACTAGGGGTAAATCCGGCATCCTGTACGTGTCGTGTACAGCTGCTATTCTCCACGAAAGACATGGGAGATAGTTCTGGGTAGTCCACATGTCTACTAAGATATTTTCCCTCCCGACTACTCCGTGTGACGAGCTTGTCAACAAGCAGCAAGAGATATGTATAAACATGAAATGAAAAGACTACTATGAATCGAAAAGTAATCAGAAAGTGTACTTGCCTGAGGTCCTTAGCTGGTAAAACCAATAATACTATACCACTCAACGAGCCACAATCAGTCAACACATGCAGAAGTCTCCAGATGCTGAAATAAATAGTACCAACGCTTTCAGAATAGTTAAATTAGCTAGAATTGTCTGTCCTTAAGTCCAATTCTGGATACAGGGACAAAACGGTAATTTCGGGTTTAAAACGGTGTCCGCCGTTGGACCCGCTTTGCACCGAAAAGTATGCCAGAGTCTATGGTCTCTAAAGTCATCAAACTATATGTCAACAGGTCCGGTTTTCCGATACGAACCCAACTGTATATCCAAAGTTGGATTCCGGCAGGCCGTGCACAAAATCGCCCGTTGAATCGGACCGTGGAGCCCACAAAATGGCGGTCCAATCAACTGTCTCAGAATTGGACCAAACTTGGCATACAGGACCAAAAAAATGATACGGTCCTGTTGGTGCAAGTTTCATCTCGATCTGACGAACGTGCACAAAGTAATTGGGGAATTTGCACAGAGGCCGATACGGTAAATTTCGACGGATACGTATCAAATTCGTCGCGCACACATGACCAATTTGAATTCCGTCAAAGCCCACACGTCTACGAAGTCGATACGCACCTTTCGATGCTTTCGGTTCGCGACCACATCGCCCGGATTGGTGGGACGCACGTCGTATCGATGGTTTTCGTGGTTTTAAAAACAGATTTTTGATCAACTTTGCACCGGTTTTATTTAGTAAATACCTAGATTTATTTAAAACTAAAAGAAGGGTTTTGTTGCCCTACATGTTGTCAATAAACTCCTTCAAATAGGTTTTCGAATCATGCATGGTTGGAAGATAATTAAATTCAAAGTTGGCTAACTCGACTGTTGTCAGTCCTGTTTTCGAATCAGTTTTTCGCCATTTTTGGCATCGTTTTTATATCGGTTTCGTTTCGATTTAGTTCGAAACGATCCATTGGTGTCAAAGTCCTATAGGTTGTGTTTCCAAAGCATATTCTGGTTTAGAAAAAGATGAAGAGTTGAGGGAGAAATCTTACGTCGAAGTTGGGCTTGGACTGGTTGCTGCTGCCATTGCGGTGCTCACTGTCACGCGCGCGCGGGATTCCTCCGCCGTCCGGCGACGCGTGCGGCGGCGCACGGCGGTGGCGCGCACGAGGTCGGGATGGTAGTCCAACCAGTGGGGGTGGCACGCGTTTAAGATTAGGGTTTAGGGATGCTTGGTTGATCTCGTCGACCCTTCGTATATAGGTGCTGAGAATAGAATAGGGGTCGGGTGTCGGGCTCTGAATGAGTTTGCTTACTGCTGGTTATTTGTGCGGGTTTTGGGGCTTTGCTCGGCTGAGCTTGGGCTCGGCCCATTGGAATTAGGCTGGGATTGGGCTCGGGCCTGAGTAGAGCTTGGAGGGCTCGGGCTTCTGGCAGGTCTGTGCTCGGTTGGCACAGTACGGGTGGGCTGTTGGGCTGGGAAAGATTTATGGGTTTTTGTTTTTCTTCTTTTTATTTATTATAAGTATACCTATATATATATATATATATATATATATATATATATATATATATATATATATATATGCGCGCACACACACACACACACACACACATACATATATATATATATATATATATATATATATATATATATATATTATATTATATATATATATATATTATATATACCACAAATTCAATATAGACGATAAAATATTTTACATATAATCAATATTTATAATAGAATTATTAACTATATAAGTAATTACAATTAGATAGCTACACATATATATATTTATATAAAGCCTAATTTTTATCCAGATATAATTATATATATGCACATGTATATACGTATATAGCCTACATAAATCCCAATATCCCAAAATACATGTTTAAGAAAATATTCACTATAATTATCAATATCATTGGTATTTTTATCTAGCAATATATATATATATATATATATATATATATATATATATATATATATATATTATATATATATATATATATATATATATAATAATATATAATTTATTTATATATATATATATATATATATCTATATATATATATATATATATATATATATATATATATATATATATATATATATATATTCTAACCTTTCTAGCTAAAATATATAAACATTTATTAAATAGGCATACATGTGAAGGTTTATACAATCTAAAACCCCCAACTCTACAAATATATGTTAAGAAAAATCATTTACCCTATATCAACTAAAATATTATATATTTATATATAACATAACAAGAACTTTGAATATAACCATAATTTGTAATATGGCCAACTGGGCCACAAATAAAATAAACTATATGCCAACCATACATCTACATAGATGTCTTTAGACACACTACCCGAGTACATGGGCTTGGGCTTGGTTCGGGTCAAGTTCGGACTAAATCGGCACAACCGGATCTCCTAAAATTATAATTTTAATTAATATATAATTAATTAATCTATAAGGGTTACGTCGCAACTTAGCCTAGTTTTCCTAGTTAGGACACACTTATGGCTCGGCCTTCCCTGTCATGGCTGAAGCACTAGTCAAGGCATACCACTGCACTATCCGTGCCACGATTCCTAGTCATCTTGTACTTCAAAACTCAACCATGGCTAAAGTCATCTACCGCAATAATTAATTAAATAATTATTTATAAAAATTCTAAAAATCACATTTGAATCAAATAAATAATATAAAAATATTTCAAAAATTTTCGGGAAGGGGAGCTACAATGGCGCCTCGATGTCTGTTGTTGCTCCTTGCGATGAATCTCCTGAGCACGAGCTTCTTCCAGGACAGCTGAATGGGAGACTCGAGACTGGGTAGTCGTATAAGACTAAAGCTCTGGTGCAAGCCCCTGGTGAAATCTTCTTGTCTTCTCTAACTCTGTCGGAATCAATCATGTACCAAATCTACTCAGACGATTGAACTCTGAGTCATACTCATCAACTGTCATATTTTCTTGCTTCAGATGAAGGAACTGGTCGTAGAGACTATCTCGAACATGAATAGGAAAGAACCTCTCATAAAATACATTATAGAACTGCTTCCAAGTGATCCCAGCGCCTAATCGTCTCTCTTTCGCCTTCCACCAGTGGTGAGCATTATCTTCTAACAGTAGGTCCACTGCTGTCATCCAATCTCAAGCTGGCAATTGGGATGCCTTCAGTAGCTTCTTGATACTAATAAGCCACTGTGATACCTCTAGTGGCTTCTCCGTTCCTCTAAAGGCCTTGGGGTTCATATCCATGAAATTCTTGATAGAGCCGTCATAAGGATGCAGAGCCGGTATTGGTGCTGGTACTGGAGGTGGTGGTGGAGGTCTAGCAATGCTGCCATTATCGTCTGCCTCATCAGCTCAGTCTGCTGCCACTGAGCCTGCATCTTGGCGTACATAAATTAGGAAGTAAGGCTCCCATCAGTCGGTGGTGGAGGCATCTGAGGTCCCGACTGTGGCAGAAACTGCTGAGGGAATGGTAGTGGTAGAGACGGTGGTACATTCCCTTCCGGTGGTATGGTAGTGGTCTGCCCAGCATGGCTGCCTGGTGTAATGCCCCGCTCCGTACGGTGCATTATAATAAGTCGTTGACTCGAAGAGTTGCATTGACCCAATAAAGTATCGATGTGAATCGATGCAAGAGTTACGTTGGCCGAAGGTAAGCTTTGAGTCGGTTGGAATCTATGAATCGAAACGATGCAAAGGATAAGTCCCATTTGAGCAAGTGCTGACTTTAGTTAATCTGGTGTGCAGGCTATGCTTTTACGCTGGATGATAAGAGGTCGGCATTTTGCCTTGTGCAGTGAAGTGTCCGCAAAATCAAATCGTAGCCTTGCAACGGATTGTGGCATGGGTGCGATAGGCCAAATCAACCGAGTAGTTCAAAGGAATGGCTAAGTCCGAGAGTTAGCTATGAGACCAAGTTATAGAAGCGAGCCGCTTCAACTCGATAAAACGGCAAGGCGTATCGACTTAAGGTGGGCGGGTTCTTGACTCTCTCTCTCCCTATTCCTTCACGTCTAATAAATATATCATTGTATGCATAAGATGTTATCGAATTAGCGAGCGTGGCTCGGCGACGAAAGGTCTAAGTATGTGTCGAACACTAAGATATAACATTAAATAATCAAACAATTGAAGCGACGTGCATCAAGTGTACGAGTCGCGGTAGGGCGGTGATGGTAGAACATTGAAAGACAATATCGAGATGTGCACCACGTGCACGGCTCTGAGAATATTGAACTCTAGACGTAGAACATTGATTATGGTGCTGAGCGTGCCCTCGTGCACTTAAGCTACGAAAATACTAAGTAACCACGGAATTAGGCTATGAGAATAACTTACGAATGGTACGCACTGATATGAGTACGAGATGACTAAGCCGTTGGGCGTCGTGCATCACTATGGATGTGTTGGGGCATAACGCCGACGGAGCGTGAGATAAGGATGGTGGACTATGTTTATGAGATGCGAATATGCTTATGGAATGGGACTATATTTATGGAGTACGAGATGGATTGGAATGTATGACTTGTATATTATGGCACGTATTGCATGGTCAATGGACTCGGATGGCCCGTGCACGGGTGCGGCTTTCCTCGGACGGTTACGCCGGGGCACCGGGACCGTTCGGCCTAGGAGAAAATTATGTGTGGTATTTATGGTACACATCATTCGGACGGATTGCGACCATCCAGTGCTGTGATAAGCTATGATATCCGTAAGTTTGGGATCCTTCGGATACTGGGCTAGCAACCCGTATCGAAGTGATCATAGGCTTACACATAAGAGACGCCAAGTCCATTACGGTGCGAAACACCGTGACCTTCATATAGATAGGGCCGGTGGGCTGAGATGAGAGTTGGGTGCAGGCGCAGGGCCTACGACCCTTATGTATTGTCTAAGTTTATGGTTGGTTGGTTTGACGAATCGTATGATTGGTTATGTAAGTTGTAACCATTGCAGGCTAGACAAGAAAGGGACGGAGATGTGTGTAGTGTCCCGCTCCTAGCGGTTCACTATGTAAGGCTTGTGGCTTGGCTAACTCGGTCGGAACCGAGTATTGGGGAAACTTACCGTCGGTACCGAATCGATCACGGACAAGTGCATAAGAACCTTTCCAACTAATGGATTGGTTTCTCTTGAAATGCGTCCAAGAGTTTTCTCTGGATGTTTTGCTGCTGGTTTTGTTGCTTGGTTTTGATGGATGCTTTTCTGAATGGTTTTCGATGATTTGATTCCTGCCCGTTTTCATCGATTTGCATAGCATTCATTCTTGAGAATTCTGAGAGAAGAGAACACAACGAGACAGATTATTAACCAAACTTTTGGTGCCAATACAGACTGATGCATGACGGAAGGCTAGCGTACAAGTGTTCCTCTCTCTCTCTCGGCGATTCTCTAATTTGGTGAGTGTGGATCTCTGTGGTGGTATTGTCCCTCTCGCTATTCCTTTATGCCAACTAAATAATTGTCTTGCAACATCCGTTGATCGATATCAAGTTGCTAAATACCACAAGTTAATACCACTAAGAAGCTAAAGATGGAACATAGAACATTGAAATGAATGCTAGTACATAGAACATTGAAATGAATCGATTACACTGTTAACAATAATTGAGATTATGCTTGTCCACTGAACATTGAATTGAGATAGAATTGATGCCTAGAATGATGATAAAATGCTGCAAAATGAACAAGTTGTCTATTTACTTTCAAAAACTACCATGCACTGTATGCTTATCGAGTCGGTCCCGCATTCGCATGGTCATGGACAACTTGTGCACAAGGTTTGGTGGTGTGTTTCCTCGAATCGGTACTGGGGCGCCGGGACCGATTCGGCCTAGGAGGAAACATTGGCGTGCTAATGGGAGCACGGGTATTGCGAGGCATCCCTAGGGGCTAGCTACCTACTTTGGAGTCATTGCATTACCTTAAAGTCCTATAAGGCAAAGAGATGTCCATATGGTTTAACAGCGCCAGTGGCCATGTAGTCAGGATGCATGCTAATGATCATTTTATGCAGGGGCGGTAAGAATTTATTATTATCCTGTATCTTATGCAGGAAAGCTGGATTCGGCCAATGGTAAAGTAAACATGGTTTATTCCATGTTACATTTATTGTGAATTTACTCTGAATGTTGCCTGTCCCTAATAAGTTCATATCTTTAAAATGCTTGTCATTAATAAAAATGTTGGTTTAGCTGAGTGGGCCAACGGGGCTCACCAGCGCATTGTTATAATGTGCTGACCCCTCCTCCACAGGTACTGGAGAAGGCTCAGGCGCACGTCCGAATTAAAGCTTTCTGAACTGTTGTTTCCTTTTAAGTTGTTTTTTCTAAAAGACGCACAAAGTATTGCGGAGTTTTCAAAGATAGCTGCTTATATTTCAAAGTACTAAAGGGGCATGATGTATGGAACGGGAAATTATTTCATGGCAGCCTATCAGTTGTACTTCTTTTCATGAATCAATGTAGCCAAAATGGCATTTCAAATATTATCGAGAAAAGTTGTATTCTGACTACAATTATGAATAAAATGAGTATTTCTTCTTCCTATATTGTGTCTCAATGTTTCCGCAGCTGTGGCTTAATTTTCAAATGTTTCAAATGGATATAAATGTGCATGTTCTAGCCTTGTATAAGTGCAACTCCAGACTTGTACGGCATCACGCCTTAGCGAGGACGATCGATTCGGCGTGAATCGAAGCAAATCGAGCGATTTCCCGAATCGGGGCGTGACAAGTTGGTATCAGAGCACGGTTTCAAATCCTCGGATTTTAAAAATATTTTCAAAAGGAAGTCTTGATGCAAATTTTCTCGATTGATGGTGTCGATAGCGCTGGCATGAAATAATGTTCCATACAATAAGCCCATAAATATTTTATGAGTGCTAATAGAATTATTTCTTTGTTGTAGAATGGCTAAGGGTGATAGCTCAAAGATGAATTCATCGTCGGACCCGATTGAGAAACTGATTAAGCAAATGGAGGCTCAGAGGAAGCAGAGCGAAGCTCAACATCGCGTGCTTCAGGAGCAGCTTCAGTATCAGTTTCAGGAGCAGCTGGATGCTCAACAAAAGCAAGTTGATAGTCTAACTCAGATTGTCACCAAGTTGACGGCCGATTCCAATGTTTCTGCAAAGGCCGCAACAACCGAGACCATGGAAGTGCCGGTAGAGAAATCTGAGGCACCGACACGGAAGAGACCGAGCTTCAAGTTCTCTGAATTTAAGAGTTACGACCCGCCTGAATTTAATGGAAAAGAGGAGCCAGATGAGGTGATGGGCTTCTTGAACACACTGGAGGGCTATTTCCGAATGTTAGAGATTCAGGACAGCAAGAGAGTGGAGTGTACCGCTGTACAACTTCGTCTCAAGGCCCAAGAATGGTGGATTTCACAGAGACATGTACTTTACGAAAATAGTCAGGATATGAAGATGTCTTGGGAGGCCTTCAAGCATGCTTTCATTACCTAATTCATTCCATCCGCTGTCCGACAACAAAAAGAGAATGAGTTCATTGCACTTCGACAAGGCAGTATGTCAGTGCATGAATATGAGACAGAGTTTTTGAAGAGAGTCGCATTCGCTGGGTACATGGTACCGAATGACGACGCCAAGCGAGGAAGATTTGTGCAAGGCTTGAATGAAGGCCTGGAGCGGGATGTTCTAAGTCGAAAATGTACGTCTTACCGGGAGGCGTACGAGACAGCTCTCGAAATGGAGAGATTTCATCAACCGGGTAGTCGTGGGACAACGCAGAGCAACCAAGGACTCAATAATCAGAAATGACCTTGGTCTGCAGGAAGAAATGACGCGTCTAAGCGTCCGAATATGGGCAATAACAAAGGACCGTATCAGGAACTGCGTTACAACAGGTGCAATCGGATTGGTCATCGTCGCGAGGACTGTCGCGTCGGGTGTTACAAATGTGGGGGAATGAATCACAAGGCATTTGAATGCAGAACTAGGGGAGAGAACCAGTATCCTCCTCGTGGAAATAACAACAACCACTATCGTGGGCATAACAACAATCAGAACCGGGGCCAACACAACAACCAGCATCGTGGCCAAGCGCCACCAGCCTTGCCAGCTCCAACTGGGAATGCACCGAATCAACAAGGTGGCCAAGCAAGGGTTTATGCCTTGACTCAGGCAGAGGCCCAGACCACAGAGAATGTTATAACAGGTATGTTGCTGTACAAAGGCATACCTGCAAGAGTACTTTTTGATTCTGGCGCTACTCATTGCTTTATCTCTTCTGATTTTGCAACGGAAAATAAATTTTGTATGACTCAACTAAAGACAGCTTTGTGTGTTAGAACTCCTTCGGGAGTAGATATGCCTGCAACTTTGATTTGCAGGGACGGCTACATTAAAATTGGAGGGAAGACTTTATCTTTGGACGCAATTGTACTCGACATCAAAGAGTACGATATCATATTGGAAATGGACTGGCTCAGCGCCTGTCATGCAACAATCGACTGTGCGGATAAGAGAGTTGTGTTTCGCCTACCCGGAGAAACAGAATTCTCTTACTCGTGCGGTTCAGTGTTCCAAGGACCCATGGTCATATCAGCAGTTACAGCAAGGCACATGTTGTACTCAGGGTGTGAAGGCTTTCTCGCTTCTGTCCAAGACACTCGAATGAAGAGTGTAGGCTCGAATCAGACCGAAATTGTGGCAGAGTTCCCCGATGTGTTTCCGGACGAGATACCTGGGATGTCACCGGATAGAGAAATTGAATTCACAATTGATACATTTCCAGATACTCGTCCGATATCCAAGGCGCCGTACAGGATGGCTCCGGCAGAATTGAAGGAACTAAAGGTACAGCTACAAGAACTACTAGACCGGGGATACATTCGCCCAAGTATATCTCCATGGGGAGCTCCAGTGCTGTTTGTAAAGAAGAAGGATGGGACGATGCGGCTATGCATCGATTACAGAGAATTGAATAAGGCAACCATCCGTAACAAGTATCCCTTGCCAAGAATAGATGATTTGTTCGATCAGCTACAAGGGGCGACCGTGTTTTCTAAAATTGATCTTCGTTCAGGATATCACCAATTGAAGATCAGACTCGAGGATGTCCCTAAGTCAGTATTTCGTACAAGATACGGACATTATGAGTTTTTGGTCATGCCATTCGGCTTGACCAATGCTCCAGCAGCCTTTATAGATTTAATGAATAGAGTGTTTCGACCGTTCTTAGACAAGTTCGTTGTCGTGTTCATCGATGACATCTTGATCTACTCAAAAGACAGGGAGACTCATGTCGAACACTTGAGGGAAGTACTTCAGACGCTGCGGGACAACCAGCTCTATGCAAAACTAAGCAAGTGCGAATTTTGGATGAACAGCATATCGTTCCTTGGACATGTTGTTTCGGCGGAGGGTGTTGCCGTCGACCCAAAGAAGATTGAGGCAGTTGTGGACTGGAAGCAGTCTGCATCAGCTAGTGAGATACGGAGTTTCCTTAGTTTAGCCAGGTACTACCGTAGATTTGTGAAAGACTTCTCGAGAATTGCATCTCCTTTGACTCGCCTAACTCAGAAGGGAGTCGCATTTAAGTGGACCGATGACTGTGAGAGTAGTTTCCAAGAACTCAAGCAGCGGCTTGTCACAGCTCCAATTTTAGCACTTCCGGAAGGCTCCGAGGGATTTCAGATCTACAGTAACGCGTCGGGACTTGGTTTGGGATGTGTTCTCATACAACGTGGGAAGACAATATCTTATGCATCGAGACAACTCAAACAGCATGAGAAGAATTACCCAACACATGATTTGGAACTGGCAGCGATTGTGTTCGCGTTAAAATTGTGGCGACACTATCTCTATGGTGTGTCCTGCGAGATCTTCATGGATCACAAGAGCCTGAAGTATATATTCACACAAAAGGAATTGAATTTGAGGCAGCGGCGTTGGTTAGAATTGATCAAGGACTATGACTTGACAATCTCCTACACACCGGGTAAAGGAAATGTAGTAGCTGATGCCTTGAGTCGAAAATTTGTTGGGTCCCTAACAATAGCAAAAGAGGTACTACGAGATCTTGAAGAGATGGGCATCGAGTTCAGAATCCGTCCGCAGAATATGCAGTTGGCTCAGTTACAACTTGAGCCGAGTCTCCAGGGAAGGATTAAGATTGCTCAAAAGGATGACCCGTTCCTGCAGAAGATACGCGAGTTGATTCTAGCAGGAAAGGCGTCAGACTTTACCGTTGAAGATGACACTATTCGTGTCAAGGGAAGATTGTGCGTCCCTAAGGATGAGAATATCAGGAAGGAAATACTGACCGAGGCTCATTTCGCGAAGTATTCCTTGCATCCGGGAAGCACGAAAATGTATAAAGATCTGCACACAACATTTTGGTGGCATGGCATGAAGAAGGATGTGGCGCTATTTGTGTCACAATGCATGGATTGTCAGCGTGTGAAGGCCGAACATCAACGGCCAGGCGGAGAACTACAAAATTTGGCTATTCCACTGTGGAAGTGGGATAATATCTGTATGGATTTTATAGTCGGCTTGCCAAGAACTCAGAAGGAAAATAATACGATTTGGGTTATCGTGGATAGATTAACCAAGTCGGCACATTTCATTCCAATAAAAGTTATATGGGGAGTGGAACGGTTGGCTCGGATCTACATAAATGAAATTGTTCGATTGCATGGGGTGCCAGCTTCTATTGTGTCGGATAGAGACGGGAGATTCTTGTCACGATTTTGGATAAGTCTGCACTCGGCAATGGACACAAAGTTGAACTTCGGTATAGCTTACCATCCGCAGACTGATGGTCAGACAGAGAGAGTAAATCAGATTCTTGAAGATATGTTAAGATTGTGCGTGCTCGATTCGAAGACAAATTGGGACGCACATCTCGCATTAGCAGAGTTTGCCTATAACAATAGTTATCAGGCAAGTATTCAAATGGCCCCGTACGAAGCCTTGTATGGACGGAAATGTCGATCACCGATATACTGTGATGAAGTCGGTGAACGGCAAGTATTCGGACCAGAACTTGTGGAACAGGCCGTCGAGAGGGTTCGCTTAATTCGAGAAAGACTTAGAGTTGCTCAAAGTCGACAGAAGAGTTATGCGGACGTACATCGACGACCTTTGGAATTCACAGCAGGCGATCATGTCTTCTTGAAGGTCACACCCATGCGAGGTGTGATGCGGTTTGGGATGAAAGGAAAGCTAAGCCCGAGATTCGTCGGACCATTCGAGATTTTGTAGAAGGTAGCCTCAGTGGCTTATCGACTTGCACTACCTCCGGCCTTGGCTGATGTGCACGATGTCTTCCATGTATTCCAACTGCGGAAGTACGTGCATAATCCAGGCCATGTAGTGAACTTCGATCAGCTACAGCTGAGCGCTGACCTATCCTACACTGAAGAGCCTGTCCAGATTTTGGACAGGAAAGAGAAAGTTCTGCGGAATCGGACAGTGTCTTTAGTCAACGTGCTGTGGTAGAACCATGCTGTAGAGGAGTCGACATGGGAATTAGAGGAAGAGATGCGGGTGAAATACCCCTCGCTGTTTGATAATCTTGAGGTAGGACTTTTGCTTTAAGTTTCGAGGACGAAACTTTTTCTTAGTGGTATATTATGTAGTGTCCCGCTCCTAGCGGTTCACTATGTAAGGCTTGTGGCTTGGCTAACTCGGTCGGAATCGAGTATTGGAAAAACTTACCGTCGGCACCGAATCGATCACGGACAAGTGCATAAGAACCTTTCCAACTAATGGATTGGTTTCTCTTGAAATGCGTCCAAGAGTTTTCTCTGGATGTTTTGCTGCTGGTTTTGTTGCTTGGTTTTGATGGATACTTTTCTGAATGGTTTTCGATGATTTGATTCCTGCCCGTTTTCATCGATTTGCATAGCATTCATTCTTGAGAATTCTGAGAGAAGAGAACACAACGAGACGGATTATTAACCAAACTTTTGATGCCAATGCAGGCTGACGCGTGACGGAAGGCTAAGCGAACAAGTGTTCCTCTCTCTCTCGGCGATTCTCTAATTTGGTGAGTGTGGATCTCTGTGGTGGTATTGTCCCTCTCGCTATTCCTTCATGCCAACTAAATAATTGTCTTGCAACATCTGTTGATCGATATCAAGTTGCTAAATGCCACAAGTCAATACCACTAAGAAGCTAGAGATGGAACATAGAACATTGAAATGAATGCTAGTACATAGAACATTGAAATGAATCGATTACACTGTTAACAACAACTGAGATTATGCTTGTCTACTGAACATTGAATTGAGATGGAATTGATGCCTAGAATGATGATAAAATGCTGCAAAATGAACAAGTTGTCTATTTACTTTCAAAAACTACCATGCACTGTATGCTTATCGAGTCGGTCCCGCATTCGCATGGTCATGGACAACTTGTGCATAAGGTTTGGTCATGTGTTTCCTCGAATCGGTACTGGGGCGCCGGGACCGATTCGGCCTAGGAGGAAACATTGGCGTGCTAATGGGAGCACGGGTATTGCGAGGCATCCCGAAGGGCTAGCTACCGACTTTGGAGTCATTGCATTACCTTGAAGTCCTATAAGGCAAAGAGATGTCCATATGGTTTAACAGCGCCATTGGCCATGTAGTCAGGATACATGCTAATGATCATTTTATGCAGGGGCAGTAAGAAATTTATTATTATCCTGTATCTTATGCAGGAAAGCTGGATTCGGCCAATGGTAAAGTAAACATGGTTTATTCCATGTTACATTTATTGTGAATTTACTCTGAATGTTGCCTGTCCCTAATAAGTTCATATCTTTAAAATGCTTGTCATTAATAAAAATGTTGGTTTAGCTGAGTGGGCCAACGGGGCTCACCAGCGCATTGTTATAATGTGCTGACCCCTCCTCCACAGGTACTGGAGAAGGCTCAGGCGTACGTCCGAATTAAAGCTTTCTGAACTGCTGTTTCCTTTCAAGTTATTTTTCCTAAAAGACGCACAAAGTATTGCGGAGTTTTCAAAGATAGCTGCTTATATTTCAAAGTACTAAAGGGGCATGATGTATGGAACGGGAAATTATTTCATGGCAGCCTATCAGTTGTACTTCTTTTCATGAATCAATGTAGCCGAAATGGCATTTCAAATATTATCGAGAAAAGTTGTATTCTGACTACAATTATGAATAAAATGAGTATTTCTTCTTCCTATATTGTGTCTCAATGTTTCCGCAGCTGTGGCTTAATTTTCAAATGTTTCAAATGGATATAAATGTGCATGTTCTAGCCTTGTACAAGTGCAACTCCAGACTTGTACGGCATCATGCCTTAGCGAGGACGATCGATTCGGCATGAATCGAAGCAAAGCGAGCGATTCCCCGAATCGGGGCGTAACAATGTGCACGATCACTATGTTTATGTTTCAGATTATGTCTAATTGTATCTGCTGCAGGAACACAGTGTAGGACACATTTATGATAAGTTGCTATATATGAAGATTGTCATGAAACTCATCCTAAGGCTAAGTAGAAAGATCACCAAATAATGATGCATGTTTCACTAAAGTTATTTAGTGTTTGGTTTGGGTGCGAGCGGGTCTTGATCAGTGCGAAGCGAGAACGAAAGCACTAATCCCCCACTAGTTATGTGCAGGTTCAGGTATGTTCGGCTCGGGACGGAGCTTGGCTTGGACGTGACGAGGCATGGAGTCCTTGGCGTTCAAGAGGAGCTACCGCATAGGCGTTCGGACTTGCGACATGGAGATGTTTGGCCGAAGACTACTTGGTGGCTATAAAGAGGCATAATGTATGGAACAATGTAATCCTTTGTGAGCTAGAGAGATCATGAGTGTTGTAGCCAATTGGCATATAAAGTTGGGCTATTCAGAGCCTTTGTAACCTCAGTTCATATTAATAAAAGAGATTCTTATGTTATGCTTCGTTTCCTTCCGCTGTTTATGTTATCAAATTGAGATAAACACTATGTGAATCTGTTATCTTGTCTTGTACGAGCGCAACTCCAGGCTCGTACGGCATCACGCCCCAGCGAGGACGATAATTCGGGTAAAATCTAGCGAGGACGAGCGATTTTCCGGATCGGGGCGTGACAAGTTGGTATCAGAGCGGTTCCATCCTTTGGACCGTGAATGAATCTCTTTGACCCTCAGTTGCTTCGCTATCGAATTCAGTTGACTATAAGTTGTTTCCGCAATCGCAGGCTCATGGATCTGCTCGACGCTACATTGGATGTTCCATACAATAAGTCTATATTAAGTGAGTACGTCTGTCACAAGTATGTCGTGACTATCACGCTATCTCCGGGTGCCATCGGAGAACGTTGGTTGCACGAAGTGCAACGAGTTATGGAATGTTGGTCGCACGAAGTGCAATAAATATGGTGATGTTGGTTGCATGAAGTGCAATGATATACGTATGTTGATCGCACGAAATACGAGAAGTTATGTGTTGTCGGTCGTACGAAATGCGAGAACTTATGTGTTGTTGGTCGCACGAAGTGCGATGAGTTATGTGTTGTTGATTGTACGAGGTGCAACGGGTCGATATGTGAGGCGATGCGTATTATGTTGCTATGCAACGGTTATGTGTTGTCGGTTGTACGGAGTGCAGCTAGTCGTGAATCGTTCGTTGCATCGGTGCAACGAGTCGATATGGTATGATGCACGTTGTATGGCTATGCGTATGGATAGCAATATGTCGAACGGGATTATGACCTTAAGTATCGAGAGTAAATTGTTGCACGAGTTACAATGAGCGAGATTGAAAAATCGTGGATGCGATAATAACGAGTCGAGTTGAGTAGGCAAACTTGTAAGTTGGCCGCATTGAATCGAGTTTCGAAGTAGGCGAACGCATATGTTAGCCGAATGTTACGGGTGTAATCGATATGATTGCTAAGACACGGTTAGATTTGAATGAATGTCGAACTTGAGCGAACGATAGGGCATGTTGGTCCAGTTGTTGTGCCAACTTGAGTAAGAAGAACGCTAGAGCTGGGATCGGAAAGATCGCCATACGGGATAGTCAATTAAAAATAGATGTCGGACCTATGCGGAGTATGATGCCGAGTGATGACTCAATTTCGATTGGTATATGCAATACCACTTGTGCGAGCAAGTGTAGCAAAGTATTGTATCTATAGCGATAGGCTCGATCCTGAGTGGTGTATGGAATACCCCTTGGCGATAGCTATGCTAAGCTGTTAAGTGACTTGTGATAGATTTCGTCGAGACGGTTATGTTGTTACGATATGTTTGTCCTCAACGGACGAAGAAGTGCTGAGACTCGAATAGGAACGACTCGATAAAAGTCGATGCGAGTATGCCTCGATGAATTGAGTTGAACGATTATGTGCGAAGTCATACCTAAGGATGGTACGTCGGACGAGTATTCGTTAAGTATAAGCCGAACGGTAGACGGAGCATAGCGAAGGAATGTCGCGTCGAGGAAATAATTGACTCGGTCGAATGTACGTGAGTTAGTACGAATACTTGTTCAGAACGTGTTGAGTAGGTACGAAGAAATCGTACGAACGAATTTAAGTTAGCGCGAGGAGTTGGTAGCACGATTTTGGAAGTACGAGTTAGGGATATGAGAATGAATATGTAAATTGGAAATCGTGTCTCGATGATGGTAGTTAGTTATAACGGAATGAATCTTGATGTGCAAGACTTGATTCATATTCGAATTCGAATAATGGCAATAATTGCAACGAGTTTGAGCTTATGAGAAAGGAAGATGTTCAAGTTATGCATGTCGACGATGGTATTGAGGCGTATCAAAGATGATATGCAATAACTCGGAGATACTCTGATCGAATGAACGAAAATTATGTTGAGCATTGTTGTTGGACGAATAAGATGCAAGTTAAGTTATGGCAGTTAGTATGATGACGGTAGGAATGCTTCAAGAATTTGAGAGTGAATGGATATTACTCGGAAGAAAACGAAAGAGCTTGATTGTTTCGAAGATAACCACAATGTTGACATTCTTGTCTTATGCGAGTGCAACTCCAGCATCGCACATACGTCATGCCAAATTAGGGCGATCATTCCACGTGAGCGCTGGTATGGTGATTCATACAGCGGGGATGATCAAACTTACAAGGCCTGACAAATTGGATTTGACTTGTGGTTTGATACGAAAGTTGTTCGAGGATGGTTTGATGAGTATGGAATGTGTCGGACTATGATCATGAATAGGTAAACTCGGATTTGAGGCGAGTAGATGTCATACGACTAGCGAAGATAGTCGACGGTAATGCATGAGTGATTCGAGTGGTAACGACGCGCAGGCGCATGAGTCATTTGAGTAGCAACGGCGCATTAGTTGCACGGAAGTAGAGAAATTATGGATTGGTAAAAGTATGTCGGATTAGGTAAAGTCCTATAGGAATTGTCGAGAATTGATTTGGCTCCGCGATAGGATATAACATGGTTCGTTGAAACTGTCCCTCGTTGATGACTTTCAATTATCGAGCGTAGTTTCGGGACAGATGACCCTAGAAGACTTGACTGCCAAATCAAGTAAATATTGAAGTCCCATAGGATGACCCAATGAAGTCGTATAAAGATTTTGTCGAGGATGAGGAATGATGTAGTGCATGTTGAGGATAAGTTTAAGCGATTGAGTATCGCGTTTCGGAAGTTAGCGAGTAGCCTTCAACTAGATCGATATGGTTAGAAAGTTTATGATCGAACGAATAGATACGTGGATAGACTGGGTTAGTCGATGATCGAGTAGATGTTGAGGAACATGCCTAGTATAGTGATGCGATAAGGCGATTGCAAGGATTCTGCAATGCGCGAGAGCAACGGATAGTAGAACGACCCTAAGAGTTGTGTCATAGATCAATTGGAGTAACGGTTAGGTTATGGGTGTTGGGCGCACGATCGATGTTATGAAATGAACTAGTCGGGACTGATTCAAAGATTGAGTAAGGGATTCCTATTCGACTGAGAATCGGAGATAGGTGTATCGTAAGAGACTTTGGGTTGGAAAGATTGTTGCCTTTGAGCATCGTAGACTTAAGTAGACCTCTTGTGTCGGGAGAGATTAAGCATGATGTCTGGATAAGTTACCTAGCGGGGGTAGCCCCAGACGCAATGCGTAGATAGAGAGAGAACGTGAATCATATATGGATAGTTGTGTGCGAGACTTAGTACGAATGGTAGGCAACGAAAATTGAGACATGTGGACTTAGTCCATGTCATTAAGGCCAATTTTATGAATGACTAGATGAAAGACTCGAGTTATATAAGAGATAGAAAATGTTTGGGCGAATAGGCGTTACAGAGAATTATTGCGATCGGATGCACAATGACTTGACGCAATGCATGCATTAGATGGCCGTCGAGAGACTTATGAGATCGAAGTTATGGTTTTGAATCAAGTTATATGCGAGGATGTTTGCACGCAAATTCTAAGGATATGCGTTAAGATCTGACTAAGTCGAAACGGAATGATTGGTGTTTGAGGATTTAAGTTGAGCTTGTTAGCTTTGTTCCGATATCCTACAACTGAGCTTGGCTGAAATGCATATATTGGTGGGACGCCTAAAATATGTGTATGATCCAGACTAAGTTGTATGATTCAACGATAGTAGCACGAGATCGTGGAACGATCTAGCGAGGCACTCGGATTAAGTGTTGGTTTCGATTCGAGGACGAACCTGATTTCCGATGAAGTATCGATACGAATCGATGCAAGAGTTACGTTGGCCAAAGGTAAGCTTTGAGTCGGTTGGAATCTATGAATCGAATCGATGCAAAGGATAAGTCCCGTTTGAGCAAGTGCTGACTTTAGTTAATCTGGTGTGCAGGCTATACTTTTACGCTGGACGATAAGAGGTCGGCATTTTACCTTATGCAGTGAAGTATCCGCGAAACCAAATCGTAGCCTTGTAACGGATTGTGGCATGGGCGCGATAGGCCAAATCAACCGAGTAGTTCAAAGGAATGGCTAAGTCCGAGAGTTAGCTATACGACCAAGTTATAGAAGCGAGCCGCTTCAACTCGGCAAAACGGCAAGGCGTATCGACTTAAGGTGGGCGGGTTCTTGACTCTCTCTTCCTATTCCTTCACGTCTAATAAATATATCATTGTATGCATAAGATGTTATCGAGTTAGCGAGCGTGGCTCGGCGACGAAAGGTCTAAGTATGTGTCGAACACTAAGATAGAACATTGAACAATCGAACAATTGAAGCGACGTGCATCAAGTGTACGAGTCGCGGTAGGGCGGTGATGGTAGAACATTGAAAGACAATATCGAGATGTGCACCACGTGCACGGCTCCGAGAACATTGAACTCTAGGCGTAGAACATTGATTATGGTGCTGAGCGTGCCCTCGTGCACTTAAGCTACGAAAAGACTAAGTAACCACAGAATTACGCTATGAGAATAACTTACGAATGGTACGCGCTGAATATAAGTACGAGATGACTAAGCCGTTGGGCGTCGTACATCAATATGGATATGTTGGGGCATAACGCCGACGGAGCGTGAGATAAGGATGGTGGACTATGTTTATGAGATGCGAATATGCTTATGGAATGGGACTATATTTATGGAGTACGAGATGGATTGGAATGTATGACTTGTATGCTATGGCACGTATTGTATGGTCAATGGACTCGGATGGCCCGTGCACGGGTGCGGCTTCCCTCGGACGGTTACGCCGGGGCACCGGGACCGTTCGGCCTAGGAGGGAATTATGTGTGGTATTTATGGTGCACATCATTCGGATGGATTGCGACCATCCAGTGCTGTGATAAGCTATGATATTCGTAAGTTTGGGATCCTTCGGATACTGGGCTGGCAACCCGTATCGAAGTGATCGTAGGCTTACACGTAAGAGATGCCATGTCCATTACGGTGCGAAACACCGTGACCTTCATATAGATAGGGCCGGTGGGCTGAGATGAGAGTTGGGTGCAGGCGCAGGGCCTGTGACCCTTATACATTGTCTAAGTTTATGGTTGGTGGTTTGACGAATCGTATGATTGGTTATGTAAGTTCTAACCATTGCAGGCTAGGCAAGAAAGGGACGGAGATGTGCACGATCACTATGTTTATGTTTCAGATTATGTCTAACTGTATCTGCTGCAGGAACATGGTGTAGGACACATTTATGATAAGTTGCTATATATGAAGATTGCCATGAAACTCATCCTAAGGCTAAGTAGAAAGATCACCAAATAATGATGCATGTTTCACTAAAGATATTTAGTGTTTGGTTTGGGTGCGAGCGGGTCTTGATCAGTGCGAAGCGAGGACGAAAGCACTAATCCCTCACTAGTTATGTGTAGGTTCAGTTATGTTCGGCTCGGGGCGGAGCTTGGCTTGGACGTGCCGAGGCATGGAGTCCTTGGCGTTCAAGAGGAGCTACCGCATAGGCGTTCGGACTTGCGACATGGAGATGTTCGGTCGAAGACTACTTGGTGGCTATAAAGAGGCATAATGTATGGAACAATGTAATCCTTTATGAGCAAGAGAGATCATGAGTGTTGTAGCCAATTGGCATATAAAGTTGGGCTATTCAGAGCCTTTGTAACCTCAGTTCATATTAATAAAAGAGATTCTTATGTTATGCTTCGTTTCCTTCCGCTGCTTATGTTATCAAATTAAGATAAACACTATGTGAATCTGTTATCTTGCCTTGTACGAGCGCAACTCCAGGCTCATGCGGCATCACGCCCCAGCGAGGACGATGATTCGAGTGAAATCTAGCGAGGACGAGCGATTTCCCGGATCGGGGCGTGACACCTGGGGGTGCTGCAATCTCTGGGTACTTCGTCGCCGGTGTCGTAGTAGGCTGCGACTATCCTGGCTGGTATGGTGTCAATGGAGTCATTGGAGGATTTTGTCCCTCCGGAGTAGCCTCTTCACCAGATGTGAGGGCCAAGGCAAAAGTGCGTCCGCTTCTTAGATTCATACAGTTGGCACGAGAAAGATAGGTTGATATTAGGAATGATTAGATATAAGGTAATTCAAATAATCAAGAAAGTTTAGAATAGAAGTTTGGATGTCAAGGGGCGTAGTAGTTCTGGATGAGATATTCCTATTCCTATATGCAGGCTTATTGGGCACAGTCATGTAACCCAACAATATTATCGTAGACCTACATGGGCCACCACAAAAACATATAACGCCTATTCCCAAAATACATAGGACCAAGTACGTGAACATGACAGCTGCACATGTACGAAGAATACTCCAATATATGGGATCCTCATATGCACATAAGCTGTAAATAAAATGATCACATGCTAGAATAATATAATCTAATCTAATCACAGCTCAACACAGAAGATAATAGAGTCCAAATAATAAATAAGTGTATCCAAGATAGCCGGGTGAACATGCTCACTCCAAACAGCTATAAAAATAGTCTCACAAGATCGAAGTCCAACCTCCGCAAAATAGAAAGAAAAGAGATGTAAAAATAATGTCTCAATAAAGAATTGACTAGAAATCAGTAGAAACTGCCTCGTCATCGATGTAAGATAGCTCCAACGCTGCTCCGTACTCCTGTGGAAAATCAACTAACCCTGGAGAGATAACCAGGTCCCCAGAGGGATGTAGCAAGATACAAGAAAACACCATACCATATAAACTGTGATAATATAATAGAAAATAAAGGATGCATGCAATCGGATTCCTGACCAATCTACTGTGAATATGCAGTTGAGATACAATCCTTCGACGCATGAGCCCTGGCTGAATATAGGATCCGGTATAGTCCCCTCTTGGGCACCAGTGACCAAGCACATAATGTTCCAAGAACGACAGTGGCCAACCTGAGAGGCTAATCATACCCGTATCTCCAGCGGAGCTTCCGGGTTACAAGGAAAGTGCAATCGAAGCTCATACGTCAGGTATTGTTCTTCCTAACCATTGCCTAGTATCATCATCTCCATGAATGATATGTACCTCTAGTAACCGCCAAGTCTTCTAGCATACAATTCTATTGCCAATTACTCATATCCGTCGCACGCTCCATACGTATCGGTGGCCAGCTGACCACACGGGTACGTGTCCTACATGTGACTCACATTACGTGGTAAAGTAAGTGTCAAGGTCGTATATGATATACCAATACCTCATCATCAATGGGTGGTCATTAGACTAAGTCAATGCAAGAGAAATAAATAAAAAGCGAGAAAAACGACCGATAGAGTCGCTTGCACCCAAGTGTGACTTGGACGCACAGTTTTATAATATCAAGAAATAAAAAATGCTGAAAATAACAACTAAAAATAAGAATACAATAATCACAGAGTAAGGTGGCAAGGTATCTTGCCTGATGGTGCAAAGTGGCAAGTCCAGGAAATCACAATGTCAGCCAAGAAACGTCACAATCTCCAAACAACTTCGGACGCTGAAACAAACATCAAAAACATACTCAGTGTATAAGATATACCTAGGAAATGCCTGTCCAAAAGTCTAATTCTGGAACAGGAGCAAAATCGTAATTTTGGGTCAAAACGATATTTGTCGTTGGACTCGCTTTGCACCGAAATACGTGCCAAAGTCTATGGTCTCTAAAGTCGTCAAACTACATATCTACGGATTCAGTTTGAGGAGAGGAAATCAATGGTATGTCCAGTTTTGGATTCCGATGAGCCGCGTACAAAATCGCCCGTTTGAGTGTGTCGCAGGCCCGCCAAAAAGGGGTTCCGATCGACCTTCTCAGAATCGAACCAAACTTGGCACACAGGACCAGAATTTTAATTTGGAACTGTTGGCGCAAGTTTTGTCTCAATTTTATGACTGTACACGAAGTTAGGGCAAACTTTGCAAATTGGCGATACGGGGTATCTCGACGGATACAGACTGATTTTGTCGCGCACACATGATGAAACTGAGCTCCGTCAGTTCCCATACGTCGGCAACGTCCATATGCGCCTTTCGATGCGTATAGCGCGTGACCACATCGCCCGGTTTGTCGGGGCGCGTGCCGTATCGGATAGAATTCTAAAATTTTAATGTTTTTAAGGCAGTTTTTATCACAAGTTCATCGATCCATAACTTCCTGTACAATAAATAAAAATTTAATCTACCAGATGGGTTTTCATCTCGTATATGTTAACTAGGACTGTCTAAATTTGTTCCCCACAAATTCTTAATATCTGGGTCGAAATCACCCTTCCAAAGTCAGGGTTTTGGTGTGTTTCTCGGTTTCGTTTTCGAGGAAATTTTTCTCTATTTTCTAAAACTTTTATGGGATTTCCAATGTATTAGAAAATTTTCTAATTACTAGGGTTCATAGATGGGTATGTTGTCTACGCACAGAAGTCGATAGATCGAATTTTCGTTGAACAGAATCAAAGATATTGAATTCGAAATATGGGTACCTGGTTTCTTCGTAAAACAGAGTGTCCTCTGTTTCACTCTCGGCTCCGCGCGGTTGGCCGGCGATCCAGTCGTCGGCGACGGCACGCATGCGGTCGACGTTGAGCGCGAGGGTGTGGGGGAGGTCCTGGAGTCGAAGTTCGGGTTGGGGATGAAGTTTGACAGGTGATTTCCCAGGAACCCTATTTCCCGACTGATTATATAGAGAGTTTAAATTCATATTTTGAATCCGATTCAAAACCGCAGGGTGCTAGGATTTGATCTAGGTTTAGGTCGATTAGGTAGAGGAGAATCTAGTTAAGATTTTGTAAAAAAAATATTGAATCAATTGGTGTAGATATGAAGAAGTTTGAATTTAAACTTCTTTTGAAGTTTCTCCTCTACTGTTCGGTCGCGTGGGGAACGAGTATTGTTCACATGAACAGTACTCCACCCTTTTCTTTTCTTTTTTTTCTATAAGCATATATATATATATATATATATATATATATATATATATATATATATATATATATATATATAGCCCCAATAATTACAAAAAAATTCCTAAAAATCCAAAATATTTTTCTAATACAATCAACTAAATAACCTTATATGAATTACCTATCTTATCTATATATGTATGTAACCATTGCTTGTTACCCATAATATGCAAAATGCCCATACTTGGTTAAAAAGCCATTTAATTAATAACAAAATGTTAAAATAAAATATATGTATACTTAAAAGGAAAGGAAATTTAGGGAGGGGGTTTATAACCGCTAGCTGGGATCCGGCCGCTACAGCTAACCCGAGGTAGTTCAACTATGCTGATAAGTGTTTTAACAATAATTTACTGCCTGGTTTAAATTATTGTATGCCTAATATCTTTCAAGATTACTAAGTCAAGACAAATCCTATTAAATCTTTCTTCAAAAACTATCTTTTTGAACTTTTTGAGTTCTGGCACCAAGTTCACAGAGCTTGGGCCGAACTCTGTCTGCTCGGTTCCAGAACCTCCAGCAGCTCTTTGCTTTGTAGTTTTTCTTTTTCATTGTATGACTGCAAGTTGGCTTAGTTTGTATTTTTTTCTAAACTGCTAGTTCTATTTTTCATGATTGTGTGATTGCAATTCTTCTCCTTGTTAATCATTTATCTGTTTATGGGGGAGTACTTCGATATTTATTTTTGATAAATGACAAAGGGGGAGAAATATTTGTTTATATATGATCTTGTTGTGCTTGGATAAGAATTTTGTCTCGGGACATATCCATTTACGGGATAGCTGGCATATCCATCTATGGGGGAGCTATTCGTTCCATGCCATTCATTTACTTTTACTCCCTATAACATATTTTCAGGTATGAACATTGGGGCATACAAATATCGTTTTGTCAATTATCATAATGGGAGAGATTGTTGACCCAAATTGGATCACAGTCAACCTAATTTTGAGTATTGACAAAAATGATATCTGTTATGATCCAATATGACACATCTAGCTCAAAGACAGAACATCATCACATATCGGTTTGAGACAAGGCGTCATCAACATATGAAGCTATTACTTGTATTCTGTGTCTGTAATTTTTACATTTATTTGATTCTAGGATTATGTATGCTGAGTAGCACTGAGTGTCTTAAACCTAGAATCGCTTATCCAAAGCTCCACCAAACAATCACCAAACCAAACAAAGCTCATTTGATCCAACCTAGCCCCATTATCCATTCTGGCCCAAGAATATAGAATTCGGTCCGAACTCTGGTTCCTTAATTTAAGTATCTTAATTTCTAGGGTTTGCTGGTTGCTAGTTGTCCAACGGCCAAAAATTTAAATTTGGGAAAAGAGTTCTGGCCGAACTCTGCCTCCCTGGACTAGTATATATAGGGCATGATTTCTTTCAATTTCATTCATCTCATCTTCTCATCTTCTATAGCCTTATACATTCTAAGCCTACTCTTCCCATCTACTAGTCATACAACTTTCTAAGCCCTAAGATGCTCAGTGCAATTCAGCTAGAAGTTCTGTACAAGAGTTTGAAAGTAGTCGCTTGGACAATTCCAAGTTCACCATAGCGAAAGTGTAAGAAGTTGGCGTGCTCTTCTGAGTAAAGGCACGTGGTGTACCTCTATTTCACAAATAGTATATTTTAATCCTGAGCAAGAGTTCTCAGGCCTGGACTAGTCCTTCACGAGCGAAACCAGGTTAAAACTGCTGTGTTTGCGTATGCTTTTCTGATCTCTTTTATTTCTGCATTAATACTCTGATTAATTATTCTGTTGGTGAAAGAGTAAATTTTTATTTGGTTATTATCGACACAAACTCTATTCATCCCCCTCTAGAGTTGCCTACATGTACTTCAGGATTGAATTATTGATGGATTAAGTGGTATAGTTGGATAGACATTTCGAAATAGTCGAATGTGATAAACTGAATATTGAATTGAAGCTGAATGAGAACTTGTTGTGACTAAGTGAGTTTAGTAGAATGAGTTGTTCCCTTAAGTTTCGAGGATAAAACTTTTTTGAGTGGTATATTATGTAATGCCCCGCTCCACGCGAGGCATTTGGTTGGTTTATTGGATGCTATCAGAATATTGGACCGTGACTCGTGTTGGAAACCAAGAGAATTGAGACTGATGCAGTCTCTCTTAGCTGGCTAGACGGAAGGGGTATTGGAACGTAGCTCGCTGGTGAAGCTACGCTTAGTAGGAATATGTGCGATCAGAACAAGAAGACTCTTTATACAAGTGAGTGGAACTATCCTCCCTCCTCCTTACGCCTTCATACTTAATAAAATAGAGTATTACGATGCTTTGATTTGACCCTAAATGTCCTATATTTTATTTGATGGATAATAGAGATGCTTATGTTGCCTAATATTAAAATAAACAACACATGAACATTGAACTGCTGAATGAATCACACTTGAACTGCTAATGTAACTTGATGCCTAAGAATGAATTGATAATATCCCTTATGCTTAACATTGCCGAAACAAGTATAATACTTGAATAATGAGATGCCTTGTGACTGATAGAATAAGAAATGAACTGGCTATGCTATCGACCCAATGAACTGAATGAAACACTGAATCATGTTTACTCTGTGTAACTGTCGCAAAGATGTGAAATACTACATATTTTCTTATAAGCAATGAAATGAATGATATTGTCCCTATGAGATGAAATGCTACATGTCCTTTGAGAAATGATTAATGTAGGAATGTTTCAATGTATCTGAGTTGATGGAATGAGAAATGAATGATTGATGCAATGAGAATTGATGAGGCTTGGGATCATTGAGATCACCAAGTGAAATGATGGTAATGTTAAGAATAAATAAGTCATTGAACATGAATTGAATGAGATGAATGATGATGCACTGTTGTCTTTACTCCTTTTATTATTTTACCATGCGCTTACGTTCACGATCGAGTCGGATATGCATTCGCATGGTCATGGACAACTTATGCATAAGGTTTAGTGATATGTTTTCTCGGACGGTACCCCGGGACGTTAGGGGGACCGATCCGGCCTAGGAGGAAACATTGGCGCGTGCTAGTGAAAGCACGGGTCTTACGAGGCATCATGGAGGCTAGCTACCTACCTTGATGTCATCGCATTACCTTGAAGTCCTATATGGCAATGTCCGTATGGTTTAACAATGCTAGTGACCATGTAGTCAGGATGCACGCTAATGAATGTTTTGTGCAGGCAGAGTAAGTATATCTGCTAACATATATTTAATACAGGTACGAGGAGTTGGTTATCGGTAAGAAATTGCTTAAATGTGATATATTCAATACATATGTTGGTTTATCTTGCCTGCTTAACATGCTAAATAAAATAATGTTGTTGATGTTGCCTTTTAAATGATAACCTGCTTCACATGTTAAATCCAGTATGATGGAATGTTGCCTTGCTATGAAACTGCTTAAACATAACAAATGATGCTTTCTATGAGAATTGCCATGACATGTTTAAGATGTTAATGCTAACGATGCCTCAATGATGCCTTTTCATAATAACATCAAGTATGTTATAATGATGCCTTCACATGAACGCTGCTAAGAACATGTTTACATCCTTCACTATGAATATTGCCTATGAACCGTAAACTGATGCTAGGTCCCAAATAGAAAGATCACTTTAATAAATACTTGCTAAAATTGACCACTTAGTGTCGATTTAGGTGAGTGGGTTGGATTCTGCTCGTCAGTACATAGATGATATACTGACCCACGTTATGGGCACTCTTTTTAGGTGCTCGTGCTTGAGAAGTTCTGTACACGAAGATTGGCTTGATCAGTCCGCGGCATCGAAGAATTGTTGGGCATGTAGAAGCTCTCCTTCCAAAAGTTGATATCTTCTGTTTATAAAGGGCATAATGTATGGAACATTGTAATCAGTTGTACCAGTGAGTTGTAAGCCAAGTTAGTATATCGAGTTATAATTCAATGTATCAAAGTATCAAATGTAAGATTTGTTCAGTTGGCTATCAATATAAAGTGAGATGTGTTGTAAACTTTGTATTCCATTGCAAGTCATGTACTCTACTTCAATTATCAATAAAGAGAATACATTTTTATATATCTCTGTGCGACTTTAAGTTATCTGTTTATCTCCACTGCTATAAATCAGTAATGTACTTCTGTTCGATAAGAAAGATATGTCCTCATTATCTTCAATTTGTCTGCTGCGTGCCGCTGCAATGTGTTCCTATTTGAAGATAATCGATTTTGTACCGTCTTTGCCTTGTACAAGTGTAATACCAGACTTGTATGTATCACGCTCTAGCGAGGACGATCGATTTCCAGACTTGTATGTATCACGCTCCAAGCGTCGTGATTAAAGATTGAAGAAAAGTGGGTGTGTTTTCTTTGAGGATAATATCATCAACATATAGTAATAATATCACAATCATGGTACTTTGATGGAGAATAAACATGGAAAGATCAGCTTTGCTCTAGATAAAGCCATAGGAAATTATGAATGTGTTGAATCTTTGAAACCACACTCGGGGAGCTAGTTTCATTGCTCGATTTGGGGGTGAAGTTCTTCATGGATTGTCCTGAAACTTGATACACGTTATTGGAAATTTGTCATATCAAATTTATTCCTATTACGTCAATAATACAAAATAAATTCTGATAATTATGATTTTCTTGGATTTGATTTGTATTATTTTTAGTCCGTTGTGACTCGATTCTTCAGAGTATCGTTGGGGCTTGCCTTCATGGATGTGTAGGCAGCATTTGGTGAGGTTCAGTTCCTTTGTTCTTATATGTTGGTTCTTTCAAGGCTTTGTCTCGATTTATTTACTCTTAGTATATAATGTCATATGTTTATGTACCCTTTTTCTAGTTTTAATAGCCTCGTACACTCTTGAGATATCGATGATACACATAGACACACGATATATTTGGTTCTAACTTGCCCTATGACTATAGGTGCATGGCATGGTTTTGAATCGTTGATCTTATCACTGAATCATGGTGACCTTCAAAGTTAGTCGTGATTTATCATTATCCCTATTTTGTTACCATGAGAATTGTGAAGGAAACCTAACTTTGAAAGCTCAAAACAAAACTAAAAACATATACATGCATATCAAAACCCATGAGTCGAGAGTGAGAGCAAGGTGTACTTACCAGGGCCGGTCCTGGGATTTTTGAGGCCTTGTTGGACGGTTACAAAATTTGGCTATTATAATTTTTTTTCATTCTCAACACTAGAATTATTGAATTAAATAATATTATTATTTTTCAAATGATAATTTAGATCCATGTTCTTGTATCATATATGTTCGAATATTCCATTCTACTTTACCATTAACCAGAATTTTTATTAGTACCATAAAGATGATCATCATTTCTATATATTGCTATTATTCATATTCTAATCAAGATTATTAATCCAATCATTTTTATTGTTCTTTATATCAGCCAAAACTTCCACATGACTTATTTTATCTTGTTTATCAACTATATGTTCTGGAAATTGGTCATTTGAATTTACACCTCTATTAATAAAAATATGTTAAGGGCCCATTTTTGTAATGAACCTATTGTTCTATCATTTGTCATGTTTATTTTTTTTCATACCCACTTTATTGTTTTATGAATAATAAATTTAGTAGCAAAAAAAACGTAATAAAATATAAATCGTAAACAAAGAATAATATCATCTGGATTGATTTCGTTGAACTAATGTGCTTCTTCTTTAAAAAAAACATACTACTACATAGACATGAAGCATAAATTCAATTAACATTAATGATTAAATAAAATAAATAAATTATCAACTATATATACTAAATATGTTTAGAAAAAACCTACAAAAAATTAGATTTATATTTAGAGAACATGGAATTGTAGGGAAGACTCGAAAGAGAGACAAAAAGTGAATGGAAACTGAATTATTTTTTATAAAAAATTCTTTAGCCCAATAAATAGTGATTTTATTATATCTTAATGTTTAATTTTTTTTGCTTAATATTTCTTTTACTTGCTAGTAAAAAAATTCTTAACATAATTGCATTTAATGACTATTTATTTAATAAATATATGGATACATTTAATCATAGACTATTATATATATTTTTTTGGCTTTCTTAATCAAAATTGTGGGTTGTATTTTTCTTTTCCTATATGAATTATCAGTATGTAATTAATAGTTATAATCATTTCAGTTTACATGTAATTAATTTTTTTTATTTTGGGCCCTTGGTTAGCGGTTTCTTCTTTGACTTTGTAACAAATTTGATTCATGTTATACTACGGGCACACGTGTTGCCTGTGCAACGTATTTTTTAATTTTTTTATATAAAAATTATTAATATATATTCTTTTAATTGGTATCTTCTAGCGGTATCTTCTTTGACTTGGTTAGCGGTATCTTCTTTGACTTTGTAATAAATTCGACCCTGCTACTTGCCTACAGGTGGGTGCTGCGATCGTGACAAGCCTTAGCATAGTGTGACAGTGAATGTCCACCTCCATGTCGACTCAAAATCACAAGCCTGGCTCTTACGAACTTGCTCAGTTCGAGTGGAAGAGGAGAATGAAAGAGAAGAAGAAGACGAAGAAGAAGTGAGTGAAGAGTGAGGAATGGGGGAAATAAATGCATGAGAGGGGTTTATGTACAACCCAAGAATAAATCATGATCGTTGGATCAAGATCCAATGGTCACGATCGATCAAAACAACCCATGTTGTTGTTTTCCCCCTTACCAGTGTACCGCTAGTATACTGTCAGTATATTGCGCAGACAGAAAAAACTACGGGTTAGCCTTTTGTCTGGGTATCTGATCGAAGTGCGGATCCTATGGCGGGTGTATGACAATGCCATTGCTCTTTACAAGTCTGCGGTAGACCAATGTGTCAGTTTAATGCTATAGAAAAATCCAGAAAATCACAATGATTGAGCTTATCATTAATATCTTTTACAATTGCGAGTATCACGTGAGATAACTCATTCGATACTCGATGTATGAGAAAAAAAAAACCCCACAAAATTTAAAATACTTCAGAAAACATATCTAGCTCTGCCATCAAGGCACGATACCAATGATCAATGGTTCTCTGAGGAAAAGTTCATAATCCTTGATTAGGGTACCAAATCACGAATATCGAGAAAATTTGTATAGCTAATACATACCCGTATCAATATATATACAATACGGTGAGGCGAGTCTTGCAGTGAATTTGGTGCCCATTATTCATACATTCATTAGTGTATACTTCAAATTGGGGGAGAAATAGATGAAAGAAAAGGGATGCCCAAAAAAAAAATAGCATCATATATATTTTCGATATGGGAATCACTAGATAATGAATTCAACCGTTCCAAGATAAGTGAAAGAAGTGGATAGTATTAGAACTAGGTCCTTGTCTAAGTTTAAAATAAAAATTGGTAGAAAGGAAACAAATTAGAAAGAAATTGAAAATAATTTGGTAGAAAGGAAGTAGACTGAAAGAAATAAGAATAAATTGGTAGAAATGAAATATATTAGAAAGAGATTTTGAAAAAAAAATGAAAGAGAAAGAGATATGACATCACTTGGTAAAATTGGGGAATAAATAAATTATATATATAATATAAAAGGGTTACTTATTACATTATAAGGGTAATTTAGTAAAAAAAAAATACTTTTCTTTGTTTGAATGGAAAAGATAACTGCTAACTAATTTTAACAACTTGCAATTGCGCAATATTTGAGGGTATTAATCTATACTACTAAGAAAACCTTAGGCTTCACCGTAAAATTTTTTGTTTCAAAAATGTCCTTACCTATGTTTACTAATTAAATTTGTTCATTAAATTTCTATACTACTATATAATAAAAAGAAACTTTTGAGTCTTCACCTTAAAAAATTTGTTCCAAAATATGTCGTTGCCTATTTTACTAATTAAAATTTTCCATTAAATTTAACACATTTACGTGTAGAGAAAAAAAAATCAAATGATTGTTTGCTCCTTTTAAGTAATATAAAATACGTGCAACACACCCGTATATATACTAGTTGGTATAATATGAAAGTATAGAGTATATAACAACATTAGGATTAGCTGCAAGCAACAATGTTCTATCCTGCATGTCAAAGACTTCTTTATAAGGAGGCTCAAAATGGCTACCCGCATAAGCCGTATGTTAATACACACGTAATTAAAAATTAAATAAATAAATAAATAAATAAATTCTAACTAATTATTTAACTGCCTAATCTCTACTAATATAAGGGGACTTCAAAACGGTTTAAGATTGAGTTGTCTAAGACGTGTGTATTTCATCAACCATTTCATTTAAAAAATTAAAAAAAATTAAGTCCAGTAATCGTAGTTATTTTTTCACGTAGTTTAAACTAAAATTAAAACCTAAAATTCTCCTAATGGCATGAATATGTATAAATACTAAAATATTTTAGAATTTAAATTATATTTAAACTAACTAAATGATATTATCAAACTAAACACATATCCAAAAGTTTAAAAATACATTTATAATAAATCATAAGTAAAATATATCCAAATTATATTTAAAATATTCTAACATAATTTAAATTTTTATATGTATTAATTGTAATTTGATACCCTCAACTATTCCTATTTTTCAACTTGATACCCTAAACTTTTTTACTCGACAACTTGATACCATCAACTATTTAATATTTTCAATTTGATATTCAAAATTTAAAAAGGACAAAACTATCCCTCATTTTCACTTCCCAACTGAACCCAACCTCTCTTCCCCCCCTCCCCCCTGTCGGCTCACCACTCCCCACCCCAACCCGCCCCCTCCAGCCACCCTCGATCCAACCCCCTCCCTCCGCTGCCCTGCCGCCGTCCCCACTCACCCCCTCCTGGCTGTACCACCGTCCCCCTCTCTCCAGGCACGCGCATTGGCTGGAGGAGGAGGGGGGGACGGGTGGCCGGAGGGGAGGCGGGGGGAAGGGTGGCCGGAGGGGGGCGAGGGGAGGGGTGGGGGCGGGTGGTGGCTGGAAGGGTGGGGGGTTGGGAGGGGGTGGGCGTGAGGCTGTGGGGGTCAGGAGGGGGCGCGCGGGCAGGTGGCCGGAGGAGGGCGACATGGGGGTAGGGGTGGGTGGGGGAGGGGTGTAGTTTTAAGTTTAGATTAGGAATATTTTTGTCTAATTTTTTTTAGGGTATCAAGTTGTTACAAAAAAATTTTAGGGTATCAAGTTGAAAAATGAAATAGTTGAGAGTATCAAATTACAATTAAGCCTTTTTATATTTCAATCATAATGTACTTTTTTCTTTTCTTTTTATTAACGTGCAACACACGTGAAAGTAACTTAGTATTATATAACTATAGCCAAACACCTCTAACGCATGTGCATGTGGCATGATGGGAGACATCCTCCTTGATTAGATGGGTTCAATTCTAGGAAACATATTATCTATTAATTAAAAAGTAGGCTTAATTGCACTTTGCTACCCTCAACTATTACCATTTTCAACTTTGTACCCTAAACTATTTTTTGTAACAATTTGGTACCCAGATGTTATTTTGGACTAAAATGCCCCTACCCCTACCCCTAACCCTCCCCCCCTGCACGCTCCGGCCGCCCCCCCTGCTCACTCCGGCCGCCCCCCCCCTGCTAGCTCCGCCCCCCCCCCCCCCCCCCCGCCCCCCACCCCCCCCCCCCCCCTTGCTCACTCCGGCCGCCCGCCCGCCCCCGCCTCTCCCCTAGGCCGCGGCAGCACGGGAGGAGGGGGGCTGGGGAGGGAGGGCGGGGCGGGAGGCGGGGCAGGGGGTGGCCGAAGGTAGCAGGGGGAGGGGGTGGGGGGGCGGGGGGGGGGGGGGCGGAGCTAGCAGGGGGGGGTGGGGCGGCCAGAGCTAGCAGGGGGGGTGGCCGGAGTGGGGAAGGAGGTGGAGGGAAGGAAGAGGGAAGGGCATTTTCGGAATTTTTGAAAAATTAGGTATCAAGTTGAAAAAAAATAATAGTTGAGGTACCAATTTGTTACGAAAAAAAGTTTATGGTATCAAGTTGAAAAGACGGAATAGTTGAGGGTAGCAAAGTGCAATTAAGCCTAAAAAGTAATTTCTTTTGTGCAAGTTACTAGTTATGCATAAAGTGTACCTCCTTGGTGTACCTCGTTGCTTTCTTCCCACCCCTCCTCTCCTCTCCTCTCCTCTCCCCTCCTAAAATATAGCCCCACCAAAGACATCCCACAAGTTGAGGAGAGCACCTAAAATAAACTGCCAATACCTAACCATGGGACATTGGAGCGGGTCTGTTGTGTTTTCCAGCCCCTGTCGTCCACTGAGAATATTTCTCAAACACTCGTCTCCATTAATCCATTTCTCCAATCCCCAGCTCAATCTCTCTCCTCCCCCTCTCCCTCCCACTCAGCGCTCGATTTGGGTCCCTCGGGAAGAAGAAGAAGAACAAGAAGAAGAAGAAGAAGAAGAAGGAACGAGAAGTTTTTTGGTGTGAATTTGGGGGAATCGAGGGGTCCAATTCGAGCGCGAGGGCAGAAACTTGGGGTGGAATTTGGCGGGAATTTCGACCGGGAGATGTGGAGGGACGCCGGGATTTCTACCGACTCCGTCTATGAGGTCAGGCCGGAGTGCGAGGAGGATGTTCCCCAGACCAAGTTCAAGATCAAGGTCTCTTTCGAATTCTCAAGATTGTTTTTTTTTTTTGTTGGAATTTTGGTGTGAAGTTTAATTCAAAAAATGTGTTATTTTGGGGTTTATTGGATCTTTGAATTTGAGTTGTTTGATGATTGTTTTGGGGTTCTTATTGGATTTTTTTTTGGCGTGGATTGCTTCAAAGTTGTATCTTTTTTGGGTTTTATTGGGTGTTTTGATGTTAATTTTTCTGGGTATGTGGGGGAATTCGAGTTAGAATGGAGTCCTCATAGTAATGTGCAGAAGTGGCAGCTCTAATTGTTATTTTAATTTTTATTTGATTTCTTTTGTGTGTATGAATATGAGAAAACTTGAGTTGGAATGAATATGAAATGTTTATACTAATATGGAAATCGCAGGATTCATCATGACATGAGCTTTTTTTTGCTTTGCTGGATGATTTTTTTGGGGATATATGGGGAAATTTTGAGTTAGAATGAAATGTTTATAGTAATGTGTAGAAGAGCTAGCTTTACTTTTTCTTTGTAGATTTTTTAATTGGATTTTTTTTTTTAGAGAAATTTTGACTTGCCTCCCCCTTTACTTACCATATTTAAGGGTGCGCCCCAATTTATTACCATAATGTATAAGTCCCCCACTTTTAACAAAATCCATCCATAAGTAGCAGAACCTACAAGTTAAGACGAAAATATCCCTCCCTTTGTTGTCTTCTACCCCGAGACCCAACCCCCGCCATGCGCCTCCACACCGCTGCCCCTCCCCCCGTCGTGCTGCCCCTCCCCCCGTCGCGCTACCCCTCCGCCCCTGCCGCTGCTTGCCCCCCCTCTGCTTGCTCCGGCAAAGCTCGCCCTCGCCCCGTCGTGCGCCCCCCACCCCTCGTGCCCCTACCCCTCTGCTGTTGCTGCCACTGCCTTCCCGCCGTGCGTACTCTCCCTAACCGCGTGCGCCCCCGTCTAGCTTGCCCCCGCCGCGCGCGCCCCCACCCCCGCTGCTACTGTTGCCGTCGTGCGCGCCTCTGCCCCCGCTGCTATTGGCGACAACAGAGAAAGAGTGGGGGAGGAGAGAGAGCGTGGGGTGGGGGGGGAGCGGGTGTTGGGTCTCGGGGTAGAAGACAACAGGAGGAGGGGTATTTTAGTCAATTTTTTTAGGTCATATGAGTTGACCGTCAGTCATAGACGGTTTCCGTCAAAAGTGGGTGGAATTATACATTATGGTAAATAGTGAGGTGCACCCTTAAATATGGTAAATAAAGTGGGGGGTAAGTCAAAATTTCTCATTTTTTAATAAGATCTTTTAGCCCGGGTATATGAGAAAGTTCGAGTTGGAATGAAATGTTAAATAACATGGATGGTGGTAGCCTAGGTGGTTGACTTGCGATACGTATTCGTATCAACTTGCTTGCTTATCGTATCACATATTGTATGACACAGTAACTCTAGGAGTTTAGGCCTATACTTCTATCCATATAGGAACATGATTTAGTATAATTTTCTCATAATTTTTATTTATTTATTTCATCTTTTCAGGTCTATATAGTTCCGTAATTCATATTCTTAAGTATACATTATATGACAAGTAAAAAAATCCAATATTACTTATCAACCTATACTTATCGTTCGGATTAACGATACGTAACAAAATGGTAGTATATCGTATCCTAAGATATGTATCGTGTATTGTAAGAACTAACAATATTGGTGGTAGCTCTAATGGTGTATTATATATGGAATTTTTTTTTCTAGATTGTCCTTAATAATAATCTGTTTTGTTGTTTAGTTCATGATACAGGCCTATTCCCATTCCTGAAAATTGTTTATGTTTGGGTTTCATTGTTTTTCTTAATAATCTTTTTGTGAATTTTCTGGGTGTATGAGTTAGGTTGGCATCTTCATGGAAAGTTGGTTTAGCAGTTCATCTTCATGGAGACACACCCCTCGTTCTAGCAGTTCCTTTAACTGAATCTTTTATCACTCCTCCTGACCTGTGCATATATTGGTCTATGTTACTTCCACATTTCCGAACCACCAGAATCGATTTTCTTTCCGTTTATCCTCAATTGACGCCATCTCCAATTTCCATGAAAACACTCATTTTCTTACCACTATCAACTGGTTTGTTACTCATCCATGTCAGCATTCTCATTTCTGGCTTTGCTCATTCTCTGTACATGTTTAATTGCCCAACACTTGATTCATAAAGCATGGTTGTTATTGTAAGTATAAGTGCAAAAGAAGAAGTGATTATGTGCGTTGTAGGTTTCGATCCCTTTAACGAGTGAGAGATTCAATGAGGACCCTTCGCTGATTTTCCCTTTAGTTTAAGTTGCATCCTTCTTAGACGAGAAAAAGGATTATGTGAAGGCGACCATTGAACCTTGATGTCAATCCTAATGCAAGAAGTATCTTTAATTTTTTATCGGTCTTTCCACTCATGAAACACATAAATATACATACAATTCAGAAGGACTTATTGCTCTGATTTTTATGCAGAATGGAAAAACTCTTAGCCAACGGAGGTGGAAGGCTGCATTCAGTCCAGAAGGTTACTTGGATATAGCTCCAACTCTTAGCCGAATACATCGCGGAGTACGTAAAATTTTCTCTACCTCTCCTGTTATCCTTAATAGAATTCTGTGGTTATGTCAGATCTCTTTATGTTTGGACTACGGAGAATTTAGATGTGCAAAGTTGTTGCCTTATTGTATATCGTCATATCTCATATGTGAACTTATTGGTACCCACACACTACCTGTGGGTCTTCTAAAGAAGTAACAATAACCTCACGAGCTTATGATCAATTATTTTAGTGGAATCTCCTGTGCTTTGAAACCAAAACTGATCCTTCTATAAATATTCAAACTTTTCATATAATCAAATACAACCTACAGAAAGCACCAACAATACTTGCACATATATTTATGTAAATAATAGGATAATTGATGTTCAGGGGATTTAAAGTATATGCAAATCAGGGAAGTAGTGCAAGAACCAGTTTACTTGCATAAGAATGTCCAAGACTCCAAATAATAAGTTATTGCTGGAAGTGAATAGATAGTATATACTATTATCAATGTGTCTAATCCTCTAAACTCTCTCTTCAAACTCAAGGTGACCTGGGAGCTTGTGAACAAGTAGCCAGTTAGTCTCCGGTCTGTGATGTTGTGAAATATTGACACCCTAAAGTCGAAAGATTCTTGGAGCACAAGTAATCCAAACATGTACCTCAATGGGCTTGAATGATGCAAAGTTCATAACTTCATATAATAGACATCGTTAAAATATTGGAGTCGGAAGATTTACGGAGCATAAATACTCCATACTAGTATAGCTAGTGTGTGAGGTGAAGCAAACCTCAAAGTGCTTGAATGATAGAAGGTTCATAACTTCATATGATAGACTATCCAGAGAAATCTTTGTATCATTGATGTTTCGGAATATAAAGTTGGAGAAAATAGTGGAACCACTTGTATCAGCAATGTCTTAGTTAAGCTAAAGTATCTTAGTGCCTATAGGCATTCTCACCTGATACCTGGACCTGATACAACAATAGCAAGAGATTGTGTATTGGACCTCCTTGAGATGAGAATTATGTTGAACACTTTGAAACCTGTAATGAAGTGATCAACTAGAATACTGACCCGTATCGCATTTCTGTAAAGTTGAATTTTAAGAAAATAAATGGAAAGATAGAAGCTTTGAACTGAGGATAAAGAAAGGGGTATGCACTATGCTCCCTGGCCACCAAGATTCAGATGTTGAACAAACCAATTCAAAAGTGAATGATTTAAGCACTACTATTTTAATGGCATTGTGATATAACAACAACAAGGCCTTTATCCCAAACTTTTGGTGTCGGTTATTTGAACCATTTATTCTTCAGCTCCATAAAGGGCCATGTTCTCGTAACATAGACAAAAGCCACATGCTTCTTTAAGGTCTCAACCAATTTGGTTAGGCCTACCCCTAGTTCTAGCCATAGTTTACGGTATCGACAGATAAGGATACGATACGGCCGATACGTATTGGTTTTGGCATGCCCTGATCCGATATCGACCGCTACTGATACTGATTGATACTAGCGTTGGGGTTCCATTTTCCTTTCAATTCGGCAGAAAAGAATAAACGAAAAAAAAAGATAGAACAATGAAAAATTAGTGTAGCAGAATGGTTCAGTTGTACTGAAGGTTGACAATGTTAAACTGTGTCGATAAGATTTCTTATCGATGAATGGTAACCATTACCATTTGTCGAAGTTGTATATCTATAAATTTGCAACATTTTTTCCATTCAAAACTATTTATCATGGTTGCATTATGTCTAGAGGCAAGTAAATAAACAATTAGAATATTATTCCATTTAAAATTATGTCTATCACAAGTAGAGTATTATTCCGTTTCAAACTAACAAGAAAAAACATATAATATATCAAATTATTTCTAAATATATAATATTTTTCTAGCTTCTTAAATACCTTTTTGTTTCATTTTTGGTTTTCCGAAACGAAAAATCCAATACTTCGATTCGAAATTGCCGATATCGATACTCATAGGACGGGTAACTGATTTCGATACCGATAATGTGAACCTTGAAGTCTACTAGATAATATCTTATAACTCCTCCTAACATATGCATCTACCAGACTGTTGCACAATAACTTGAGATGATTTTCTCTTATCTTATTCTCAATTAGTTCCAAGTGCAACTTCTATGAATACACTCATTTGTTATCCTATCTTTAGACATATTGCTAATTGTCCATCGTCACATTTCTGCTATACTCATTGTCTGAACATGTTTCTAATTGCAGAACACTCTGATCTACAAACCATGACCTATCTTATCTAATTTTCCTTTTGACTTCAAGGATGCCATGTGATCAAAAAGTGCTTTAGAAGCATTCCTTCGTGTCAACCACCGTGTTCTAAATCATTCTCAAGTTCTCCTTCATAATGAATGCGGGATCCTAAACACCCAAAAGTGTCACACCCCGATTCCGAAGAATCGATAGTGGTCCCCCAAGCGTGATGCCTTGCGAACCTAGGTTGTGATCGCACAAGGCATAGTCATAAGGTAATCCAAAACACAACATCTAAGAGAGAGAGAGAGAGAGAGAGCGCAGACAAATTAAACAACACATTGAGACAGAGAAACTTTGTATTTTATTGATAATAGACATCATTTACAGAATCTATTACAATTGTGTCGTGCGGGCTTTACAACATGACTTGATTACAAAAGGAGTGCCGATGAGATAGCCGTTCCATACATACATCCTCATGTACAACAAAAGTATTCCAGCCACCTGGATTGGAGGGAAGCCGAGACATGTTCCTGGGACTTGCGGAGAGTCTTCAAAAGTTGAACGGCGGGGGTCTTCGACGCGCGGTCGAAGCTTCAAAAGCACGAACGTCGTCTGGCTAGTTGGCGCGTTCTTCTTGATTCCTAGCACCTGCGAAGAGCGAGGGTCAGTACGATCACATGTACTGACGAGTGGCTAATTAAACCCAAGCTCTGCATTTGGTTCAAGCTGTTTTATAAAACATGTTAGCTATTTGGTGATCTTTCTAACCATCCTGATCGATTTGCATGTTAACATGTTTTGAGGCAAACATATGAAATTGTCTACATTGAGCAGTTATCCAAGTTCATTCCGTGTCACGTGCATTAGTTCAAGCAGTGAAAGGGTGTGAAGGTCACTGGCAATGTCAAGCCATCACGGACTATAGCTGGGTTTGACGGCGACCCTTTCGCGACGGGTCGTGAGCCCTATGTGAAAGTTTCCAAATCATCCGTGCCGATTCATTGCTGGCGCTTGCTTTAACTCATTCCTCCCGGACTGAATCGATTCCTTGGCCTAGACAACCGTTCGAGTAAACTACACCTTGTGCACAAGTTGTCCTTTGCATATCATGAAATAATTCTCTCTTTTCTAGAACCTTAAATTTTCTCTTTTTTGTGTGAAACTTATATTTTCAGAGTAAATCACTCTAAATTGATACAGTTATTCCAAGTTTGCGATTTTTTTCACTATGCGACAAGCATTGCATTTGTGTTTCATATTTGATTGAAACCAGAGGGTCGAGGTGAAGGAGATCAGCCACTCACCTTAGTCTTTGCTTCAGGCGAGGGACTGGTTGGCTGCGCTTAGACGTCGCCTACGTGATCACCTGCAATCGCATAAGCAACTGATTAGAACATTACATTATTCAAGGAGTTCGATACAAATGCGAAGTTCGAAAACGTAAGCCAAGAAAACCATCGAAAACATTCACGAAAATACATTCACGAAAACCAAAGCCAAAGCCAAAGCAAGTGCGGCATAAAAAGCAGAACAACGGGAGGTCTCTCCCGACTCAGCCGCAGAGCCAATCCTCGAGGCGCAACCCGCTGAATATGAGACTTGATTCCGAAGAAGCTTTTCCATAACGAGAAAAGGATCTTAACTCAATCGTTCCCGTTCGACCGATTCAATCGATCCCGATCTATCAGTTCTGACTGAATCGGTAGCGACAATGTTCCTTTCTCGCGCACCCCATGGACGGAAACGGGGCACGATGTAGGGACGGGGCACTACAAAAACTATCCCTCCTAGGTATCTCTTGTTTATCAATAAAGACCCATCCATCATTACGTTCGACGATAGGATTGTGACAGAGTGGCAGACACATAATTTTTCATGGGGGGAGTGAAAATATATTTAACTCAAAACCAGAATTTAAGGGCGGCATTATATAGAATTTCTGAAATAACAAAAAATAATTATAAACCAATCATAGGGGGGCTACTGAGCAATGAATTGAAGACCTGCTTATAGCATCATCGAGATACCAATTGGGCCACCATTTTCTTACTGAATATTTAAGGAAAATGAAGCATGTAATGGCCTATGGTGGTCACGCCCTGTGACAGGAGTGTTAGTTAAATTGCTAAATATTTGTGCGAATTATTTTAGCAATGTTAACTCCCTTATCAAGTTAATTTAAAGTTCTGCATGTCATGGTGATAGCATGAGTGATACTTGTTACTTACTAAGGAAACACCAATATATGTTTTTTTTCTAGTATAAGGGATGACGTCATGGTCTTTAATCAATTTTTACGTCCTAAGCAGCTCAAGGGCCATAATCAGTCATATAAATTTTGCAGTCTACTTAAGAGGACGGTCATGACCCTAATTGTCATTCTCATCATCATGGAGCACATGCTGCACAGCCTAGTACATCAGTAGCTAAGTTGTGTGGTTTATTATGGAAAGTAATGAATGGACATAACATAGAGAGCGTAGACGGAAGTGAATATAAGCAGAAAACGGGAAGAATGAGGGTTTTTATGCTAGAATCCATAAAATAATATCTTTGATCAAAATAGAAAAGAAAGTCTGCAAAGAGATAAATGTGAAACTGTGATCAAAATCAAAATTTAACGTCCCATGGATGACCAACAGCAACGGCACAAAGTGAGTGGAAAATAATGCTTCGTTTTTTCTTGTTTCAAATGAAACTTGAGGTGATCTCCTAGAATTTACCCAAATATTTCAATATCCAAACGTGGACTTCAGTTCAATTTTATGATTACCTATGTGCCTCCTTGAAAACATTCTCTCCTACCACTTCTATAATTCTATTTATCTATGAGATTATAAAGTAGTATGTATCATCAAGGTGGTGGTGTGTGGACATTGGGATATAATCTTTTCTTTGTAAACAATTTTATAGTCTAACATCCTATAGAGGAATATATGTTCGGTAAGTTGACTTGAGTTGAGTTGAGCGGCTTGAGCCCATTTATTATCTCAATTAAACTTTGAAATCATGTCACCCTCTCAGCTTACAGCATCATCAATGCAGATATCCAGAATATGAAGTTCTTTCCCAAATCATGCTTTTCTTTATAAACTTTTTGCTTCCTAATTCTTATTTTGATATGATATGTGATTAGGGTATTCATCCTGATATTAGAGGAGAAGTTTGGGAGTTTTTACTTGGCTGTTTCGATCCTAAAAGCAAATACGATGAGCGAGAAGAAATCAGACAAAGCCGGAGGTAGTTCTTTTCATTGTAACATATATGTTTGGAATCTGTAAGCTACGTATGTAGATAGTCTACATTTAAAGTTTTGCCTGGGTTATGTGCTCTAGCATAAATACTATAGTAGATTTCTCTACAAGCTTGGTTATAGAGCTATCTGTAATCTATAATCTACATACATGCTTATTTTTATCTCGTGTTCTGATATGTTTGATTATAACAGCCTGAAGTTATTCCGTTGTTTACCTCTACCAGGGTTCCATCCAGGTGGATGCTATACTAAGAGGGGACATGGTTAGGCAAGGAAGTGACTCAATCGTACACTCAGAGGGTGTTTTTTTTTTGTGCACTATATAGTGTTGAGCATTTTAAAGTGCTCAAATAAGTGCTGGACCACCAAATTAAGGTGTTTGTTTTTTGCACTTTAAAGTGCTCATCAGTATATAGTGATGCCCTTTATAAGTGGTAAATTGTAAGTTCAAATCTTGAGCTTTTAATTTACCACTTAGCTTGTAAGTGCAAAAAATGACAATTGTAACCTTCAACAAATTTAGTTATTACAAAACAATGTCCAAACAATCATAATCCATTTTTCTTCTCGTTTTCTTCAATTCTAGAAACAAAAGAAGCGAAACTAGTTTCAAACTTTTCAAATTATCAAATAATTTTCGGTGCCCAAAATAGACATTTGTCTTAAAAATTAATAGTTAAATAATTTTTAGTGCCGAAAAAAACTATTTCGAAATTATTAGATAATTTCCGATTTTATTATTATTTGAAGGTGAACTTGATGGTAAAACCTTTATGTTGTGTTGATAAAAGTATTTGAGGGTGAACTTACATTTTTTTTATTTGTACTAGTGAATTTGTGTTTAAAATAATGTCATGGTATTTAAGGGCAAAATAGTCCATTCATACATTTATAATGCACTTTAAAGTTTAAAGTGATGGAAAAAAAACAAACAACAACTCTTTAAAGTGTACTATATAGTTATGGAAAACAAACAACATTTGCATTTTAAAGTGCTAGCATTACATAGATATGAAAAAAAACAAACACCCCCTAAGGATATCAAATATGCACAGGCATCAAGGGGCTACCAATTAATTGCATTAAGCTGCTTACATAAATATGCGACTACCTGAAAATTGAGAATTTTATTTTACTTCACGTGCTTACCTCATGTAATTGGCTAATTGATCACCATTAAATAACTTTTCAGATAACCGAAATAACCTCTATTTTTTTGCCAAATAAACTTAACCTTTTCTAGACACCTAAAGCGACCAAAATAAGAGTGCCAACTTTATGTCATTAAATAAAGGGCATCATAGGATCGAACTACCAAACCAAAATTGTGTATTTTACTATTTTTATTGAAAATGTAACATATGGAGATGGGAGACTTGCTAGAAACCAACACGATATCCCAACGTCCTTCAAGAACACAAGGATTTAGGTCCTTTAGACTAGCTTTCTGGAAGATCCCTCACTAAAGGAGAATTAGAACTCCATGTTCCTAACATATTCATGTATCACAAAAAGTGCGAAAAGGTTGTCCTGCTTCTAGTGGTGAAGATGGATAAATTGTATGGTAAGTTCACTGAAATGCTCTGTACTCTATCTTGTAGTGATCTTTTTAAGGTAGGCTTCAAGATCGCTCTCTTTGGAGACTCGTTACCCTCTTGAAGCACTATGTCTGAATCATCTCATTACCATAGCCTGCATAATTCGCAAATAATTTGCGAATGAATGGTCAGCCGAACCAAACCGTGAATAATTCGTGAGTTTGTGAATAACTCGCCTAATTCGTGAATTAATTGCTAACTTTGAATTATTTGGGTATACTATTCCACTATTTCCCTTCTCTGTAGAGATAAGACAATATTTTCAGGGACGATTTTAATTGGAAGCATGGTTTTCAGCAAGGACAGATGTGATTGGGGAAGGTCATTGAAAATGGAAAGTTTATTAATTGATTGGTGGTTGGTAATGGAAAGTATATTGATTGGTTGGACTTTTACTTATAAAAACTTAAGATATACATAGTCTACTGGTTTTAATAGGAATAACAGCTAGTCAATATTAATGATGGGTTGGGAACTGGAAAGTTAGCTATTAATTAAGAGGATTTTTGCACATTAACCCCTTGAGGTGTGTGTGTGTGTATATATATATATAGGGAGCGGATCAAAAGCTCCCCTTAGAAAACCCCCTAAAAACTCCCTCACTCTCATCCGTAATTTAATGTTAATATTAATGTTAATGTTAATATTAATGTTAATATTAATTTTAATGTTAATGTTAATGTTAATATTTATTTTTATTTTTATATTAATGTTAATGTTAATATTAATGTTAATGTTAATATTAATTTTAATGTTAAGTTTAATGTTAATTTTAGTATTTAATGTTAATATTAACATTAATATTAACATTAATATTAATATTAACATTAAATTACGGATAAGAGTGAGGGGTTTTTTAGGGGATTTTCTAAGGAGGACTTTTGATCCGCTTTCATATATATATATATATATATATATATATATATATATATATATATATATATATATATATATTTGGAACAGGTAATTGTGTTACATACTCCTGGCCTGAAGGCCTACAAACTCGGCATGAAGGTCCACACCCATACTTGTATCTCACCGCATCAGGCTCGACCCGAAGGCCCGCACCAGCACTTGTATCTCACCGCATCCGGCCCGCACTCACATTTATTCCTCCGCATGGAATTAAATGTTTTCTCCCGTTGCTCGAACTTGCAACCTCTTGGGAGGATGTGCCTCACTCTAACCACTTGAGCTAGAGGTCATTGGTTATATATATACACACCAAATAAAGAGATTTTATAAGAGCTTTTAAATTTATATTTTTCCAAGATATTTTCTTCCCAACTTTAACCATATCCCAATTTCATCCTGCATCACCAATTCTACTTATCAAAAATATCTACTTATCAACGAAACAGTCGTGCCATCCTACCTATTTAAAGTTTGAGAATAGGTCGATGGCTTTGTGCCCCTGATGCCTCTAATCATTGGCTTTCCACGATAGAACTCGCACGCGGGCTCCAGCTATCCTGAGGAAAACTTCGAAGAGAACCAACTACTAGATGGTTCGATAAGTATTTTCCCCCCTATACCCAAGTTAAACAAATGATTTGCACGTTAGTATCGCTGCGGGCCTCCACCAAAGTTTTCTCTGGCTTCATCCCGCTCAGGCATAGTTCACCATCTTCTTGGTACCAATAGGCATGCTCCCACTCGAACCCTTCACAGAAGATTGGTATTGGTCGACGGTGCACCCCACAAGGGGGATCCCGCCTTTAGCTTCCTTGCGCGTTACGGGTTTATGAACCCGTCGGCTCGCACGCATGTCAGACTCCTTAGTCCGTGTTTCAAGACGGGTGGGATAGGGAGTCCGCAGGTCGGTGCAAGGAGCGTGTTGGTGGCCCGAGGGGCATGCAGAGACGGCGTGCGCTGTGTCCCCGACCGTGTCGACGGCATATCCACGGGCAGATTAAATTTAGGATTTAAAGTGTTGAACTTATCGAAATTTTTAAGTTAAAATTATAGCGAAGGATTTTCATTTTTTCCATTGCTAATCTAAGGAATACAATTTACATGTCTTTGAATTTATTCAAAATTATAAGGTAGAATTCTAAATTAGAGAAAAATTTAAACTAGAGTATTTAAAGTGTGAAACATATCCAAAATTTTAAATTAAAAATTATAACAAAGTATTTAAAGCTTATCTATAGGTAAGAAATAGTTTTACATGACTTCAAATTTACTCAAAATGGTAAGATTGGATTTTAAATTTGATAATTTAAATTAGAATTCAAAATTTGAGCTGAAGTATATTTAATCTAAGTTATATTTTCCACTATGTTTTAAATAGCTAGAATTTGATAATGGTGCGGTGCAAGAATATTTTTTGCTAGTAATATATCTCTCTAACTTGATTTTCCTATATCGTACGTTAATACTACTTTTAATGTCTAACAATGATAAATTTACTTGTAATGTGTAGCAAGGATAAATTTAATTTGCAAACTTTTATTGAAGAACTTTAGATTTGTAAACTATAAGTTATGCAAACAAATTTTAGTAATCATAGTTCAAATCATGTGAAAAATAATTTTCAATAAGATATCTTTATATGATAAGAGATCCGATAAGATCTTCATATAAATTTAGGAACAAAAATCTTCACCTCAAATAAATTGCATAGGGTTTTCTTGTGTTTCCTTGCTATTAATTATTTATTATGGTGTGTCTACGAATGGCATAATATAATAATTATTATTATTATTCAAATCTTAGTTTATTCGTTATTTAGATAGTAACAAAAACAAAGTTATGCAAAGAGATCTTATATTTTCCGAATCTGAACTTTTTTAATCTTGCCGAATTATTCCCGAACACTGAACTTGTGATTATCCTCATTACTCCATCCTCTCCTTTCTTTAAATTGTCTTGAGGGTCTTTTTTATATTTGTGATAAAATAGAATCAAGAAGAAAAACTTTGAAAGCCAAGGGTTATAAAAGTAGTAGAACAACCATAGAATATGTGAAATGTAACTTCCTCAACTGAAATGAGACATGAGCCTATATGGACGGATAAGTGATACCTGCAAATTATAGTGTTTATGGAAAGATTGAGAAGGATGTTGTTCATAGAATTAAAGCAAGATGTTTGAATAGAGATTGGAGTGCTTTGTGAATCTGTGATCATAGAATACGCTTGAAGTTAGAAACAGAAGTTGAGAAGTTCTATAAGATGGTTATAGAATCAATAATACTTTATGGATCGAGTGTAGGACAATTACGTACAATGTTTCGAAAATGAGCCTAGCTGAGACGTATGAGTGAAAATGTGTAGAAAGATAGTATACGAAATGAGTGTACTCATGGAAAATTGAAGGTGGCACCAATTAAGGATACCATGAGAGAAAATCTTTGTAGACTAGTACATGCACCAACTAGGAGAAGCAATAAGATATCAGTTAAAGTAGCTCCTAGCATTAGGGGTAGGCCTAAACGAACATGGATTGAGGCTATAAAGAAGGAGTTTGCTTTTGTTAATGTTAAGGAGAACATGGCCTTTAGCACGGAGTTATATGGAAGAAAATGATTCATATAGCTGACCAAAAGAAATTTAGGATAAAGGCTTTGTTGTTTCTGTTGTCAAATATCCTACGTTAGTTTATTGACGGGAATTGAATTTTCTTAAGGTGTTGTAGAAACAAAAAATTGTAACTGTGTGACTAAGACAATTATTAGTTTGGCTATCCCACCAATTATTATACTTCTTTTGATATCCTGCGATCTTCAGATTATCTACAATCATTATATTGCTTTTGATATCCCACTAAATTTTTTGATTGAAGTAGTACTGCAATGGTTATGATTATATAGTCCAGGTGTACCTGGTTATGTACTTAACCAATTTTCTCAACAAAAGAAAAATCCTACCAAAACTATTTTAACTTTGAGAGGTTTTCCATACTTCTAGATCTTTCTAAATAGGCAGTAAATTAGTTTCACATGTTCATGGAACTTGAGCCCTCGTGCAATGTTCTAGCATCCAGCGGTGCAGTAGGAAAATCTTTTGTATATAAGAAATCTAGTGAAATTTCTAGTACAGAGAACTGACTGTAACTATTGCTTATTTGTAACATCTACTTATTCAAGGTTGCAACTTTATGATCAAAATGTTAATTGGTTCTTTCTACAGAGTCGGGTAATATAATGAGAAATGCACGGCGAGAGGGTAGAAAGTTGTTTAAAATGAAGGTTCGAACCTACAGTCTCTCAGGCAAAAAATATCTTTCTAACTTTGGTTTTCTTTTACCTTTCTTGGCTGTTTGGATTCGTATCAGTTGTATTTAGCAGCAGGAAAGCACGTATCAATTGTGAGATATTTTTAGAAGAAAAACATGCCAGCAAAAAAGTACTTTGTCAACATTCTTATAAGAAATAATGACCCTAGCCTATCTAACTCCCGTCTCACTATCCCCTCAGACTAATTTTGGGACCTTCCTTTTCTAAGGAACGTTCTCAATCATCCCTTTATAGCACCTTTGGCATGGTATAAAATGATTTTATGTAGGAGAAATGCTTTATTGGTGTTTTTTTTTTTTTTTTTTTTTTTGTAATTCAAAGGATTCTTGCAAGAAAGGATGTGTATTTTGTGTGAAGAAGTATTTGACTTACAGTTGGTTTAAAATACTGTAATGCAGAGTGCAATATGCTAGATGGAAGGAAGTGTGTCAATTTATGGATTCTCATGTTGGTAGTGGTAGGATTATAACTGCTCCAATAATCACTGAGGATGGTGTACCTATTCAAGACCCCTTGGTGCTTCTGGAAGCAAATCCGAACCATGATTCTCATGCTGATAGAGAGAAGATGGAAGAAGTTAGTAGCAACGAGGATCAAGTCATCACCGACAAGAAAATAATCCAGTGGAAACTTACACTACATCAAATTGGTATGAATAAACTTGTTAACTATATACCCCTTTTTTGTCAGATGTGTGCTTCTTCAACTATTATGCAAACTCCATCTTTACGTTATCTATCATCCTCATACTATCAAAATTTCAAAAATTGATAATAACCTCTTGACTTGTTTTTATATGGTTATTACTTGATATGCTTATATTAATTTTATATTTTGCTCAACTCAAAAATGTTTCTTTTAAGAACTAAAGTGTAATGACATGAAACAACTATATTTTAAAAACTGAGACACTATATTAAGGCTCTTTTACTGTGTGAATTTAAGCATCGTGACCCCTGGCCCAGAAACTAATGTCAAAAGCTGAGGCATGATATGTTCTTAAGAACTCTATCCGGTCCTCGACTTGGAACTTCCACTACTCACATGTTTTTCCTATTTCCTGCTAATATTCGACCTATGTTTCACGAATATATTTACGAATATGGATAAGGATACGATACGGATACGGACATTTTCATATAGTATTAAGTGGTCAACTTTGCTGCATTGCATGATACAGACACGGATATGGGTACAGACACGATACAAGTATGGAGGCCATTTTGACGTGTCTGTGACCTATATCCCGTTCGTGTCCCCTTTGGCATGTAGGTTTTTTCTTGTTTTGTACTTGTGACCCCTTTCCATGTGCATAAGACGACCATTTTTAAAAATATCTTTACTTTATTAATATATATTTCCTTGACAATAAGGGATGGGAACTTCTTTTGGAGTTCTATTCATACTACTTTCGTGAAGCAAACTATGAAAACAAGTTCTAGTTTGTTACTTGCTTTAACCAAACACATGGAATGGGATAAGTGTGTGTAACTTCTTCCATGGGACCACCACCGAATCCCTTAGGTCTCCTGCTTCCTTGTCCTCTCTCCATGTTTGGCCCTAAGTCGTTGCATTTGGTTTCTAAACAGATGTTGCTTCCATTAGGAGACGATCTTATTTCCAACATAATGACATGCTTTCTTTCTTATTTAGTAAACTAGAGCTGGATTACATATATTTGACAAATACTTCTAACCTCTTATGGAGATATGATTCTAATATGCAGGTCTTGATGTACTTCGCACTGACAGGACCCTAGTATTTTATGAGAAGCAAGAAAATCTGGCAAAGCTGTGGGACATCCTAGCTGTCTATGCCTGGATTGACAAAGATGTTGGGTACTGTCAAGGTATGTAACTGTGGATTTGTTCTTTCTAGGGAATGACTGTTACAAGTTTTAATATATTCTATATTACATTTTTCTTTTGCTTTCTTTGTTACTGAAGAAGCAAGTCTTCTTAGATTCTCATCCTCCCTTGCCACAAGTAGTTATGTCTCCTTTCTAGTCAAGGAGATCTCTATGTATACTGGATTTATACTCGGTTGATTCAAGATGATGTCATTCTTAATTTTAATAACTATTTCCTGTCTAAACTTTTTGGTGAAGTGTCTAACAGGCTTAGCTAATTGTTTTCCCTAGGAATGAGTGATTTATGCTCCCCAATGATAATTCTTCTTCAAGATGAGGCAGATGCATTTTGGTGCTTTGAGCGTTTGATGCGCAGATTGGTACATTCCTTTCTCCTAGATTTTATCCTGTAAACTGTTATTTCTTTATTTATTAGAACTTACCAACAAAATATCTTGTTATTCTAAATTATGGATGGCTTGTTAGGGAAATCAAAGACTAAAATGAAGGGTGTTCTGACAGTTGGACACTCCTGTCTTGTAATCAATGTTTCCAAAACGTAGGACACTGGTGTCAAGTGCTTGGGTATCCAACACTCGAAGCTTCCAAGAAGGTGGCACGGTAGCATGGCTATATCATGTAAAGGTGCATGCAAATATGCAGATGTGTATGCAGTTCAGGGGAATGAAAGGAGGACATTTCCCTGGCTTCCCTATCATAGTCTATAATTAACTACAGTTTTAGTATGACCACCCTGAACCATGCACATTGTGGCAATCTAAATCATTTAACTGACATCAACAAATAATTTCATCAAGAGGAACTTAGGATGTAATGCCAGTACTCATTTAGATAGTACAACACACTCCAAAGTGAGCAAGTAATACCCTAAACTGGTGGTAAGAGATTTGGAGGAGAATATGATATCTACTAATTCTTATTTCTCTATGATCTGCCAACTTTAGTAACTCTATCCTCACCATAAGTTAGCTGCAATAGAAAAAAATTATGCTCAGATGGAAGAAAATAATATTTTACTAGCTTTCTTGACAAATACAGAAATTCGAAGATGTTTTCCTTACGAACTTCAAAGTAATGGAGATGCTAACTCCATTGTCTAAATTGTGTTGACTTCGAGGCTCATATGTTACTTTACTTGTATTGTCTAAATTGTGTTGTTCATAACCAGTATGCCAAATAAGTATATAAATCTGGGTAAAGTAATATTTAAGAATTCACATTCTGCTTTGGTAAAGAAGGCTTGTATAAGAAATCTCTAAACTATTGATCAAGGATATGGTGACTTATTTTTCTAGAATTTAATATTTTAATGGTTGATTGCAAGATTTCGTGGTGGAGATAGTTACTTTAAGTTTTTATTATTATTATTTTTGTTTTATAAGTCAAGATCCACTTGACGACTGAGCTTAACTTCTTATATTTAGATATAGGATTTCAAGGTAGTTATACTGTCACATTTCAGTCAATGGCTCCAGACGACATGATCTACTTTATATCATTTCTCCTACAATTTTCATGTATTTGACAACTCTTCTCTGACATGACAATTGTTTATCATATAGCTTTCTTAATGTCCAATGACTTGTTTACTATTTCCTACAACTTGTTTTTAATACCATGTTATTTGAAATTTTAAAGCGAGGAAATTTCAGATGCACGGAGAATTCTGTTGGAGTGGAGAGCCAACTCCAAAATTTAGCATCAATAATTCAAGTCCTTGACCCGAAGCTTCATCAACATCTAGGTACACTTATACTTTATATGCTAGACCATTTTTAGTCTTATTAATGCAAATCTTTTTTTCCATCTCTAAACCTATTTATTCTTGGTTAGGTAGAACAGCAGAAGATAATTTTATTCATTTTTGAATTATGACATACTTTATGACTGTAGAATCTATTCTAAATAAATGTGTATTAAGTTGTGGTCCCTTGCTGCCTGCAGCTTCTTATGTAAGAAACAATTATAGCACAGCCTTTTACACAGATCATGTCTTCTATGTTATTAATTTACAATATTAAGGTTTGTGAGCTTATTTTATCATAGATAAAAAAATTAAGTAGAACAGAAAAGGTACCCATTATGGTTCTTAAGGGTGAATTGTTAGATTATATATGTCCAGAGAGAACTACCAACATAGTGTGTTATTACCTTTCCAATCTATGTGAAAAGTATAAATATTCCTTTCATCACTAGTAAGTTTCATGAGCAAGGTTGGTTATCAGTTTGATTTGAGGATATAACCATAATTTCTCTTTCCTTTCTTTTGTCTCCAAAGTAATCTGGACTATTCTTTTGGAGAGTAAGTTGAACTAATGTATATACACAATGAAGATTTTTTTTTTTTTTTAAAAGCTAAATCTTTAGGACTATCTTTGTAGTTCCACTATTTTTGCATCTTTGATGAGTTGTATAGGATCCATAATGCACTAATGAAGAATTTTCATGACCTATTGGTTTCGTTTCAGCCCTCCTTGGTTGCACGAGCTTAAACAAGTGTCATAAGATTGTTTTCCTACCTGCTATCTCATGTAAAAGATTCTTTCGGCAAGATCCTCACTTGCAATATTATCTCTTGTTAGGAATCTGTCACCAACTCATAGATATGAGGTCATGAAGTTGCCTGCTCATCATTATATGTTTGTTGATTTCTAGAGCCATTTTAATTATGAAGTTTACCTCCACGACTGACCTGATTTGGTAGGAAATGGTTAAGATGATGTTGGTGGTACTGCAAATATTGATAATGATATCCATGATATATCTTGATTGGGTACATCCTCTGATAATTCATTTACTTAATTATGATACTTTTATGTTGTGATGTTAAAGTAAGATTTAAACTGCACACGATGGCCAATGGCTTGTCAATTTGGTTTGGACTTTGGAGTATGTGTATCAATGGGCTCGGATCAGACCTAGATACAGACCCATATCTTTCTCAACAGTCCCAACCCAGGCCATTATTAGATGACTTTGTATGCTCATTCTGAGCCCTGTCAGGCCAAAATTATAAACTTGTTTTTGGCCTAGGCCAGGATACCATTATAACGGCTTCTCAACATTTGTGAAAACTGAGTTCAAAAATCAAAATTTCACCAAAGGCAATTTTTAGAGTAGATCTCCATTTTTCTAACAAGAATGTTTTATACTGTTTAAAATCTTTCCAGCTTGCAAATGTAATAACTACCTTCTTTAAAAAATGGAACCATGATGTCCAAGTCTCATAACTATACAAGCTTTCTACATATGACCAATTGGTGTCTCTTCATTGGTTTTAATACACTTGGGGATATTCATGGTCAAGTTTCAAACTGGACATGCTATACATAATTTTAATCTTTGCATGAATATTGGAATGATTTTTCCTAACTGGCCTTCGTGCCAACATAGTTCACAGTATCGGCCGATACTATACGTATCGGTCGTGTCATATTAGTTTTGACATGCCCCGATCCAATACCGACCCCTACCGATACATGTCAATGTTGGCGGATACCGATAGTGGGGCTCTCTTTTCTTGCCAATTCAACAAAAAAAGAAAAAAAAAAATAGAGAAGTATGGAAAGACAGTGTCGACACATTGTAACCATTACCTTTTGGCGAAGTTGTATATTTATAAATTCACAACATTCCTCCATCATAATATTGTTTCGTTTTGAACTATCTATTGTGGTGTCTAAAAGCAAGTAAATAAATAATAATATTTATTGCGGGTAAACGTTTCAACATTGCTGAATATTTTCCATTTAAAACTAACAAAAAACAAAAAACAATATATAAAATTATGTGTAAATGTATCAAATATTTTTCTAGTTAAAAAAAGTCGTCGTTGAGTGAGACAATAAGGCTTGTTGCTTGTATCTTTGAGGATGCAGGTTCGAGTCACCGAAACAACTTCTCCATATGTATGGGGGTAAGAGTGCATACATCTTGACCTTCCTCAAATCATGCGTAAGCGGAAGCCTTGTGGCACTTGGATGCCCTTTTTTATATTTGGCTTTGTGAACAAAATAATCTCGATATTCCGATCCAAAACTGTCAAAATTGTCGAAACCAATGATACTGATACTCATAACAATGGTCTGAAATCTTCTCTAATAGCGTACTCCAAACCTTGGTAGCAACGTCCTACCAGCCTGTTGAGGAGTGAGGAGTCATGTTGTAGAGTTTAGGCCTGAGTCTAGCCCATAGCCTCTTAGGTCAGTCTGTGCCCGCTTCTATGCTGTCCAGGCTTGGGTCAGCGGTTAAACTGGGTTATTGAGTTTTTAACTCCAATGTGTAGATATTTATTAAGGTTTAGGTGGTTCATCTTCATACCTATGGAAAAAGGTGGTAGATAAAATAAATATAATAACTAATTTTCTAACTTAGAGAGTACAATTGTTTAAATAATGCTCATATGACCGATCCCTAAATCCTGGTTTTCCTTTTGAAAAACTGCTCGCTGACATGTTAGACTATAACTCCTATGTGCCTATGTTTTGTTGTAGTAGGGGAATCACTATTAACTAAAATGAGATGGTTCTTTCAAATCAGGTGGCTAAATGAATGCTTCTCTCAAATCAGGTGACTATGTGAACATTAAGTCTCTTAGAGTCCTCATTGCACCTCTTCTCCATGTGCTCTTCCTTTTCCTTCTATGATCTCTTCTTTTCCTCAAGTTAAGTTGAAGTAATGTTATCTTCCCTGCAAGCCTCTTTTAACTTGAGAAGAATAAGAAGTAAATGGATTTTATTGCAAAGTTTGCAACCATGTCTACTGATAAAGAGAATCTCCTTTGCTAGCAATCTCACCACTGGATAGGTTAAAATCATGGCACCTTAACTGGTATACATCTTCTACAGTTCTACAAAAATCATCTTGGACCTTGGTGCTGTCCATCAGGAGAAAAGGAACCAAAGAGGAAACTAGGGAAGTCACAAATGGTTACTAGTTACCAGTCATCTATTTGATAAATGCTTCAGGCTTTATAAACTTCTTGGAAAAGCATGGTTCTTTGAATCAATGGTATCCATAGGAATCCTGCTTGAAAATTTTGAAACTAAGTCATCTTTAGAAGCATCATCTCAAGACAACCTGAAAAAGTCTCAGCATAAACACTTTTTCTTTTCTTAACAATGCTGTAGTATTTTCAGCAGTCTGGAGTTTCTAGTTTCCCACATTGTGGATTATATGCTAGTTTCTCTCTGTAGAATTTGCCAGAATTTCTCTTCCCCCAAGTACTTTATTATTGTTCAAAGGAACAAAGTGGAAGGCAAAGATGCCTGTTGTATTTTAACACGTGTATCTTCTAGGCGCTAAAGGCTAGTTAAGAATTTCTTTCTGTAAGGTGCAATTCGGAAGAGAAAATGTTACATATAAAAGCTAAGAGAACTCCTTGTGCATTCCTTGGTTAAACCATATTAGTTCTTTAACTAAATCTTTTACATTTGAACTAGCTATTAAATATTTTTCATTATATGCTGGTTGTTTGTTTCGATCTTTTTTTTCTCAAGCTGTGGCTGGTGTCTGTATATTTATAGCCTTTACGAATTTGTATTATATTTTGAATGCAGAGACACTTGGTGGTGGTGACTATCTCTTCGCCTTCCGTATGTTTATGGTATTGTTCCGTCGAGAGGTCTCATTTGGAGATTCTTTGTATCTTTGGGAGGTATGCAATCATGGCATTAAATGTGAAGTAGATCTATCAAATGTTAAGTTAGATTTTTGTTCATTTCTTTAGTCAATTGCTATCCGACGTACTCATTCAGCACCAATTTCATTTAGTGTATACCCTATGCCTGCAAAGCCATTTCAGCATCATGACTATTCTGCTTTCATAGAATATTATAATCTTCATGTCTCCTAACTTATTTTCTTCTCTATCTATGTTGATTGTGTGAGAGACTAACCAACTGCCGAACGTTGTAGTTGCAACTGAGATGTCCTGACCAAGTAGATCAAAATGTGCTTTTCACCAGATTAAAAATGCTTCTTTTTGGTGGTTTTTGAAAAATAGATCTTTGTAACTTTTAAATAATACCAAACTTGTCTATGGTCAGAATGTTCTATGTCATGACATTTCATGTATGCACCAACTTCAGTCTCTTTTTTTTAAAAGATTACTTTGTGTCTCATTCTGCACCAGTTTGCACATGGTGAACACTGCATTTTGCCTTTTGCTAGTTGTATTTACTTATATTTACCTGAAGTCTTATCCCCAAACCTATGTACAGATGATGTGGGCTCTGGAATATGACCCTGACCTCTTCTCTATATACGAAGAGCAAGGAGAGCAAGGAGATCCAGCTGAAGTATCTAAAGGGAAAGTTAAATCAATACGCCAGTTTGGGAAGTATGAGCGTGAATATGTGAAGCATGGTTCCAAACCTTCGGAAGCCCCACTTCCCATATCTGTTTTCCTTGTTGCAAGTGTCCTCAAGGATAAAAGCGCGAAGCTATTGCAGGAAGCACGTGGTTTGGATGATGTTGTTAAGGTAAGGACCCAATCATTCAGTATCTTCTCTTCTCTTTCTACTAAGCATCATGCTGAACATTCTAAGCTACTATTGGAGAACATTTTTTTATTTCTTTATAATTTCCATTGCAAATCAGTCCGTCTCTTCTACCAAAGAAACAAGGTTATGGATTCAAGTCTTTAAATGAAACCATATAGGGCTAGTGAAAAGAATGAATCATTGAAGTTTTTAAATGTAATAAGCTATTGCAGATGCAAAGAAGAGACGGACTAGTGAAAAGAATGAATGATTGAAGTTTTTAAGAGGATTGGTTTTACCATCCAAAAAGGGCTGGCGGCGCAGCTTGTTGCCCGCTTGCCATCTATTTCGGTATAATCTTTCTCTCTTAACTATCATCATAAAAATTCTGAAATTAGCGTGAAAAAAAGAAGAAGCCACCAATGTGGAGTATACAAAGCTTGAATAACAAAACTATACACCACACATATTACTGAGCAAAAGCAATGACTTAAATGTGGTTCCCACCCTTTAGAACAATTTATAAATTATTCTAAAGTATAGAAATCAGGGTTCAAGTTCCGTTGAGTGGAGAACAATGACATTTAGATGTGTCCAACTAGCACTCAAGGAATTGTTTATCTTTTGAATGGGATTTTGAAGATTAGGAGAATGCTTAAGTGAACAATATTTCAATTATATCCATTTTATAGATACATGGCTTTCAAGAAATTACGACTAATTGTTTGATGAAACTCAGTCTGGATTTAAGAATAGAGAGTTAATTTCTGCAAGGTTTATGGCAAACAACTCAACAAATTTAGAACAAATCAAAAGTATCATATGGTCTTCGATATTCTGACAAAGCATAAAACATGACGAAAGACTGAGTGATTATATGTTCAGGAATAAATTCATAAATTGAGAATTCTAAATATTTATGGGGACTAATTGCTTCAGTTCGATAATTTTGGAAATATCTTCCTCTTAGGTTCTAACTTACTGCTGTATACATGTATGTATGATGTATATATGTATTAGAGTTGAAACTCTCTAGGAGGTAAAAGAAATTCTAATTAAATATTAGAAAATGAACGCTAATTACTTCCAGTAGCCTCTTGGTACATACTAAAAGCTTAGCTTTGAGACAGACTTCACAACTTTGACCATAAAATTTGTCTTCAAATTTCAGTGGTCTACAACAATACAAGAGATAAATATCTTCTCAGGCCAAACTAGGAAAAACATCATGTTCTCTGTCTCTCTTAAATTTGTTGTCTTCCTCTTTGCCAGTAAATGATATTTCCATTTTTGTTGTAGAAATTGTAGAACTTGCAAAACGTCAGGAATAAATAGTGTACTAAAAACAGAATCTGCAGAAATACATAAAATAGATAGCCCATTGGGTGGTCAGAACTACCATCACCATCACTCAAAGCGAGATTCGTCCTTTTCTCCTCGTCAATTCGCTTCCACGAACAAGCAAGTTCCGATTGCGTAAACATAGCAATCGAACTCCTGGAAGGCTCCAAAGTATCACCTCCCTTCACAGCACGCATAGTGGCATATTTTGAATTTGCCGGGTCGTAGCACGAGACCCTGTTGCAAAAGGGTGACAACTACTTTCTGAGACAATCTTATAAGGGCTTCTTTTTGTTTGGTCTATCTCTAGCATATTGTTGGTGCTCTCCTTATATTGGAGAACCAACTCTTGTTTATTTATGAACCTGAATAGCCAACTGTTACGAATCTGAACAGACTTGTAATAGTGGAGTAATCAACCATGTACATAACTCTTGTAACTCCTGAATCTTAGAGTTTCAACGTATATAACAGCCAGATCCTTGTGCTTCAGTTTCTTGTAACGTCCAATCCTTTGAGTCACATGCCACATAGTCGCGAGGTGTCCACTGTGGCGCCAACTCTGCGCCCAATGTATACGTGTGAAGTAAAAAAATTAACGCCATCATAGCGACACTTTGCACCCAAAAGCCCATTGCATGAGTCTGTGCTGGATCGTTTCGGGGCCTAGGCTTTAGAGGGATTTTAATAAAATGGTGATAAAAATATTGCAGATTGCTACAAAACCTCTCACTCTACTTGTCGCTTGGGCTAACACACCATATATTTACCATTCATAAATAAAAAGTTAAATATTGAAATACCAACATGGGGTTCCTAACATGGAATGAGTGGGCCTGGGTCATTGATTGGACTAACCCCAATAATACCCCATATATTTTCACATGTGATTGAGCATTCCACACAATAATTGTATATTTTGCATTAAAATAGATGTTTACGGCTTGAACCTAAGATACAAAATGAACTAAGCTTTGATTTCAGTAACATAGCTACAACTCGTCCCACTCATACAAATACATCAACTATGTCTCTGGTCGCACGATTAAAAACTATGTGCCGACCTAGTTTCCGCATATGCATTTAGGGTGTCTATAAGGTTACCCGCAAGAGACGGCCTTTATCTATGTTCATACACATATGTGAATTATTTTTCTTGAGAATTTAATCTCTCCTAGCATGACGCTATCTGTCTCTTTGCGGTGCTATATAGCTATGACGGGTCGAACCTGAGGTCTTACCACCTCATGTGGTGTTATGCCTGTGTAGCATGAGGTCCTAGCCTCTCGTAGTGATATCCTACATCTCCCAGTGGTGCCATCCACAGTGAAATAGTCTCTCGTAGTGTCACACTATCCGTGCTTCCTGTCACGCACATCAAGCATTCGAAATACTCAAGGACTCATTAAGGCTTAAAGCCAACCTCCTTACAGGACTTGCTATGTAAACTACGTAGGTTATGGATCTCATCCCATTGATCCACATGGATCAACCTAAAAAAAGATGTATCCTAGTCTATGAGTCTTTCTTGAACCTAAAATGATATGTCTAGTAGATTTTTCTTTGAACTAATACCAAAATATTTTAGAGTTGTATAACATAAATAATACATAAAACTCCTCCAAGCCTATTTTTTTGGCGTACCCTTGAGAAGTTGGCACTTGAGGCCCTTGATGACGGAATTTGTCATGTTCTCCTGGTTCCGCCCATCGATCACTGCAATGGCATAATCTGAGATGCACTCATTCAATCATGTGTCGTAGTCTCATAGTCTTTTTTCTTCTATTAAAGAGTGTTTGATGCAACTGCTGCAATCCATTGGCTGCCGTAATAGATCGGAATGGCCGAAATTTGTGTACTAATTGGAGTAAATGAGTTCCCAAAGTCATTATGTCTCATTTGTTGTTGTTGTTGCTAGCGCATTAACTTCTTGCTCTATAGACATTTGAGAGAGTAAGGTCTGCTTTTTCGACTTCCACGATATAGCAGTTTCGCTCATAAAGAAGATAAATCTTCTAGTGGACCTTTCACTATCTCTGCACACCAACTTGCGCATGGACCTTTCCACCAAAGTCGGATAGGCTTTGTAGTGCAGTGCAAACTTCTGAGTCTTCTTCAGATATCTCACAAATCTCTTAACAGTTTTTTCAGTATTCCACGTCCGTTTTATTAGTAAACCGACTCAACATCTCCACAACAAATGCTATGTCAGGTCTAGTACAACTCATTGCATACATAAGACTTTCAATGACGCTTGAATAGTTCATCTATATGACAATCTCCCTAGTGTTTTGTTTCAGCTTCTTGTCACACCTATATCAATTACAGAAAAAACTTGATATCCATAAGGTGTGAGCATCTTCTCGATATAATGGGCTTGTGGCAAAAAGTCATGTTTCCGCTCGGATAATTTTTATCCCACAACAACATCAAAGCCTTTATCCTAAATTTTTGGGTCGGGTGTTGAATCCTCTTCTTCTATTATGCTCTATTAAGGACCATGTCCTCTCTAACACTAACACGATCCATATTCTTCTTTAACACTTCAACCCATATTCGTCTAGGCCTACCTCTAATCCTAGCGTCTCTATTAACTACAATTTTATCGCTCCTCCTTGAGGGAGCAGCTATTGGTATGTGTTGCAAATGTCCAAACCATCTAAGTCAATTTTCTCTTATCTCGTCCTCAATTTGCACCATGTGACTTCTCATGGATATTTTCATTTCTTATCGTATCATTTAGTATATTGTCACTTATCTATCTTAGTATTCTCATTTCAGACACACTAACTTTTTGGACATGTTGTTTTTTAATTGTCCAACACTTTTATCCATAAACCATGCATTGTCTATAGCAGTCTTGTAGAAATTTTCTAACTTTAAAGGTATCTTGCAATCACAAAGTACTCCATAAGCTCTCTATTTCAACTATCTTGTTTTAATTTTATGTGTGGCATTCTTCTCAACCTTTCTATCATGATGAATGATTGATCTGAAATTCTAAAAGTTATTACTCTTAGGTAATTCTCGTCTATTTATAAGACTCCCTCCTCTTTGACTTCGGGTTGAAATTACATTCATATATTTTGTTTTCGTACTATTAATCATAAATCTTTTAGATTCTAAAGTCTTTTCACACTTCTATTTTAGTATCCAACTGTTCACTATTCTCATTAACCAGCACAACGTCATTATCAATTATCATACACCATGGAACCTCCTCCTGGTTATGTTTAGTAATTTCATCCATAACTACTACAAAAAGGTAAGGACTCAACATTAATCCTTGATGTAGGCTAATGGCAATAGGGAGCATATTACTCTCTTCTAGTAGTTCGCACGGTCGTCGTAGTTCTATCATATATATCCAATCCACATATAACTTATATGAACTTGTTTCTTCTTTAAAACCTACCATATTATCTCCCTCGGAGCTCAATCTTAAGCTTTCTGTAAATATCGTTTTTTTTCTTTCTAAATCTTTTGATTACTCTTCTTAATAAGTACATTAGTAGATATCCCCGATATAAAACCAAAATGATCTCTGAAATTTTAGTCTCTTTTTTTAATCTTTGTTCGGTCATTCTCTCTCATAATTTTATGGTATGACTTATAAGCTTAATTTCTTGATAGTTACTCAATTTTGTATATCTTCCTTGTTCTTATATATGTGTACTATAATATTGCTTATCCATTCATCCGTTATCTTCTTAGTCCTTAGAATTTTGTTGAATAATTGAATAAGCCATATTATTCCAAACTAAATGGAATATCATCATGTCCAATCATTTTTCATTTCCTTTAATGCATCATTAACTTCAAAAGTTCTAGTTTAGTAATATGACTTATCATGAACTTACTGTCAATCCAAACTAACATTTTCTAGGTTGATCTCGTTGAATAACCCGTGAAAATAACTCATTCACTCTTCTAAATATCATTTTCTCTTACTAATACCTTTTGGTCCTTGCTTTTGATGCACTTAATATTACCTGAGTCTCTGCTCAACCTTTCCCCTCTCTTTGCAAGCCTATAAGCATCTCTTTCTTTCTCTTCTTTGGTTTCTAACATCTTAGATAAATAATCATAGACCTTAGATTTAGCTTCACTAACTACTTTATTAGCTTCATTTTTTGTTACTTTATATCTTTCAAAGTTTTTCTCTCTTTTGCCAATCATTATAGGAAATTCTTTTTGAGTTAATACCCTTTTGAACTTACTCATTCCACCTCCAACTTTCTTTCGATGTCCAACCATTGACTTTTGATACTCCTAGAATCTCTGTTACTACTTGATACAACTTGCCATATTGTAACATATAACATAATAATTCGCCTTGATGCGCCACATCTTCCTTTATAATTTTATCCTTAAAATTTATTAAATTCTCTATGTTCAAGTTACAGTATTTTATTATCGGTATCTTCTTCACCCTAGTATTTGTTTCCATTTATTAATATGTCTAAGACCATCAACCTATATTGAGTGGTTAGGCTCTCTCCTAGAATAACTTTACAATCTTTACATGCTAGTCTATCTACCTTCTTAGTAAAAAAATATTCTATCTGACTAATATTGGATCCGCTCTTAAAGGTAGTTAAATATTGATATCTCTTTCTGATACAAGTATGTGCTATTACAAGGTCGTATGAAACTGCAAAATCAATGATTTCATTGTCCCCTTCATTCCTAACTCCATACCCATGACCTCCATGCACACTATCATAATTATTGTTCTTTCCAACATAACCATTTTGGACAATTAAAGTTCTTTATTAACTAACTAGAGAGATGTATGGTTGAGGGATATTGTCACTATCAAAATGCGTACCTTTGATAATCTTAGTATAGTTTTGCCATAACCATTGTAGTTGCAATTATATAGCAACCTAGATGATGAGGACAGTATCCTGTCTAATAGTTGAATGTATGTATTAAGAATGAATAAAAACTGCTTTGTTATAAGAGAAAGACTTTTGAGATGCTTTGAAACCAAATCTTTGATGAAAATGTTGCTGAGGATGAAATCTGCGATAGCTGTTACTCTTTGATTTATTACAATTTGGTGTAATTGTAAATTCAATTCATTTGATATTTGCAAAGATTGAGGCATCGACCTTTCTGTCTTCTTTACCCATTCATGCACTTTTATACTGACTGTTTGTTACGCTATCAGATTTTGAATGACGTTAGTGGTGATTTAGATGCGAAGAAGGCTTGCAGTGTGGCTCTGAAACTGCACAAGAAGTATTTGAAAAAGGTGACAAACAACTGCCCTTTTTATGTCATTCTAGAAGCTTAGCTTCCATGTTTATTACTATACTTCAATTACTTTGGCTTCAATTGTGCCACTAGGGAATGGAACATGTAGTATGAGCCAATTCTCTGTTAGCAGATCTTATCATCTTACATTTGTCGTAGATTCTTTGGTTAGTCTAGGGGAACTGGGAGGTTGGAAGGTTTTTCCTTGGTGACGTGCAACTGCACACCTGGGAAAGGTAGAGGTCTATTTACTGCCAACTAGCCTTCAAGTTTTTTTTAAGGAAAAATGCTAAGTCTAAACCAAATGCTTACAATCTTCTTACAACCTCTCTCTCCCACCCCTTACACATGGGTCACACTGGGTCACACCTCCCCCCCCCCCCCCCCCCCCCCCCCCCCCCCCCCCCGCTACATGGGCTCCACCCGACCCCACCACTTCCCCCCCTTCCCAATCGAAGCCCGGCACGTGGCTGACATGTGGCGGTTGTAAGGAAATTGTAAGGATTTGGTTGTAGGCATAGCAAAGCTCTTTTTGTAAAATACTTTGTTAGAGCACCCTTGGCTAGTGGCACCCTCTTATAGAGGCTGACATCAGCTTGACAGCTGACTATCAAAAATTTGTTAATCTCTTCTAGCTTTCTCTAGAATGAATCGTGTTTTCCCTAGGGGTAGCCAACAACAGTGATGATGATCATTGGGTGATGTCTGGCTGGTATAAAAGTGTGCAGTATATTTTGGACAAGATCATGACAAAGCAGTCCAGTAGTACAGAAATAAGTGAAGACTGATATCAATATTGTAAAAAGAAGCTTCTAGCCCTTTGGACACACAAATCTCTTGTCTTGCCTAGTGCCTAGGCTACCTGCCTTGGATGACCTGACACGGATTGTACTCTATCTTTCGTCTTTTTACTCCCAGTCTTAGCTTAGCCCGCCTACCATCTTAGGCTTGTCTAGGCCTTATGGTTATGAATCATGATAATTATTTTGTTAAATGCTTAATCTTTTTTAAGGTTAGTGTAGAAAATAGCCTATTTTGTATGGCTCTTTTGTATTAGGCTTACTTTTAGTTCCTTGTAATCTCCATTTCAAAACTAATTAAGTCAATTAAATTGAACCAATTTCGGAACGTGGTATCATAACTAAAACCCTAGCTCTCCTGTCTTCACCAAAATGTAGCCTCTACCAACCCAAAATCTCCTTCCAAATCCCTAAATCCAAAACCCTAGCCGTCAACCTCATCTCCTTCCTCCTCAGTTCTGAAACCCTAATCCCTAATATCCAGATTTGGTTCCGGACATCACTGCGATCAGCCCCATTGAATCCCGAAACCCTAGCCATCAACCTCATCTCCTTCCAGCAGTCTCCCTGGACATCTTGTCTTCAGGCTGTTGAGCACATACTTCGTTAATTGAAGAAGTATCTTGGCCAAGGTCTTGTCTACCCATCTTTCTCGTCTCTCTTACCGACCGCTTATGCAAATGCTGATTATACGGGTTCGGTGGATGATTATCGATCAACGAGTGGTTTATGCATGTATTTAGGAGAGAATCTTGTTGCTTGGCAGAACAAGACACAGACTATTGTTGCCTGCTCTTCTGTTGAATCAATGGTCCATGCAGTTTCCAAGCTCACATTGTTGAAAAGTCTTCTTAATGATCTTGGTTTTTCTCTCTTCTCCATCTCTTCTCTGTTGTAATAACCAGGCAACCATTCACATTGCTAAAACATCGATTTTTCATGAGCGCACCAAACACATTGATGTTGATTCTCACTTCATGTAGGAGAATGTCAAGCTTCATGAGGTTCACCATCCACTTCACATATTCGTGTATATCCTTACTTTGGTCTTGTCTCGCCCACTCTATCTTCACTTTCTCTCCAAGCTTGGAGCTCTCGACATCTATACTCCAGCTTGCAGGAGAGAGTAGAAGATAGTCTATTTTTGTATTTATGCGTACTTTGGAGGTGTTTGTTTGCTTGTAATTGAAAAAACATACAATATTTGTTGCACTATTTGTACCATTTTTATTGTTTGGTTTGATATAGATGGTGGAATTTGTACCATAGTTTGCAGTATCGGCCGATGCCGGTTCGATACGGCCGATACCGGTACGGTTTAGCATGTCCAAATCCAATACTGACCGATATTGATATTGACCGATACCGACATTGAGGGTCTCTTTTCCGGTCAAATCGATAAAGAAAATTGAATGAAAAAGACCAATCATCAATGGTGTAAAAATATAGTAAGGTTGTAAAAGCATGTAAAAGAAGAAAACTTATTTATCGCAAGTAATCCAATCGACAAAGGTGACTACTATTTCATTCAATTCCAAAGTTAGTAAAAACAACACAGAAAATACTTAAAATTGTGCCTAAAAGTACAAATATTTTTTAAAATTTTAATAATTTATTAATAATTATTTGTTTTTCGATACCAAAAAATTCGAACTTCGATTGAAACGAGTGATAATGTCGATACCGTCTATACCGATATTCATAGGAAGGGTCCAATACCGATACTGTAGTGCGAACCTTGATTTGTACAACAAATGTTGTATCGTTCTCCAACTACTGCAACAAATGTTGTGGCCAAAATGACCACAACTCCACTTAAGGCAACAATGCAACACCATTTGCATCATTTACAATGATTCTTATCTTCATTCAAAGTAATAAAGTCATAGCCAAACAATTGAATTAAGCAACCATGCATGCTAATTGCATCATTTCAAATAATGGATTTGTAAAGCCCGTAACATCATTTACATGCAACCAAATAATGGATTTGCACTCTAGTTACAGGAGTAAATGCTACATGCAATATATGTTGAAAGATATTTCCATTTACGGATAGGAAGGTGAGTCACCCTAGCCTATATATTGTAATCTTTATTCCCAAATTAATTAAGTCAATTAAGTTGAGCAAAGTTCTCAACATTTAGCAAACATTTCGTGAATAATAATTTCATTCATTTGTTTAGTTTCTTAATATTTTTTCAGTTATTGTAATTTCTTAGTAGTTTGTAAGTTGCTGAAGCCATTTGCTGCTTGATCTGTATTTAATATTTAGTCTAGAATCTCCTACATTTATTATTGCTCGACTGTACGTTGAATTTGCAAACTTTTTTAAATTTTATTAACTGGAAAATGTAATGCCCTGCCTAGGCTCCTCCTAGCTGCCTTACAACCACTTCCGTCTTTACAATAATGATTGATATCAGGTATCAACTTGTTAGACAAAACAACCTATGGCGCACAGAGACGAATACAACATGACCCTATGTGGACACAGGGACATGGACACAACACATATTTTGGTGTTCTAGTGTATATCTGAGTATCTCAGTCACATGTCCAATACGTATCCAAGACGACACCCATTTTTGGAGTGAAAGGCTAGCCAAATTGTTGATGAAGGCTTACATTTGGTTAAATCATTTTGACATAGCCTGTTTAAAATTTGTGTTATGTATTTATTTTAGACGGACCAGGTATCACTCGGTAGTTACAGCTCTTAGCTCCATTAGTTTCTTTCCTTCTTTTTTGTTCTTTTTTCTTTCAAGAAATATGGGTAACATGTACCATCACCAGAGCCACTTAACTCCATAGGATAAGAGTCCTGGAAATTAACATTATTTTTTTGTAAAAAAATCTAAACACCTGTGAAATTAGTCGCTAAGAATTTAAATCTCGTATTTTCTTATGTGCGGAAACTTCTTTTGTAATTGTAAGCATTTTGAAATTGTGAATAAATCTTGCACAGTATTCACATCAAACTATGATTAGGAATAGCGAGGGCTCTGTAGATAGTTGTCCTTGGAACCTTTTAGTTAAAAAGTATTAAGCGTAAGCTCTCTCTTCAGTTATATTTTCCTAAATGGATTTTATTTATTTATATTGTTTACTATGTGGAACACAGTTGGTTCCTGCTGTATTTAGGAGTAATTCATTTATATCTTTACTTGCTTGGGTATCTCTATGAAGCCTTTTGTTTTCCTTGTGTGGAGTTGGTATTGCAGGACAACATAACTTTTAGGTTAAATTATTCTAATGGCATACCCAATTATAGCGTTTTGGGCCTTTTGGCATCTTAACTTTTCACTGTTCGATTTTTGTACTCCAACTTCATAAATTATTTTTCTAAAACACTTGTCTCTACTTTGTAGCACATTTAGACCACTTCAAAAGCATATGTTGTAGTATAAAAGCGCAATTTAAATATGTCGGGAACACGGTGTGACCCGAACCGGAGTTGACCTATAAGGTGCGATATTAAATTGGGCCCATATGCATTAAAAGAGAATTCTCGTGTAAGGCCTGACCAATTCCAATTATCTACACCTCATGATCCCATCGGCTATCCGATGTGTGACTAAATTACTAACTCCATTGTCATCCCCTTTTTGAGGGCTCAACCGGAAACGAAATACAATCTTCACCTTAGCTCGTTTCCGTTAGCCGAATAACCTTAGCACATTTACTACATTTGTTCGTTCCCGTTAGCCGAACAACCTTAGCACCCCGCTACATTTTGTTCGTTCCTGTCAGCCGAACAACCTTAGCGCTCCTGCTACCTTTTATTCTTTCTCGCCAGCCGAGCACCCAGAGATCCAACATATTGTCATCTCGATCCGTTCGACCACAGAACCAAACCAGCACGTTCATCCACACCACTATTGTGTACCAACCACAGTGTCTTGCTCCACCTTGGATGCGTCAAATCCACCTTATCTTTGAAGCCAATCCGTGTAATTGCATATGCTCCTAAGCATCATCTTTCTCGAACCAATTAGAGCCGTCCAAATCCGTCCGGTAACCATGGGCTCTGATACCATTTATTGGGAACGCGGTGTGACCCGAACCGAAGTTGGCCCATGAGGTACGATATTGAATTAGGCCTATATGCCTTAAAAGAGAATTCATGTAAGGCCTAAACCAAGTCCAATTATCTACACCTAATGATCACATCGCCTACCCGATGTGGGACTAAATTACCAACTCCATTGTCATCCCATTTTTGAGCGCTCAACCGGAAACGAGATACAATCCAAGAAAATACTTGTATTGCCAGATATTCTTTTGAAATGGACCCGATGTGCTTCAAAATTGACGAAAGGAGCTTCAAAAGAGCAATTTATAAAGTTAGAATGCCAAGATCGAACAGTGAAAAGTTAAAGGTGCCAAAAATGTCCGAACGCTATAGTTGGAATTCTATTATGATAATTTATTCTAACTTCTAGGTCCCGTCCTCTTTATGTTAACCAATAAATGTTGATGAATCCATTGAAAATGTCTTCTCGTCCACAATTTTACAGGCCAACAAGCAGCTATAGTTGCCGAAGAAGAAAGTAGAGTTCCAGAAACTGGGTCCAGTTTTCTTGCTTACAATCAGTGGAATGGTTCAAGCTCTACTCGTTCAAAAGCTATGTGCAGGATCCTCATGAACATGTTCGAACTACAGAGGACTAATGCTTGAGCATTCCTTAACCGGACGAAATTCTGGGAATCGACGAGTTTACAGTTCAGAAGAAATTTACGTATACCTTGTAATGTTGTATTCATCTCGAAGTCGATTATAAGATTACCATTTTTATGTCAATTGTTGTACGTATATACATACACGGGAAATACAAGAGGCTTGCTGCTTGGAAGCCTCTTTTATATAATAAAATTTTAGAGAAAGTATTCTTCATTCTGAATTGTGTTCACTGGTTGAATGAGAATATACAGCAGAGGTGCAAATGGCCTTCCTTTTTGTAATCAGGATCAACTTATGGATTTACTTAAATCCATGAGGAAAATGCAGATAGCGTGTATATCCAAGAGCCATCAGTCTTCTGCCAATATAAAGCAGATGATCGACTTTACATAAATAAAATAAAAAAGAAGCCATGACATGATAATTACAAATTATACAACGAGAACAAGAAATCAAGCCCCTTAACAAGAAACCAATTTTTCGTATCTTTCATAAACGTATAATACTTGCGGACTTTTGAAAGATTCGAATCAATACGTAAATTTTAAGCATTGGAAGTTTTAAACATGTTCCGTATAAATTATTGAAAAGAATTGGCACAAAAAAATATGGTGGCAACATGTTTAATTAACCAAATTTGACGGCATATTTAAGAATGTGAAACTTTCAACCTTAATATTTCTAATTTTTGAATATTTGACCAAATTTTTGAACATATTTTATTTGCATTGAATCAATTTATACGCATACTCTATACGTGTACTTTTGTCGTCCCGAATTTTTTTCGTTTGCCGAATTGCTAACAATATCTCAATCTTCAAGTCTTCAACCGAGGGAACAAAGCTGAGCGAACCAATAGAGCATGGTAGTCAGCATTGTTTAACTGCTTTTGAACACTTTGCAATAGGACTGATTAGCGTTTAGATACTGAATTTTATACCAACTTAGAGTTCAAGTTTGATATGTCCAATCGAAAATTTTGGATTCTGAATTTTTATTTTTGGTTTAATTTTTCTCATTATATCCTGAACATGAGTACAAGGAAACAATCAGACACATGCTGGAAAGGCAGGTATAATGGAAAATCGGAAACTAAAAATAAAAATACAGTCCAAGCTTTCCAATGCTAATTTGCCCCTTTGCAATATTACTTTTTTTTAATTTCCTCTAAATGGATTTCTCCAAGGAATTTCTGCAAATTTACAGTGTAACAGTAGTAATTGTTTTATGCCTGGAAGAAAGATCCTATAAGCTAAGGATGTGAATAGCATAGCTGCGGAATTAATAACACTTGTTGGAGAGAGCATAAATGATGTTAATATGGGTTAAACTAAGCAAAAAAAAAAAAACCATTTAATTTGTGTGAACCTTTTGAATATATTGGCGTTGGTGAGCAACAAGCATAAATGTTCGCAGAATATGGCCATCAACATCACTGATGTTTCTTATGCCTGCTACAATTCTGATTCTTTTCGCAGGGAGATACAAACCATCCAAACTGTTAAGTGTTATATTAGAGTTATGAGTTAATGGGCTTTAATTCCACATTGCTTAAAATAATAGGAGAGGAGGCTAGCCTCTCCTATATATATGTAATCTCTCCTTCAATAATAATCATCCTATTATTTCCTCCTACATGGTATTAGAGCCAAAACCCTAGCCTCTCCACAAAAAAGAAAAAAAAAAAAAAAAACCGAGCCGCCTTCCCCCCTCCCCCCCCCCCCCCCCCCCCCCGGCGGTGCTGCTACAATACCCGTCCCCCCTGCTGCTACAGTACTCGCCCCTCCCCCCTACTGCTACAGTACTCCCCCCCCCCCCCCCCCCCCCCCCCCCCCCCCGCGCGCTGCTACAGTACTCGCGCCCCCCCTCCCCACCCTCTCCTGTCAGCCCCCTCCCCCCCCTCCTATTCAGAGCATCTTCCACTGCCTGGTGCAAGGCATCTCCTCGCCGATCTTGGAAGGCTAACAGTGTCCTGATGAGTCCCACCAAGGTGCCATCATCAGGCTCTGCAGGCTGGACTGGCTGAACTGGCGGTTCGGGATTCCCGGTAGGCATGACTCGGGAGGCTGCTCCTGAGTGCTGGGCCTGATCTTCTGGTTGCTGCTGGTCCACGGGAGGCGCTCCGCCTTGCTGATCGGCAGGTCCAGGTTCAATGCCGCTGAAGAAGACGACATGGGAACAATAAGGAAGGACCAGGACAGATCAACGATTACAAGCATGTGATCAGGACAAGAATTTCAGGAATCAAGAGGATACGAGCAGAGATCAAGGGCGAGTACTGATTGAGACATCTATTCGGTAAACCCTCACATATCTTGATTTACAAGACCTGCATGGGCCACCACTTAAACCATGTCACGCCCCAGAACCAGAATATTGGAGAGCGGGGGCAGACATAGCCAGCTACGTATAGTGAAATGGGATCCACTCCACTATACGGTCACGGCTGTCTAGATATATGAGGGTTTATCTACAAGCCATCAGTCTCTTAAGGTCAATAACAAGCCTAGTGTCTCAATCACAAGCAAGTAAATAGAGTTACAAGATGTAAGATCACCGAATATACAATAGTAAGGCGTCCCAAACATTACATATCCAGCTGATCATGAAGCTAGTCATTACAAAATGTGAGGACTAGCAAGAGTTTAGTCATACATGATCAACCCCAGGTTGCCAATCATGTTACAGCCCGTAGGCAGACAGTAAGTAAAAATGTACACGAGCTAACACTTGCTCGGCGGCTAAACGCCTCAAAAGAATAATTTTACAATAGAGTGGGAGAGCAAAAATAAACCCACTCGTTGCCCTGGTTACGCCTGATGTTCACCATCGGGCTGGAAAGTCGGTGGATCCCTTGGTGCTGCTCTGGTATCTGGCCATACAAAACCAGCTGGGTCAGATCCCAGAAAGAGCAAGTGCCACAAAGGAGACTTCACTTAGGAACTAAAACCAGCAATCAGCACAAGAGTAATAATATATAAAAGACAGTAATTAAAGAAAACAGGACAGGTGATATACGATGAGATAACCATGGGACTATTCAGATAACCAGGTTACAACCCGTAAACCAAACAAGGACCGGGGTTGTAACCCTTCGTCTGAACCGAACTTGGTTTCTCCCACCATTTATCGGCAAGATAAAATAAGAAAACAGGTCATGTGACAATTTGTACAGGATCAAGACAAGAATAGACTGGTAAACTTCATCCAACATTTCACGGCCAAGCAATAAGTACGGCTTGATACTTTAACTAACTAGGGTTATCACAGACCTAGTTACTAGAAAAATACAGTGAGATTATTCCACAGCCACAAGCCCTGCAGACCATCCAGGCTATCCGGACGCAATTAGAGTTGAATTCAAGTGGGTACATCGTCCAGGAAACGCATGTACCCTTAGGTGACTTAGAGGGTGCAACACATGACAGTGTGCTGGAAATGTGCCCTACTCGACGGCAGGCTACAGATCCCAAGTGGGGCGCCCAGATAACGGGATTGCCTGTAGCTGGGAAATCTCTTCATGACTACTGGATTTATTCTAGTTGTTAGCCTTAGTCGATTTCAGTGGGTACCCCTGACCGTGGTACTCAGGGATTCCTGTCCTAGTCATGATGCAAGACAAGACGGGTTCATTTGTACAAGCACAGTCGTCCACGGTGTCCAAGTTATTCAATCTTGTCAAGTCGTGTTAGCCGTCGCAACAGCATTTCGAGAAATATCATGTCAGGTTTATCATGTCCAGTGTACTTTGTCAGGAGTGTGCCACGGCGGGCCACTATCAAGAATTATCATGCCAAGTTATCATGTCAAATTATCAGGTCAAGTTTATCATGTCGGGAGTGCACCACGGCGGGTCACCATCAAGTCATACCATTTATCAAGGAGGGAAGAAACTTGAGTAATTAAAATAATAATATAATATATATATTCTTGAAGCCAAGGAGAAACTCTACAACTTTCATGTTGGGAGTGGGAAGAAATTCTGACCACAATTCACGCAAATAAGACATTTAAACAATCAAAGTGGGACCCATGTGGTCCAAAAGTGGGAGAACAAACATGCGGTCAAAGAGAGTGGCATAAAATCAAGTAAGACAAAAGATAGTGGAACCCACAATAATTGCAAGCTCCCACTTCAGCAAGCAAGTCAAAAAAAAAGTTATGTGGGACCCCCACAATTAATTCAATAAGAAAAGGTATTTGTGAACCCTTTAATTAATGGTTCACGTGGCCAAAATATTAGATAGTAGAGGGGAGGGAAGCCTATGCGGCTCACCTAGATTTCATGCAAATAATAATATTATTAAATGGCCAAGGGCCATGCGGCTCTGCATCTCCAGAATGCTTAATCCAAGCATTAAAGCATAAAACATAAAAAATAGTAAGGACTTAATTGCATTAAGCAATAAAGTCAAGGACTTAATTGCATAAAAATTAAGTCTCCAGGATGCTTATGCGGCTCCAATGCATTAGTTGCATTCCTAGGGACTAAGGCCTAAAATATAAACTTTGGTGCCTTAAAATGCATAAAGCCTAAAGTAATATATTAAGAATGTAAGCTTTAAAAGCTTATGCGGCTATGGTGTCTTTTCCAAGGGCTTAAATCAATGCATTAAATTACTAAGGACTTATATGCATAAAGCCTTAAGGCACAGCACTTGGAAAAAAAAAAAAACTTTAGAATACAAGCCTTATGCGGCTTACTCTTCAAGGCTTAAATCAATTAATTTAATACCAATGCTTAATGTTTTAAGCCATTAAATGCTAACCATTTCTATATGCGGCCAGGATTCCACCATGAGCCTATACTAAAGCATCTGCTAATGCTTTAATGCTTTAAGCCATTAAATGCTAAAAGCAATTCTTTATGCGGCCAGGAACTGTGCTTGAGCCTATGCGGCTCACCTATGCAAACTAATGCATAAATGCATTCAATAAATAATAACAGGAATTTGCATGCACGTGAATGCTAGGGTCATGCATTAAAATATACATGACATAAAAATATACTTGGTCATGCAATAAAATATACATAGCATTTGCCTATGCGGCTCAATGCTCCTAATACAATAATAAGGGCCATGCGGCTCACTGCTTGCAAGCAACTCAGATCAATGGCCATGCGGCTCACTGCAAAATGCTCATGCGGCTCAGAAATTTCTCGTAGGTCAAAATTTGACGAAAGAAAATTCTCTGCAACCATGGGATCATCAACTTAGCAAAATATGCAAGTTTGATGGATCATAACCCTGGGAACCAAAAAATACCACAAGGCTAGATCTACGAAAATTTAACCATGGAAATGAAAAATGACAAGTACTAAAGTGGGTTAGAAACTCATGAGAAAAACAATGGAACAATAAAAATGGGGTTCCTCCATGAAGCAAGATGCACTTGCCTAAGCTCTCCACTCTCTCCTGGTAGGTGAAGAGTAAAGATGGAGAAGAAGAAATGAGTAATGAGTAATAATGGAAGAGAGAGAGTGGGATAGATATTTATGGTGGGAGTGGTGGTAGGTGGGAGTGGTTCTCCACATAAAACCAAACCAAGCCAAACCCACTAAACCGAACCAAACCAAGCCAATGACATGCCATGATGAACCATGCAAATGCAACATGCAAAAATAAAAATAAAAATCCAAGGCTAACTAATTATGACAAACCAAAAATACGAGCCCGAAATACGTACACGTATTTCCAATACGTAATGCGGACTACGGGCATCACAACTCTACCCACCTTAAAAGAATTCCGTCCTCGGAATTTAATCAAGGGACTAGAGTGGCAAGGACAAGCTATGCTAATCACAGGCAAGCTATACTAAGCAATCAATCATGCAATCATGTATGTAAGCAAGGAAATCGAAGGCACGAGAAAGAGGAAAGATATCCTGCTAGGAACCTCTCTGCCGGTTCTGGATCTGAGCTTGGACCTGGGCATACTGCTGGGGTCTTTGTAGCTGGAAGGCTAGGGCCTGAGGCGGCAATGGCCTCGGAGGCTGGTACTGCTGCTGAAACACTTGGGCCTAAGGCGGCAATGGCCTCGGCAATGGATACTGCTGCTGCTGCTGGACTGGGGCTGGTCCCCTTACCGAGGGACTAGTCTGGGCCGATGACGAACTGGCCCTATTCGGACATGACCCTATCTTGTGGTTCGGTGCTCCACAAGCCAAACACAATCCCTGAGCTCTACGACACTCCGAAACAACGTGTCCTGGCTTCCCACAATGAGTGCAGCCCATTGCGGAAGACTGTTTCTGCTTCTATTGCAGAGGGGACGTGACCGACGTCACTGAGGCTGCCTGCCTCGGAGTTCCAATTGTCAAAGCCCTGACTGCTGGGGCTGGTGCTGTTGACTGGCTCATCTGGCCGTGAGATCGCTTCCGACCTCCGGTCCTGTCCACGATCCTGTGGGAGGTATATTCGTGCCTCCGTGCCGCTCTCAACACTGCATCGAAGGTCTGATGCTCGAACTGTTCCACTGCCAACAAAATCTCGAGGTGGAGCCCTTGTTGGAACCGCTGGGCTCTGTCAAACTCGGTCGCCACCAAAGTAGGAGCAAACCGACTAAGCCTGGAGAACTCGGCCGCATATCCATCGACCGTTCTTCCTCCTTGCTTCAGGTTGGTGAACTTGGTCTGTAAATCGTACCGAGCCACCGCATCGAAGTACTTAGTCTGGAATCTCTCTCTGAATTGTGCCCATGGGATAGGGGCCACTAATCCCACGGCCTGTGCTGTCCACCAGCTGCGGGCAAGATCCAATAACTGTAGACGCACCACGGCTACCTTCTCATCTTCCGGGGTCTTGGCTGCCTCTAGAATGACTTCAGTGTCCTGAAGCCATGCATCTACAGCGATCGCATCTTCACTGCCGTCGAAGAAGGGAGGGTTCAGGCGCTTGAAACTGTTCGCTGCACTGTTTCTTGGATGACCGCCTCTGTTCAGAGCATCTTCCACTGCCTGGTGCAAGGCATCTCCTCGCCGATCTTGGAAGGCTAACAGTGTCCTAATGAGTCCCACCAAGGTGCCATCATCAGGCTCTGCAGGCTGGACTGGCTGAACTGGCGGTTCGGGATCCCCGGTAGGCATGACTCGGGAGGCTGCTCCTGAGTGCTGGGCCTGATCTTCTGGTTGCTGCTGGTCCACGGGAGGCGCTCCGCCTTGCTGATCGGCAGGTCCAGGTTCAATGCCGCTGAAGAAGACGACATGGGAACAATAAGGAAGGACCAGGACAGATCAACGATTACAAGCATGTGATCAGGACAAGAATTTCAGGAATCAAGAGGATACGAGCAAAGATCAAGGGCGAGTACTGATTGAGACATCTATTCGGTAAACCCTCACATATCTTGATTTACAAGACCTGCATGGGCCACCACTTAAACCATGTCACGCCCCAGAACCAGAATATTGGAGAGCGGGGACAGACATAGCCAGCTACGTATAGTGAAATGGGATCCACTCCACTATACGGTCACGGCTGTCTAGATATATGAGGGTTTATCTACAAGCCATCAGTCTCTTAAGGTCAATAACAAGCCTAGTGTCTCAATCATAAGCAAGTAAATAGAGTTACAAGATGTAAGATCACCGAATATACAATAGTAAGGCGTCCCAAACATTACATATCCAGCTGATCATGAAGCTAGTCATTACAAAATGTGAGGACTAGCAAGAGTTTAGTCATACATGATCAACCCCAGGTTGCCAATCATGTTACAGTCCGTAGGCAGACAGTAAATAAAAATGTACACGAGCTAACACTTGCTCGGCGGCTAAACGCCTCAAAAGAATAATTTTACAATAGAGTAGGAGAGCAAAAATAAACCCACTCGTTGCCCTGGTTACGCCTGGTGTTCACCATCGGGCTGGAAAGTCGGTGGATTCCTTGGTGCTGCTCTGGTATCTGGCCATACAAAACCAGCTGGGTCAGATCCCAGAAAGAGCAAGTGCCACAAAGGAGGCTTCACTTAGGAACTAAAACCAGCAATCAGCACAAGAGTAATAATATATAAAAGACAGTAATTAAAGAAAACAGTACAGGTGATATACGATGAGATAACCATGGGACTATTCAGATAACCAGGTTACAACCCGTAAACCAAACAAGGACTGGGGTTGTAACCCTTCGTCTGAACCGAACTTGGTTTCTTCCACCATTTATCGGCAAGATAAAATAAGAAAACAGGTCATGTAACAATTTGTACAGGATCAAGACAAGAATAGACTGGTAAACTTCATCCAACATTTCACGGCCAAGCAATAAGTACGGCTTGATACTTTAACTTACTAGGATTATCACAGACCTAGTTACTAGAAAAATGCAGTGAGATTATTCCACAGCCACAAGCCCTGCAGACCATCCAGGCTATCCGGACGCAATTAGAGTTGAATTCAAGTGGGTACATCGTCCAGGAAATACATGTACCCTTAGGTGACTTAGAGGGTGCAACACATGACAGTGTGCTGGAAATGTGCCCTACTCGACGGCAGGCTACAGATCCCAAGTGGGGCGCCCAGATAACGGGATTGCCTGTAGCTGGGAAATCTCTTCATGACTACTGGATTTATTCTAGTTGTTAGCCTTAGTCGATTTCAGTGGGTACCCCTGACCGTGGTACTCAGGGATCCCTGTCCTAGTCATGATGCAAGACAAGACGGGTTCATTTGTACAAGCACAGTCGTCCACGGTGTCCAAGTTATTCAATCTTGTCAAGTCGTGTTAGCCGTCGCAACAGCATTTCGAGAAATATCATGTCAGGTTTATCATGTCCAGTGTACTTTGTCAGGAGTGTGCCACGGCGGGCCACAATCAAGAATTATCATGCCAAGTTATCATGTCAAATTATCAGGTCAAGTTTATCATGTCGGGAGTGCACCACGGCGGGTCACCATCAAGTCATACCATTTATCAAGGAGGGAAGAAACTTGAGTAATTAAAATAATAATATAATATATATATTCTTGAAGCCAAGGAGAAACTCTACAACTTTCATGTTGGGAGTGGGAAGAAATTCTGACCACAATTCACGCAAATAAGACATTTAAACAATCAAAGTGGGACCCATGTGGTCCAAAAGTGGGAGAACAAACATGCGGTCAAAGAGAGTGGCATAAAATCAAGTAAGACAAAAGATAGTGGAACCCACAATAATTGCAAGCTCCCACTTCAGCAAGCAAGTCAAAAAAAAGTTATGTGGGACCCCCACAATTAATTCAATAAGAAAAGGTATTTGTGAACCCTTTAATTAATGGTTCACGTGGCCAAAATATTAGATAGTAGAGGGGAGGGAAGCCTATGCGGCTCACCTAGATTTCATGCAAATAATAATATTATTAAATGGCCAAGGGCCATGCGGCTCTGCATCTCCAGAATGCTTAATCCAAGCATTAAAGCATAAAACATAAAAAATAGTAAGGACTTAATTGCATTAAGCAATAAAGTCAAGGACTTAATTGCATAAAAATTAAGTCTCCAGGATGCTTATGCGGCTCCAATGCATTAGTTGCATTCCTAGGGACTAAGGCCTAAAATATAAACTTTGGTGCCTTAAAATGCATAAAGCCTAAAGTAATATATTAAGAATGTAAGCTTTAAAAGCTTATGCGGCTATGGTGTCTTTTCCAAGGGCTTAAATCAATGCATTAAATTACTAAGGACTTATATGCATAAAGCCTTAAGGCACAGCACTTGGAAAAAAAAAACTTTAGAATACAAGCCTTATGCGGCTTACTCTTCAAGGCTTAAATCAATTAATTTAATACCAATGCTTAATGTTTTAAGCCATTAAATGCTAACCATTTCTATATGCGGCCAGGATTCCACCATGAGCCTATACTAAAGCATCTGCTAATGCTTTAATGCTTTAAGCCATTAAATGCTAAAAGCAATTCTTTATGCGGCCAGGAACTGTGCTTGAGCCTATGCGGCTCACCTATGCAAACTAATGCATAAATGCATTCAATAAATAATAACAGGAATTTGCATGCACGTGAATGCTAGGGTCATGCATTAAAATATACATGACATAAAAATATACTTGGTCATGCAATAAAATATACATAACATTTGCCTATGCGGCTCAATGCTCCTAATACAATAATAAGGGCCATGCGGCTCACTGCTTGCAAGCAACTCAGATCAATGGCCATGCGACTCACTGCAAAATGCTCATGCGGCTCAGAAATTTCTCGTAGGTCAAAATTTGACCAAAGAAAATTCTCTGCAACCATGGGATCATCAACTTAGCAAAATATGCAAGTTTGATGGATCATAACCCTGGGAACCAAAAAATACCACAAGGCTAGATCTACGAAAATTTAACCATGGAAATGAAAAATGACAAGTACTAAAGTGGGTTAGAAACTCATGAGAAAAATAATGGAACAATAAAAATAGGGTTCCTCCATGAAGCAAGATGCACTTGCCTAAGCTCTCCACTCTCTCCTGGTAGGTGAAGAGTAAAGATGGAGAAGAAGAAATGAGTAATGAGTAATAATGGAAGAGAGAGAGTAGGATAGATATTTATGGTGGGAGTGGTGGTAGGTGGGAGTGGTTCTCCACATAAAACCAAACCAAGCCAAACCCACTAAATCGAACCAAACCAAGCCAATGACATGCCATGATGAACCATGCAAATGCAACATGCAAAAATAAAAATAAAAATCCAAGGCTAACTAATTATGACAAACCAAAAATACGAGCCCGAAATACGTACACGTATTTTCAATACGTAATGCGGACTACGGGCATCACACTAGCACAACGATTTCCTCCATTCGACTTGTCGATCGACGGTTGGAAGGGCCAGAGGGCTACTCGACATGGATAAAGAAGGTTGAGAAGACACTTCGGAGAATACGGTTGTCCAAACATCTGACTGACAAGCCTCCAGCAGACGATGATCCCATCTTTGAGCAATGGGAGACAGATGACAGTCGACTGTTTACACAGTTGATGAACTCCATGGAACCATCGGTGGAAGACATGGTTCAAAATACGGACTCCGTGAAGGAGTTATAGGAAATATTGGCGGCGGCGTTTGATGGTAAACGTGATTTGTCTCGTATATATGACTCGGTCGTTGGTGTGTACCGAGCAAATCAAGGAGACAAATCTCATAAAGAGCATTTCCGGGCCTTCAAGGCAATGACGGATGAGATCGACCGCGTACTACCTCTTACGTCGGATATTAATGAAGCACGGGCTCAACGTGAGCAGCTTCATGTCATGGCTTATCTCGCCTCTCTCCGTCCTGATGCGGACTCTGCTCGTTCTCAGATTATTGTTGGATCTGATGTACCGTCCCTGTTGAAAGCACACTATCGTGTCCTTCGGGCTGCCAAAGTCGTTGAGACAACTCCGGGTGATACTCCTGCTGATCGTTCTGCTCTCGGGGCCGCTTGTACAGAATTTCGTGGTGGTCGTGGCGACCGACGGGGTGGCTGTAATGCTGGTCGTGATGGAGGACGAGGCAATGGCGGTCGTGATGGAGGAAAACCGCGCACATGCTTTAATTGTGGTCAGCTTGACCATTTCTATTGGCAATGCACTAAATCACCTGCTGCTAATATCACCACTGACGCCCCTGATGATGGTGTCCGATCTATTCAGATGACTTCGGACTCATATACAGAGTTCCTTGATTTTCAGGCTCAACGTCGTGGTGAAGCATCCACGTCTGGTTCCACAGCCGGATACTCAGCCGCGTGCATAGTGAAACCCAAGCAATGGGTAATTGACTCTGGTGCATCCTCTCACATGACTGGTGACGCAGGTATGATACATAATTATGTACCTGTACATTGTGCTTCTGGCATTACTGCTGCCAATGGAGGTTCCTTGACAGTCCGAGGCCGTGGAAGTGCCAATCTTGCTTTCGGACTGTCACTCAATTCTGTACTGCTTACTCCTGGGAACCCGTTCAGTTTAATTTCTATTAGTCAAATTACTCGTGAACTACACTGCTCGATAACATTTTTTTCTGATGGTTGTATTTTTCAGGACCTGAAAACTGGAAAGACTATCGGTAAGGGGCATGTGGCTGGAGGCTTGTACCTGTTTGACGCAACTCCTTCCGTTGTCTGTGCCAGCAAGAAACTCGATCTTGTTGAGTTACATTGTCGGTTAGGCCATCCATCGTCCCAAGCTCTCCAGAAAATGTACCAACCTTTAGATATTCCCTCTTCCTTTCATTGCGAGCCATGTAGTTTAGCTAAACATCATCGGGTTCCTTATCCGGTAAGTTCAAATAAAATTGTTTATGCTCCTTTTGAGTTGGTACATTCTGATATATGGGACCCTGTCCGATTGAATCTGTCATGGGCTTTAAGCACTTTGTTACTTTTGTCGATGATTACTCACGTGTCACCTTTATTTATTTGATAAAAAATTGCTCTGAATTATTTAACATCTGGTGCAACTTTTATGCTGAAATAAAAATACAATTTGGTCTTCCCATCAAAAATTTTCGGAGTGACAATGGTCGTGAGTATTTATCACGTGATCTCGATAAACATCTGGCTCTCCATGGCATCATCCACCAAACTTCTTGTGCGTACACACCACAACAAAATGGTATAGCCGAATGCAAGAATCGCCATTTATTAGAAACAACACGTGCTCTTATGTTTCATGCAAGTACTCCCAAGCGATTTTGGTCGGATGCGGTTCTTACTGCTTGTTATCTTATTAACCACATGTCATCATCCGTTTTCAATAGTAACACTCCTTTTTCTAGACTTTTTCCTAGACGAGAGTCATTTCCTCTGCCTCTCCCAATCTTTGGCTGCTTATGCTATGTTCGGGATACCCGACCAACCCTTTCCAAATTAGATCCTAAGGCAATACAATATATTTTCTTGGGTATCCTAAAGATCAGAAAGGGTATCGGCGTTTCTCCCCTGTCTTAAAGCGATATTTTTTCACTCGGGATGTTACCTTTGTAGAAACTGAATTTCCGCCACTCCCACAATCAAAGGGTCCGGCTCCTCTGGTCTATCCCGAAGATGATTTTTTGTTATTTTCTCCTCAAACACAATAGCCCCCCGTACGGGTGCCCTCCCTTACTGTCACGCCCCGCTCCCGTAGGAGCGATCGTCCTCGCTAAGGCGTGATGCCGCACGAGCCTAGATTGCGCTCGTGCAAGGCGGGTTCCATAACGGCCGATTACAGCGGCTGCGACGGGGTCGTCGCACAGAAGTTCCAAGCAAAGACATTGAACACGCAGCGGAAATTTAGAACAAACACAAGTTATTCAAAGAAGCTCTTTTATTGATATTAAAACAACAGTTACATTGGGGGCACAAGGCCAAGATTACAATCACTCAAATGCACTCGTCTCACATTACAAATCACTCTGCTCTCTCTCATCTCTCGATACAATACTTGAATCCAGCGGAAGCTTCGGAAGGCGATGTCCATACATTATGTCCCGTATAAGTCTTCGATCCATGCGGCCGCACGCTTCGAATCGCCAAGGAACTCCGTGCCTCGACGCATCCAAGCGAGCTCCGCGCCACGAGCTTCTACCTGTGCCTGCACATGAACACTGTGTGGGTGTCAGTACTCAACTGTACTGGTGGAGTGAGCTCCTCGCCCACCCATACAAAACCAACACGTTCATTTACTTTGTGCAGCTTAAACCCTTTCGATTGTCTTTCTAGTCTTGCCTTAGGATCGATTTTAAGACCGACGCTCGGCCTATTTAGTGTCTTTAGACCATCTTTGTGCCTTGCACTAATAACGTACTCATACTTTGCCTCTAGACCTTTCTCATGCTTGCATTGTCAACGTACCGACTCATACTTGTCTTTCGTACCATACTCTTGGACGTAACGACTAGGTCGTGTCAAATACTTGCCCGTGCCTCAAACATCGAGGCCGTGCCTCGCAGCGTAACCTGACTTATCCAAACTCGACTTACGGCCCTTCTCAACTTAACGCGCAACGACTAACCAAACTCGTGGAACCGGTGTTGAGAACTCAAGTACGATGCCATATCTCGTGCCGAAGCACGTATCTTCACGTATAGCCGAAACGTATACTTTATAATACTTTGGGTGCAACCGAGCACCCATTTCACCATTCAACGCATACCGTGCTTACACTTCCTTTGTTATGACCGACACCGTGCATGCGGATTCGCCGCTTAGCACGCCAAATATCTATATGAAAGGCCACTGGCATGACAAGCCATCGCGGACATAGCTCGGGTAGGCGGCGGGTCCTTCGATGCAAGGTAGCTAGCCCCATGGAAAGCCCCCGACTACCCACGCAATAAAAACATGCGTTGCTATAACGTCTACCCCCTAGGATGACTGGGCCCGGTGCCCCGGCGTATAACCAGTCTAGGCAGAAATCTTTGTCGACAAGGTGTCCAATGACCACGCACCTACGAGACATCTAGACTCACATAAATGCATGGCCTACTTGTTGGTACGACCGGAACTATACTTAGCAACTCGTGCTCCGAATCACACTTGGCATAACGTGCCTCGGGATCGCGAGACTCCCAACCGAGGGACCGCCTCGAACTTCTTAACGTGGATAGGAACGCAAGACTCCCAACCGAGGGACCGCCTCGAATACTTAACGTGGATAGGAACGCGAGACTCCCAACCGAGGGACCGCCTCGAATACTCAACGTGGATAGGAACACGAGACTTCCAACCGAGGGACCGCCTCGAATACTTAACGTGGATAGGAACATGAGACTCCCAACCAAGGGACCGCCTCGAAACACCTTAACGTGGATAGGACACGAGGCTCCCAACCGAGGGACCGCCTCAAACTTCTTTGAACTCGAGGGAACGACTACTACGTAGCCTTCCAACTTAACTTGAACAAAACGTATTCCTTAAGTGCCATGGACCGTGGCTAACTTTACATCGTGCCAACCGTGGCTCGTGCCCTTAACTGACTTCCGTCTTACGTGACACTATCACCCAAGTCATACGTTATATGACGGCACTTGAGATCGTGGGACTATCTAACTTGACAACCGCAAAAAGAGCGGGACGGCACTTGGGATGACTTAGGTCGATCGGCATAACTTTGCCGAACTTACTCAAGCCTACAACTTAACCCGAGGGACGAGCCAAGGCTATGCCAAGCCTTGCGCAGTCGAAACGTGCATGCTTTATCGAGCATTTATGCGGGCGACGCCTATGACTTAGGCTAGTTTATAGTTTGTGTCGAATACCGACTTTCCTTCTCCCAAGCCACGGGACGAAGGGCCGAGTGTCATTTAAAAGCACGCTGAGCCGACTTCTATTGAGACCGTGGGACCATTTTCCATGTTCTAAGACATTCCGACGGGTCGGGATTACTCCCTTAGCTATGTGAGTTCGTAGCTTTTATATTAGCCTACTTGTGCAAGTTGAAAACAGACGAATTATTAAGTGAAGGCTGAGATGAGGCAAGTTCACCGAAACTACCCCACCTGAGCGATGTCTTCGAGCAAGCCATTGTAAGGCCAAGTCCGAACGCCGTCGGCGTTTCGATTCCTCCGATTGACTTCGCGGGACGGGGCACTACAACATACACCACTCAGAACAAGTCTCGTCCTCGAGACTTTCCTGAAGGCAAACCATCCTACCATTTCTATGGCCAAGACTTAATCGTACACACTCCGCCTACGCGTTTCTTCGATTCCGAGCCACGCTCGCACTTATCGCTAACTTAGTCGTAAGGCACACCAATCGATCAACCAACATTCGAACTCGTTTCAAATCATGATCGCATTACCATCAACATTTCTTCAAAACTCACGATTTCAAAATCTTCGACACTTTTTCGTTCCTCAAGTCTCACTTGATTCAACGTATCACTTAGTTGGATCGTGCACATATTCCAGGCGTCCCCAAAATACATGCATTTCAGCCAAGCCTCGTGATAGAGAATCCGCCATCACAACTCGAGTTGGATCGTGCACATATTCGGGCATCCCTGATATACGTGCATGTCAACCGAGCCTCATGAGTGGTGCCTCCGCAATTCCTATCGTTCCACACCGGGACGTCTGCCTAACCGCTAGGCTATGTCTTTCGTCAGTACTGGAATCATAGTTCCCAAACAACGATATCAACACTGACCCCATCCTAAGGTCAAACCAAATCGATGATACGGGGTTTTCTACCCAAGCTCGCATCACTCCGATTTCTAAACATCGAGCATCGATTTTCTACGCACATCCCAATATTCGTCGCATAGGGTCCGAATCGTTCGGTAAAGCCACCCTACGATAAATCACGTTTCAACCGATTTCCTCGATAAGAACATATCGCTCGTTCATCAAGCCGTTTCGTATAGTCTATCTCTTTAAACACGTTCGGCATAATCCGCCTATCATTCATTCCAAGTCAAGCACACTACGACACAATTTCCTCTCTAAACCGTAATTCATATTCCACGTTTCCGTAATCATCTATTCCAATTCACGTAATCGATCACAATTTCGTCTGACTTAACAGTATGCCACGCTCCGATCTCACGCGAGTCCGATTATCCACGGTGGTTCATGAATCACCATGCAACGCTCGCGCGGAATAATCATTCTCATCGGGGCGTAACTCTTGTTTCGTGTCTAGACTAGTTCATTCTCGATGCGCGGATTAGACCTACTCAATCCTCAAGTTTCATTCAATTATCAATCGCAAGTCATATCATCATCGAGTACTCCTTCGCATCAAACCGACAAGTCGGGACAATCGAAGTTGCCGCATCCTGATGTTCCGAATCCGATCATTCCTGCGACATGAATCACCATGTCAGCGCACACGCGGAACGATCGCCCAAAATCCGATGCAACGCATGTGCGAGGCTAGAGTCGCGCTCGCACAAGACAAGATCGTCGACGCTGTGGTTATCCGCGTAACTATCAAGACTCGATCACTTTCACTCAACATTCGTTTCATCCAAAGTCCTAAGTATTGCATCCATCAGAACGATAACACTTGTACGATCGTCATTCACCGTGTCAGAGTACCCCCGAGTTATCGCATATCGATCTTTGATACGCCTCAATACCATCGATGACATATGTAACCTGACGATCTTCTTTTGCAACGAACTTCGAGTCGTACGAATGATGCTAGCGTCCGGCTGGATAATCTTCTCGAATCGTTTACAAGATCCATTCGTTCAAATCCGAAATCATGTATCGTTCATCCGTCTATCTTAAGTCATCGACTACGTATTTCCTCAATTCGCATCATTTCATGCAACTCAAACCATCGAGCACATCGATTTCAATCCTCAGAGTCGTTTGCGTAACTTCAAAGTCAAACCTTTCGTGCACGCTATCTACCTGTCGTGCTAACTTTTCGTATACTATCCGTATCAATTTCCTCGATTCGATTTTACCTACTCAATCATTTTTGCATTTCATACTCGTGCAATCCTCAATCTTTCGCTCGAATGATTTCCAAGACGGACCATACACCACTCGGGATTCGAGTCATCCAATCTAGTCCAAATCACGTTCGTATTATTCGCTAAGACATGTTTCGGATTCGTTCGACGAATCCCTAGCGTAATCGTTCACGTCGCATCGACGCACTAAGTCGTTCGCACTATCCCTGAAAATCTAGAACAATCTTCCGTGTACGCCTAAGCGTTAGTCTGATAACATTCCTATCGATATACACTCCAAGTGTATCTCCATTCTCGACCAAGCGGTACCTAATATCGGTTGCGACTCGTTTGCACCAAAAGGTCGAGGTGCGCGACACGCGGACTAAGTTGTGCCGCATAACCATCCCGTATGGACTATACTTCGGTCTCGTGTGCTCGTTCGCTATTGTTAGCGTAAGGTCGTTCAAGCACGCAACGCGTTTGCTAACTTTTAGCACGTGTCTTCTATCAACTCAAGGTCGGCACCGTTCGGCCCAAAGGCCTTCGCCTATCGATACGTTCGATTGAACACATGTACGAGCTTTCGAAAATATTAGACTTATTGTATGGACATGCCGAGGGACGTTTGAGAGAGAGCACACCAACGATATCGACTTGCGGAAGCAACATTCAGAGTTCGCGGAACAACAAGTTAAAGAATTCAATCGGTAGTCCAAGGACGTAAAGCCGTGCTCTGATACCATTATGTCATGCCCCGCTCCCGTAGGAGCGATCGTCCTCGCTAAGGCGTGATGCCGCACGAGCCTAGATTGCGCTCGTGCAAGGCGGATTCCATAACGGCCGATTACAGCGGCTGCGACGGGGTCGTCGCACAGAAGTTCCAAGCAGAGACATTGAACACGCAGCAGAAATTTAGAACAAACACAAGTTATTCAAAGAAGCTCTTTTATTGATATTGAAACAACGGTTACATTGGGGGCACAAGACCAAGATTACAATCACTCAAATGCACTCGTCTCACATTACAAATCACTCTGCTCTCTCTCATCTCTCGATACAATACTTGAATCCAGCGGAAGCTTCAGAAGGCGATGTCCATACATTATGTCCCGTATAAGTCTTCGATCCATGCGGCCGCACGCTTCGAATCGCCAAGGAACTCCGTGCCTCGACGCATCCAAGCGAGCTCCGCGCCACGAGCTTCTACCTGTGCCTGCACATGAACACTGTGTGGGTGTCAGTACTCAACTGTACTGGTGGAGTGAGCTCCTCGTCCACCCATACAAAACCAACACGTTCATTTACTTTGTGCAGCTTAAACCCTTTCGATTGTCTTTCTAGTCTTGCCTTAGGATCGATTTTAAGACCGACGCTCGGCCTATTTAGTGTCTTTAGACCATCTTTGTGCCTTGCACTAATAACGTACTCATACTTTGCCTCTAGACCTTTCTCATGCTTGCATTGTCAACGTACCGACTCATACTTGTCTTTCGTACCATACTCTTGGACGTAACGACTAGGTCGTGTCAAATACTTGCCCGTGCCTCAAACATCGAGGCCGTGCCTCGCAGCGTAACCTGACTTATCCAAACTCGACTTACGGCCCTTTTCGACTTAACGTGCAACGACTAACCAAACTCGTGGAACCGGTGTTGAAAACTCAAGTACGATGCCATATCTCGTGCCGAAGCACGTATCTTCACGTATAGCCGAAACGTATACTTTATAATACTTTGGGTGCAACCGAGCACACATTTCACCATTCAACGCATACCGTGCTTACACTTCCTTTGTTATGACCGACACCGTGCATGCGGATTCGCCGCTTAGCACGCCAAATATCTATATGAAAGGCCACTGGCATGACAAGCCATCGCGGACATAGCTCGGGTAGGCGGCGGGTCCTTCGATGCAAGGTAGCTAGCCCCATGGAAAGCCCCCGACTACCCACGCAATAAAAGCATGCGTTGCTATAACGTCTACCCCCTAGGATGACTGGGCCCGGTGCCCCGGCGTATAACCAGTCTAGGCAGAAATCCTTGTCGACAAGGTGTCCAATGACCACGCACCTACGAGACATCTAGACTCACGTAAATGCATGGCCTACTTGTTGGTACGACCGGAACTATACTTAGCAACTCGTGCTCCGAATCACACTTGGCATAACGTGCCTCGGGATCGCGAGACTCCCAACCGAGGGACCGCCTCGAACTTCTTAACGTGGATAGGAACGCGAGACTCCCAACCGAGGGACCGCCTCGAATACTTAACGTGGATAGAAACGCGAGACTCCCAACCGAGGGACCGCCTCGAATACTCAACGTGGATAGGAACGCGAGACTCCCAACCGAGGGACCGTCTCGAATACTCAACGTGGATAGGAACGCGAGACTCCCAACCGAGGGACCGCCTCGAATACTTAACGTGGATATGAACGCGAGACTCCCAACCGAGGGACCGCCTCGAAACACCTTAACATGGATAGGACGCGAGGCTCCCAACCGAGGGACCGCCTCGAACTTCTTTGAACTCGAGGGAACGACTACTACGTAGCCTTCCAACTTAACTTGAACAAAACGTATTCCTTAAGTGCCATGGACCGTGGCTAACTTTACATCGTGCCAACCGTGGCTCGTGCCCTTAACTGACTTCCGTCTTACATGACACTATCACCCAAATCATACGTTATATGACGGCACTTGAGATCGTGGGACTATCTAACTTGACAACCGCAGAAAGAGCAGGACGGCACTTGGGATGACTTAGGTCGATCGGCATAACTTTGCCGAACTTACTCAAGCCTACAACTTAACCCGAGGGACGAGCCAAGGCTATGCCAAGCCTTGCGCAGTCGAAACGTGCATGCTTTATCGAGCATTTATGCGGGCGACGCCTATGACTTAGGCTAGTTCATAGTTTGTGTCGAATACTGACTTTCCTTCTCCCAAGCCACGGGACGAAGGACCGAGTGTCATTTAAAAGCACGCTGAGCCGACTTCTATTGAGACCGTGGGACCATTTTCCATGTTCTAAGACATTCCGACGGGTCGGGATTACTCCCTTAGCTATGTGAGTTCGTAGCTTTTATATTAGCCTACTTGTGCAAGTTGAAAACAGACGAATTATTAAGTGAAGGTTGAGATGAGGCAAGTTCACCGAAACTACCCCACCTGAGCGATGTCTTCGAGCAAGCCGTTGTAAGGCCAAGTCCGAACGTCGTCGACGTTTCGATTCCTCCGATTGACTTCGCGGGACGGGGCACTACACTTACCGAGCCAGTCTCCCAGTCAGATGGTCCATATACACCGATTCAGCCATTGCCAACATCGCCCACAGATTCATCCTCCTCTGGTTCTATCAGCAGTTCCGGCTCAAATGAGTTGCCTCCTTCTGTTCCACCAGCAGCTCCACCAGTTCCGCCTCCAGACCGTCCTCGTCGTGCCTGTCGTGATCATCCCTTGTATGTTGACAGCTACAAAGGTCTTACCAGTCACACTCAGTCTCTGGTGGCTACTATTGATGGGATTCAGATTTCCAAGACCGCTGAGGAGGGTCTCCGACATCCTGGTTGGCGTGCTGCTATGAACGAGGAGATGAAAGCTCTCCAGGAGAATCATACCTGGGACTTAGTCGACTTACCTACTGGTAAACAGGCAGTCGGCTGCAAATGGGTGTTCACGATTAAGGTCAAACCGGATGGCACCCTTGATCGACTGAAGGCTCGGCTGGTGGCCAAAGGATACTCTCAAACCTATGGTGAGGATTACTTCAAGATATTCTCTCATGTGGCCAAAATGACATCCGTTCGTGTCCTCATGACCTTGGTCATCTGATATGATTGGCCGTTACTCCAGCTTGATATAAAGAATGCTTTCCTCCACGGGGATCTTGATGAAGAAGTATATGTGATGCAACCTTCCGGGTTCGTTGCAAGGGAGGGTAAAGTGTGTCATCTGAGAAGGCTCTCTATGGTCTGAAACAATCGCCTCATGCATGGTTTGGTCGATTTACGCATGTTGTTACTCAATTTGGCATGTGTCAATCGAAGAAGGACCATTCAATCTTCTATCGACACACATCTGCTGGAAGAATACTCCTTGGAGTCTACGTTGATGATATTGTAATTACGGGAGATGACAGCCAGGGTATTGCAAGCCTCAAGAAGTTTCTTGGAGAACAATTTCAAACCAAGGATATGGGATCATTGAGCTATTTCTTGGGCATTGAGGTCACACGGGGTAAGCGGAACATTGTAATATCTCAAAGAAAGTATGTGTTGGACATACTAAATGATGTAGGCATGATGCAAGCAAAGGGAGCAACCTCACCTATGGATCCAGGGGCGAAGTTACTTCCAGACGAAGGGGTCCTGATGACCAATCCAGATCAGTATCGTCGAGTAGTTGAAAAACTCAACTACTTGGCGGTTATGATGCGTCCGGACATTTCTTTTGTAGTGAGTGTTGCAAGTAGATTTATGGCTTCTCCAAGAATTTCACACTGGCAGGCAGTTCTCAGAATTCTGTGTTATCTAGTAAAGAATCCAGAAAAAGAAATTCGAATGGAGAATAATGGACACACTCGCATTGAGTGTTTTACTGATGCTGACTGGGGAGCAAGCCTGACAGATAGACGGTCTACATCTGGCTACTCAGTATTTATTGGTAGAAATCTAGTGTCATGGAAGAGTAAGAAACAAAGTGTGATAGCACGCTCGAGCTCAGAAGCAGAATATCGAACTATTGCTCATGGCACGTCAGAGATATTATATATGAAGCATCTCCTACAAGAACTGGAAGAAGATGCAGGGTCTCAAGTGGCAGATCTATGGTGTGATAACCAGTCTGCTATTCACATTGCCACCAACCCAGTATTTCATGAACGGACGAAGCATATTGAAATTGACTTTCATTTTGTTCGTGATGAATATAAGAAAGGAGTGATAAAATTTCAACATGTGAGAACCGGCGACCAGATAGCTGATATATTCACAAAGTCTCTTATGGGTCCTCGGGTTCAATTTTTATGTAACAAGCTAGACATGATTGACATCTATGCTCCAGCTTGAGGGAGGATGTTAAGTGTTATATTAGAGTTATGAGTTAATGGACTTTAGTCCCACATTGCTTAGAATAATAGGAGAGGAGGCTAGCCTCTCCTATATATATATGTAATCTCTCCTACACAGACAATCAAATATATATTGACTATGAGTTCCATCTGCAGTGAGCTATATACATGCAAGAAAACTTTAATAGCAGTACTTGTAGGGTTCATATAGACTCGAGAGTAGATTCATCAATTGCTTGCTGCTTTTAAGAGTTGATATCTACAGTGACCACATCTCAATGGCAAAGAGATGCACTACAAGGCCCTTGGAAAATATAAGAGGGGCATAAACAGTAAGGAAGTCATACATATTGGACTAAAATCTCCTTTAGACTTTAGAGTATCTTGCGAATGGATGCAAAAAAAAAAAAAATGATTGCATACAAGAACTTTCATGTGATTTTAATAAGGACTGTATATGTATATTATTTTCATCAAGTCTACGCAACAGCAATCCCCTCAGAACTGCGTTCATCGTCAAATTGGTTTTTTGGCTCCAGATCAATGAACTGGTTGGATTGGCTGGCAAGATGTGCGATGCTGACTCTTCCCTGTCGTTTTATGTAGTCAGCAACAGCCTTCATTTCCTCATGTGAGATGTATATATATTTTCCACGATCATCCATTACGCCAGAGAGCCTCCCTGCATGCCACAACATCAGTATCTAACAGCAACAACAGAAATATATTGGCACCTTTCTTTGTAATTCTTCATCAGAACACTCATTTATCGAAATTGAATCATCTCACAGATTGTGTGAGCCATTCATGTTTAATTGGCAAGGCCCCCTTTGAGCATAGTTCTCTTTAGGAGGAATTTAGCACAAAAACAATTGTGTTGGCAGCAGATACGAGAGTAGCTCATAAGATCTTGATAAGTTGCATGTGACATTAAACATAAGCTCTGTTCATTGTCAACCCATTTTATGGGGAAAGGGCCTTAGTTTACAATCGTAGTGATCCATTAACACAACACAATTATACCAGACAGATTTATACCATTGGGCATGTAGTCTACGGGTTTTTACAATCTATTTATTTTAATCTTTTGCAGGACAATTGCACTCCAGCAAGCCCCAAGCCAATCAGATTTCACTGCTTAACTGTTGTTTCTTCTATAGCATCTCCTATAATATTTAGATCTCATTGGTTAAAAGAAAATGAATCAAGAACATAACAATTCCATTTCAATATAAGAACAAGGTCAGGAGCAACAGGACAGATCAATTGACAAACCAGAAACTGACTAGTGCTTCGCAGATGTAAGGAAAATGATCTAAACTTAATTATGCTTTACAAAGGAATAATCAATGCGTAAGTACAGAATACATACCCATACTTTCCAATGACATTATTCGGTTAATGCAATCCTGCAAAACACCAGAAGACACAGATCAGAAGCTCAATGAAATGTTAACACACGTAATACTTGTGCAGCAAGTTGATAAGACCAGGTTTAAATTTTAGAAAATCAATTAAGGAACAATATGAAATATCGTTCAAGTATGAGTACCAGAAAGCTTCATACTTCACATACTACCTTATGCATCCACTAAGAATGACCAACCTGATGGACACTTTTGACTACTGTTAAACAGTTATTCATGACAGAAATTGCCATCAATGACATCATACTAAACCCAGATTAGAATATTAGCCTTAAACTCAACAGGCAGAACGTATTCAAATTACAAATTAGAGGCCCGGGAAATACATCAAATTCAGTGTCATATCCATGTCTGACGAGAATCCAACATGGGGAAATCAAATATATACATACAAATATATATATTTTCCATGGCCCAGTTGTCCATATCTGTACAAGGTAGAAAGAGGTGGATATTGTATTAAGCCAATGTCAACATAATACAACTACCAACCAGACATGTTTTTTAGCACGAAGTTTAACAATGTATTAATTCATCCCACAAAGTATCCTGTAAGGTGATATGCAACTCGCTAGAATTTTCCCCACGTGATGCCGCGGGGATTTTTTTTATTTATTATTATGAATGGAACTAGTTGAAAGCATGAACCCGACTCCGAGCAAAGAACCAACCTAATTTTACTCTTAACCGAAATTTGATTCAGATTTGGACGGAAAATAGTCGCCGTCAGAGTCCTCATAAGTTGAAACTGCTAGTTCTGGAAACAAGTAGGGTTTGGTTTTGGCTGATTCGAATAACCAACCACACGTGGTTTACTTTTAACATACAGCATAGATAGTAAGTATAAATAGATAAATTCTCAAATTCAGATTTTATTTATGAGAATTAATTAATTCAAAGTATATGGTTGCAAATATATATATATATATATATATATATATATATATATATATATATATATATATATATATAGCTTAACAAAAACTTTATATTCAAATTTTGAATTGGATGTGAAATTTAGTTCCAACAATAATATACGATTGGAACTAACAATTCAAAGAGATACATAATATAATATCAATTCTAACTACTAATATTAATTATTTAGAAATAATAAACAAGATTCTTGGTTGCAACAAATAATTCTCATACATTTATAATTTTATTTAAGAGAATATAATTTATTTAAAATATAAGATTGCAACTATTATAGGTTATAGGGATAAATATTATTTTTTGGTTATCATTAACAATTCTCATATATCTAGAATTTTAATTAGAAGGTTGCAACTAATAGTTCTCATGGATTTAGAATTTTAATAAAAGTAGAATGAAAATATCTAAGAAACTATACTTTGTTTAAGAGAATATTTATGAGAAGATGTCATTTGGAGCAAGATACAATCAAGTTGGTGCTACTTTAGAATATAGTATAGATAAAATAAATAGATTGATTCTTATGGGTTTAGAATTTTATTTAAGAAATTAGAATTTTTTTCAAGGTGCGGGATGGCTTTCGATTATTGGTGAAAGAACCGATCAATGTTCGGAGATGAACCACAATTTTAAATTCCAAAGCCACATTCTCTCACTGACAGAATAGACTGCATAAAAGTTAGATTAATTGAGTGAATTCAGTGTGAAGGATAATTTAGTCATTGAAAATAGTATCTTAATTAATAGGCTGTGGCATTAGAAAAAGTGACTGAATTTATTGGAAAATGGATGCATGTTAGAGAATGCAAATAGTTTGATGCATTTATTACTTATAGATTTAATATAAAAAATTACTAATTTGAGATACAATATATGCACATTGTTTAGCATTTTGCTGGTGTGGAATGGCATTTTTGGCAGGAACCTGTATGAACTATGAAGTACATGATGCCAAGTGGTGACAAACCACCAACAGTGGCTTTTACTTTAATATATAGTAATAGATTTACTGTGAGACTAGCATGAAGACTTAGCAGATTGAATAATGGGACAAATGTTATAAATCGGGACCTTGCAACCAACATGACAGGCTCAAATAATCAAAATTTAAACAAATGGCAGCTGGAAGAGAAATTACTAGATAAGATCATAATTCCACAACCAAGTAGAAAATTGAAGTCTCATTATGGTGTCTTAAAATCACCTATATAGGCTAATGGAGCAAAGTCCCACTCCAGTTTCACAGTACTGGTTAATGAGATTTTCTTGGTAGGGGCCTTCACTAGTTCTCCCTTATTGCCTCGTGGTTCTCCCATTCGTTAACTTTTGTTAGAAAAGGTCATGTTTAAACAGTGCTGAAAACCATCTCATAAAGTATTAGACCCGGACAAATCTAATCAACACCCAGTAATTCTCACCATACATGCCGAATTAAGGCTCTCCCTGGCATGTTAGCACGAACCTCTCTGCATCAATTACTAACATTTTTTCTGCCCTCTCTTGGTGATCAACCTGGGACCCAGTTTATTAACCTTTGAATTCAAAATATAAGTTACTACGGAAACCTAAAACCAGCTGGTATATTAGTACAACAAATAAACCTTTGAAATTCCTGCATAGAGAATTTTTGAACCAATAAATTACCTGGTCCAAATTTCTTCTTTCATGATTTTCATCACATAACTTCAGTTAAACTTGTTAGTTCATATGGGTAGATCTCACTTGCACTCGACTTTAGATTTTAAAAGACCGGGGGATGGGTCAGCTGGAAGTGACCTCTGAAACTCGATCAGTAAATAGCACTAATAATAGAGCCAACCCCAGAAATTTGGGATAAAGGCTTTGTTATTGATGTAATAGTAGAGTAGCCATGGTATTACCGGTGACAAATCAGTACGAGAAGTGACCATGGCAGTTCATCGAGCAATTGGTCACCGAACCTGTTACTGAGTTTATGATGCTAAGCAAGGACGCGAAGCACGATGGAGCAATGATAGAAGCAGAAGGGCTAGAAGAAGCAGATATTGCCATGAATTTGTGGTCAGTTTGATAAGAGATTGCAGGTGAAGCTACCAAGCACCAGAGGAGTTCTGCAAGCACTTTGAATTACACAAAGGATGGAATGCAGAAGGGAAGCAATTAGGCAAGGCCTTAATTGACTAAGGTACAGTTTACTGCCAGTCCGCCAGCTATGAAACTGGGAACCAGAATCACACACAGAATTCAACCATTGATCAATTCCTCAATTTTGGGTATCAAGTAACTGGATAAGGGAATGTCATTTTTTCTTCTTAACTTTTTGAAACTTATTACATAGGAATCCGGGAAGAGAAGAAGAGGAATCAGATCTGAAAAGTAGGGAATTTCCTCATGGCTTCCCTCTTCTCTAATGGCCAGATATGATACTCAAGTCCAATACCCAGGCAACCCCTACCCCAAGATCCTAGCCAGAGAGGAAGCATGTTATTATTCTTGTTCTTGTTGGTATTGTTGTCATCATATTGAAAACATAGAAGCCAATAAGCTATAGGAGTCAATAAGAATGAGGGACAGAGGCCTGTATTAGGCACAACACGAGTACTCCAACATACACAAGAACATGCAAAAGTCAGTGTCACATTGTGATGTATTCCTGTTCATGCAATATAGGTACAGACCAGATTGGGAACACAGCCATACTTTATGAAAATAAGGCAAAAGCGAGGAAGTGCAACAAATCCATAATGCTAAAACATAATTTGGAAAAAAGAGTAAAAAATATTGAAGGTTTTGGGCAAGCAAATTACCTGGGTACGTAACTTGAACTCTGCAGCAAGGTCTTCCAACTGAACGCATTTTTGTTTCTGCAAAATCAATATACCACATCAAGTAAGGGTCTTAGCAAGGTTCTAAACGGCGGTAGGCGGGTGCGCGGCAGAGAGAGTCCGCTCAACGCCTAGGCGGTCGATACATTTTGAACATTTTTTTACTATTTTACCACTGTTTTTTTTTGGCATAATATGTATATTTTAAGGGTGTTACATGCATAACTAAGTTGTAAAACGAAGATTTATAAAGTTTTAGTTTTGTAAAAGTGAACCATAGGCCCATAATGCTTACAAAACATTTTTGGCTAAAATATCTTGTTAGGTATTGCTCCGCCTAGGCGTCCGACTACGCCGCCTCATCTCCGCCTATGCCGCCAACCTCCGTTGGCCGCCTACTCCACCGCCTACCGAGAAGCGGTGCGGAGAAAGACCACCTACCGCCTAGGCGGCCGCCATTTAGAACACTGGTCTTAGCATGCCCAGTTAAATTGCTAAAATAATCATCTCTACATAACAGTTCTCAAAGAAAAGACAATTATCTCTGCTATTTAAAATTCCACAGGAAAACATGAATTAAGACGAAAGATCTTGAACAATGAAAATGGAATATGCATGCTATGAACTAGAGATGTAAGGTAGTAGCAAGACGAAGGACCAGCTGCACATTCATATGCTTCAGAATAACATGTTTGAAAGGTACATGTATATGCACAAATCACACATGATGCCAAGAACATAAATCCTATCGTAAACTACACTGAAAGAAACACACACAAAATGAATATAAATATCTCAAAATGAACTCAATTAAATAGTATTCACAACTATACATGTCCTAGCCCTCTTAAATATATTTACATATCCACCAAATCCAAGAGATCATTCCTATTCTTATCGGTTTGATGCACCAATTTCCATAACCATATAGTTATTCATCAACGGCTATTTTTTGAAGAAACTGAGGCTGAGGAGAAGGATAGGGCTTATGGTAATGTCTGGATATGGTCCTAAACAGAGCTAAATGGGGGATAAGAATTTATGTAGCCACCCAAAAATTTGGGATGAAAGGTTTTTATTGTTTAGCTATTTGTGAAAGGCCTAGTTTTGGCAATTGCACCTTTAACTGAAACTGGTGAAATTGCATAGCATCTTAGCAAGCATTTCAAAGGAGAAAAGGGAAGTTAATTATATATACTTTCTGGGTAAAATTTCCAGTGAAGAAATCAAAGGAAATGGAAAAAATTATCAAAATCTGGATCTTAGCCAAATGATAAGAAGTAGCATCAAATACATTCAGTAGACTCGGGTAAATAAAGGAAACTTGCAATGAAAGGTAGCAGTAGTCTAATTTGGGTTTGACATCACAAATTAGTTGTTAAAAGGGATTTTTTTTTTCCATGGTGAACCTACTAGCATCCTCCCTTGAACCTCTTATACAATTATACTCTAAATTTGGGGTCAGCAGCATGAAGCTTATTATTTCCACCATTGACCTCTATCAAGGGACATAAACGAAAAACATACGAGAAGCACATGCAGAGCCAGAAATGACTCTTTGGGGTGGCCAAAATAAAGCTATCAATAACAGTCATAAATTTTATGCATTGACTTAGGGCGGTACTCAGGAATCATCAAACTTTTGATAATTCATTGACATAGAGTATTAACCGTAGGTTTGTTTTTTCAGTTTTTAGTGGCTAGATAGAGAGAGCAATAAAATACTTTCAAAATAAACAGGAAAAAGGAGTGGACTTACGCAATGCAAGCATGTAACTATGTTACTTCTTTTCCTTATCTCTAACTTTCATCTTTCTTCTCTTTTTTGGTACATCAAAAGTTGAATATTTTCAGTTATTAGTGTTGTACTGTTGTGATAAAGTAAAGTTAGTGAAATGGCCATATATTGGTCCAAATTGATTTTGAAAACTATATTTAGTTACTAATAATCGGTTGGATACAATTTTGAAAGATCAAACAGAGATTAGTTATTATGGAAATTGGATAGTATTTCTAGAAAATTGATATGAAGGGTTAGATAAGGACAAATTGATTTTTGGACAAATTGCGTTAACTACCCCTATCTTTTACACTTATTATAGAAACTACCCCTACTTTGAAACTAATTACAAGGACCATCCCTATAGTTTATATATTCTATAGAAACGTATAACACTGATCACCCCTATGTTTTATAAAATTTATAAAGGAGAGGGGTGGTCAGTGTAATAATTTTCGGAATAGGGGTAGTCCTAGTAATACTCATGAGACATGTGGGGGTGTGTGTGTGTGGGTGGGTGGGTGGGTGGGTGGGTGTGTGTTGGGGGGGGGGGGATGTTCAGTGTATTTATTTCTTGATTTTTTTATATGAAAGATTTGATACGAAGATTCTTGCAACATTGTACAAGGCGTACTCAAAACCTAAATTAGAGGTATAATCCAAGGTTTACTTAAAGTGAACACATAAGAGGCGTAGCAGTGCATTTTCGTGTGAGTGGGTGGGTGTGGGGGTTGAGGAGCACCCAGCTCCACCCCTGACCACAAGTGCACAGTAAAAGAACATAAGTGAACATTTCATATTCAAATCTAAAACGATCTATGTCTACAAATGAAGAGGCAATAAGGTAAAGAATGGGCTACTACCTTGATATATTCCACAAAATTATAAAGCAATCCCTGGCCTTCATCTTGCATAGCATCCTCAGTTGTTCCTTCTGCATCAACGGAAAACTCACCTTTCCACTTGTCAAACTCCAGAGCAGCAGCTTCCTCCTCTTTGGCCTTTCGTGCCATAGCTTCTTCCTCCTGAAGTGATTTAAAAGTTAGTTTCCTCCTAAAGTAATTTAAAGTTACTTAACAACAAAGTAGACTGCTTATAATAAAGGTAATCTAAGCCTTTTCACATCAGAATGGGATGGGGTATGGACTATGGAGCATAAGAAAGGTCCATGAAAGAATTGACAAAGTCTTAATTACTAGCTGCCAAACCCTCTCTTGGTGCCAAATTCCTAGCCAAAGTAGCTTTGGCATGAGAGTGTCATGCCATAGAAGTATAAAACCTAGATAGCTAGTTGATGGGTAGGTAGACCTACGTTTTGGCTATGCAGTTTAAGCTCATGCAATCAAGGAGCACCCTCCACGTTCCACTAGACTATAAAGAGTCTAGACAAAGAGGTAAAATGATGCAAAATGATATTCAAATGGTGTACCTATTGCTACTTATAACATGAAAGAAAAATAATCACTGACCAGCAAGCGATCTTGTGCTTCACGCTCCTCGTCCTTCTTCCTCCGCATTTCTGCATAGCGGTCCTGCTTTGTTTTTCTTGATTCACGTGCTGCTTCCTCAGCCTAACAAAGAGATGTTGATGTTCATGACATTTTCATATGTATTCAACATACAAGATAGCCAAGAGCTCATTACCTGTCTTTGTGCTTCACGCTCTTGTTTTTTCTTTTCCTTCTTACTAGAAGCTTTAGCAACACAATAATCATCTTCAACAACCTCCTCATCACTTTCATCGTTGGATTCTGTTTACCCATTAAGATGATTAATTAGAAGTAAATATTCAAAGCGGTGAGGAAACATTGACTTCACTAAGAATAAGCTGAATCTCAAAGAGTAGGTAACATGGTCATGTGATTACTTGTCTAACTATGAGGCCTGAGATAAACTCAAAGTCACCCCTAATAGAAGCCCCGGTGCATGGGGGATGGGACTCCAGATTCACATAGGATTACGCAGGTAGTTTAATAGTCTGGCAACCCCCAACAACCCAACAGTGAAACACAGATATAAAATAAAAATAACAATAACCTTAAAGGATGCCGGCAATGTCTGCAAGATGGAAACCTAAGGAGATTGACTAAGTGCAAGTATCTCATGAGGCCAATAAGCTTTGTATGAAGGATTTAACATCTCATGACACAACAGTACGCATGCATATGTGTAAGCAGCCGCTAAACCCGCAAACTAAGTAGAAGAAAGTAATGTTCCCACATAAATATTGAGAACGACTTAAATGGTCAGATGTTAAGAACATGCAAAGTCTTCTGTATACAAGAATAAACTTTCTTTAAGAAGGTATATATATATATATATATATATATATATATATATATATATATATATATATATGGTAATTAGAAAATTCAACAAACCTTGAACACTAGTTGTTGCAGTAGATGAACTTGCCACAGCTGGCCTCCGACGCATACGACGAGTCCCCGAGTGTTGGACTACTCTTTCTCTCTGTAATACAAGATATTCATAACAAAAATACAAATAAAATGATTGCTGCTTAAATGCTAAAGAGAGATACTTGGCTATGGTTGCAACAGCCTCTAAGTTTATATGCCGAAAAACTAAACTGAAGCTTGTTTAACTAACAATACAAATGGTAGCTTGGGCTCAAGTGATTGTCAAGCAGCCTGCCTAACTGGTTAATTTAGGATTTAGTTGTTGGTTATAAAAAATTGATACATCCAGTAACAACAACAAAGCCTTATATATTTTTGGGTTTGGTACTCTTTTTCTTCGGTGAAGCTTAATGGATTAAAATATAATTAAACATGCAATATCTAAGAATTCTAATCAACAGCTTTTCTGTGTATTTGATATTTAGAGTCTCTTTTGGTAATGGTGGTTGGTGACTTTGTTGTGGGTTTTTTTCCAGGTTCTAGTTAGAAGTTGGGTCTGTTGGGAGTTGATTGGACGTTGGACTATTATTTTTGTACTATTTTTCTATATTAAGACATTCCTTATTGAATACTTTGTTGAACCCAACTTCTCAACATAACAAATAAAAGTTCGCTCTATATGGTATCATGGGATCTCAAAACATGCTAAGAAATAGAAAGTCTAATTTCTAGGAAGCACAGACAATAAAAAATTCAATGACATGTGTTAGACACGTAAGGTACACTCCAAAATACACTAGGGCAAACCAAAATAAGTGCCGTCTTCGTGTCTGTATCTTGTCATATTTGTGTCTGTTCAATGAAGCTGATTTCATAAAAGATTTAAACTATGTTGCACGGACATGGATATGAAATGGTAAGGACAATACAACATGGACATGGAACCTATTTTGAGGTGTCCTAGTGTATTTTGAGGTGTCCAGGTTGTGTCCAATACTTGTCCGACACAACACGACACGGCATGCATTTTTTAGTGTCCGTGTTTCCTAGGATCTAACACGTCGTTGCTCAACTCACTTCTTGAAATAATAAACTACAATCAAATTTATCTTTTGAGTTTGCTTCCAATTTGAAAGTTAATTAATGGTAAATGTGAATTGTTACAAATACAAGAAAATGATAATCTTCAGGATTTGGAAGATGGTGATTTTAATTGCAAGAAAGGTTCTTCTCAGATTAGAATGGATCGACAATGGAGCATAAGAGATCTTTATAAGGAATTTGATAAAGTTTTTACTATCGGTTGTCGACCTGACGTCAACCCTCTCTGTTGGTGCCAAATTTCTAGCCATGATAGCTATGAGCACAAGAGATCATGCAATAAAACCTAAGTGGTCATTTGGTAAGGGATAAGATTATAAAAGAATTTATAAGATTGGAATAGCTTTTGTTTGGAAGGGAAATGAGGAAACTGTTCATTACAATTGGTGAATTAGAGTTTTATTTGCAGAAGCAAGAGGGGTCTTGGGGTCCTTAGTTTTGAGATTTCAAAAAAGAAATCCTAAATATGCAACTGGAGATGACAGACTTAGATTTTCGCCGATGCAATCTTGTTAAATTCAACTATTACACAAACATGCATGTTTGGAATATAGGGTCAAACAATCAAGGATTTATCTCGTCTTTGTAGGAGAAGTTATTAAAGGAGAGGTTTTCATTATATATGACATTATTATCATATATTGGCAAGGTCCTGCTGTCAAATTCTGGAGAGATACGTGGTGTTTGGAAAATAGTGTATATCCTAATCTTTATATGCTTAGGCTTGATCATAATGACAACTTCAAATCGAGGAACTTGGAGAGATGATAGACATGGGCTCCCAAATTCAGAAGGGTTATCACCGAGAAGTAATACGAAGAATTTGAAGCCTTCTCTACCTTTCTTATGGGTGTTTCCTTACAAAAGCCAATATAAAATGAAAATGGAGTAGTAATTCTTCTTACAATTTTAAATCACTTTATAAGGTAATAAACTCAACTCACATCTTGGTCACCAGAAAAAGGGATTTGAAAAACTCGAGTGTCTATTAAGGTCCAAATTTGAGGTTGCAACTAAAATAAACTTATCATCGTTGACAAAGAAGGAATTCTTTAACTAAAAATAAACTTCTTACGACGACAATTTGAAAAAGGAGGGATTTGTTTTGCCGACAATTCGAAAAAGGAATTTGTTTTGACTAACATTTGTATGTAACGCTTGCAAGTTGCAAGCGAAGGAATCAGTCAATCATCTCTTCCAAACACCACGTATCTCTCCAGAATTTGACAGCAGGACCTTGCCAATATAAATACCAATTACTACTAGTATTCATATTGTTACTTTGTTTGATTGATAATTGGTAATTGTTATTCATGCATATACTAGTAGGATTGTATGAAAAAATATTGAAATTTATGTGTATATAGAGTATTTTAGATGTAGGAGGCTCCATAGGTAAAAATGAGTGAAGTGCTAACTAAGCACCGCTTAAGCGCTGCTTAGCGCGGCGCCAGCTTCGTCGCCTCGCCTCACGCTTAATATAACATAGTTGTAGCTTTGACAAAATCCTAGGGGATAAGTTTAATAATGCTACCAACATCACAATCAGGCCAATTATCTAGTGAAACATTAGACCTGTTGGAGAAACTCATCTTATTGGTCATTTATTACCGCGTTATGATAGTGATACTTTTGTGTGCTTGGCATGAAAAGAATCAAAGAATTCACTGCAAGGCTCTTGACCTAAATCTTTTCCAATATTCTTTGTAAAGGTCCAACTATTTTGGATAGAAGTTGGATTCCATGAAAACTAAGTACCTCTCCTTATAGCTAAAGTTGAAGGGCTCTAAATTATTTCTTCAGTTATGATTATAAAATATGTCTATGGATGTTTCTCACAGGGGCAGCCCTGGTCATATGCCAGGTGGCAATGACTCAGGGCCTATTTTTGGTATTGCCTCTTACTAGGGCATTTTTTGGGTTCATGATAATAGTAGTAGTAGATTTTAAGGGCCCAGTTGCATAGTTCTTGTAGTGGCCAAGTAGTGTTACTTCCATTTAGGAGGCCCCAATTCACAAGAAAAGTTTGGCTTACACAAGAAAAAAAAAAAAAAAAATCCGCTCGTAAATGGATACGAGGATGTCAGTTTCCAAAGCTTAAAACTCTTCCTACTCTCTAAACAATTGATAACGTGATATTCTCCACGTATCTCTTTCTCTCTCCTAACGCCTCAAAACTGATCCTCTCTAATCTGGATTTGATATTGCATATTTGTTTTTAATAGTTTTGTGCAATGTGTGACTTCACATAGGATGATTTTTTTAATACGTAAGTAAGCGAAAAAAAATTATGGGACTTAAAATTCAGTTTCGCAGCACTCTAAATTTCAGGACTGTCCCTGGTTCCTCATGGTGCTCAAGTATCTCATCTTGATCAGCTGGACCTTGGGGTCTGTCTACCCAACCCCTGACGTTTTTGTAGCTGGTTATTAAATGGTATTTTGTAAAACTCGACATATTGCTTTCCTACTAAAAAAAAAAAAAAAAAGCGAAAAATGTAAAAAAAAAAAAAAAAAAAAAAAAAAAAAAAAAATTAAAATCTTTCAAAATCTATAGATATAAAGATCCCACTAACAAGTGGTAATATTGCAAGGTTTGCATAAAATGAGAGTTCATGTATGTGATAGCGTATTAAGCTAAAAAAAACCCAAAAATTTCCCAATTTCAGTGATAAAGAGATGCGACTTCTATTAATTAGATCCTTTTGTTCCCTAAATATGTCAATAAAGGAGTTTCTTTGACATAAAATTCCCTAAATTCTCTCAAACTCAGTAAAATTGGGGAAAATAGAAAGAACCGAGTAAACCCTAATAGAGGGATTGAGAATGACCTGCTGGAGTTGGGGTTCCTCCTCGTGTTCGTGGGTCGTGGAGATCTGGCGGCGCCTCCACCATAGGAGAGGGAAGATCGCCAGAACCAGCAGCATGCACAGAATTCCCGCCAAAATTTCCTCCATTCTTTCTTTCCTTCCTTCCTCTTGTTCTCTTTTTGTTTTGATTGATCTCAATAAGAAAGACACAGAAAAATAACGAAACAGAAGAAATGGGAAGGAAAGAGTTTGGGTGGGTTTTTATGTTGGGCCGGGTGTTTGCTGAGCCCAACACTATAATTAAACCCGTTTTGTGTTTATATTTGTCGAGGGGACGAGTTACTACAGTAGAAAAGTACCAAAGGAAAGTCGCGGAGGTTCGTTTAGGAGAGACTCGTTTGGATGTAATTTTAAACACAAAGTTTTGAGTGTAAAAGCTCTTCCAAATAGGGGCGAGCATTATTCGATTTTGGACCGAAAATCGAATCGAATCGAATCGAATAAGAGATTCGGTTCTGTTTCGATTTTAAAAATACTAAATTTTTTTATTCGGTTTCGGTTTCGGTTTTGGGTTTGGATTTCGATTTCGGTCCAAAACTGAAAACCGAATAAGAAAATTTAGTTAGTACATATATATATGTATATATATACAGGGACGGCCCTGTCCCAAAGCAGGCCGGACGACGGCCCAGGGCCCCACGACGAAAGAGGGCACCAACATGGAACTATTTATATTAGAACTAGTATGTAGCATGTGCATTTTTTTAACAAAATGCATTGTAGTGTAATGGTTATAATGCTAGACTTATATTTAAGAGGTCCTTGGTTCAAATCTTGACTAAAACAATGTTTTGTTTTGTTTTTTTTTACATTATGTATGGGAGTCCATTTTGGAAGTTTAGCCTCGGGCCCCCATTATCCCAAGGCCAGCCATGTATATATATATATATATATATATATATATATATATATATATATATATATATATATATATTAATGTTAATGTTAATATTAATATTAATATTAATGTTAATATTAATTTTTTTATTTTTTTATATTAATGTTAATGTTAATATTAATGTTAATGTTAATATTAATTTTAATGTTAAGTTTAATGTTAATTTTAGTATTTAATGTTAATATTAACATTAATATTAACATTAACATTAATATTAACATTAAATTACGGAATAGAGTGAGGGAGATTTTTGGGGGGCTTTCTAAGGGGGGCTTTTGATCCGCTGCGGATCAAAAGTCCCCCTTAGAAAGTCTCCCAAAAATTCCCCTCACTCTAATTCGTAATATTAATGTTAATATTAATGTTAATGTTAATATTAATATTAATATTAATATTAATATTAATGTTAATATTAATTTTTTTTTATATTAATGTTAATGTTAATGTTAATGTTAATGTTAATGTTAATATTAATATTAATGTTAATGTTAATGTTAATGTTAATGTTAATGTTAATATTAATTTTAATGTTAAGTTTAATGTTAATTTTAGTATTTAATGTTAATATTAACATTAATATTAACATTAACATTAATATTAACATTAATATTAACATTAAATTACGGAATAGAGTGAGGGAGGTTTTTGGGGGGCTTTCTAAGAGGGACTTTTGATCCGCTTTTAATGTTAATGTTAATGTTAATGTTAATGTTAATGTTAATGTTAATATTAATTTTAATGTTAAGTTTAATGTTAATTTTAGTATTTAATGTTAATATTAACATTAATATTAACATTAACATTAATATTAACATTAATATTAATATTAAATTACGGAATAGAGTGAGGGGGGTTTTTGGGGGGCTTCCTATATATAGGAAGCGGATCAAAAGCCCCCCTTAGAAAGCCCCCCAAAACCCCCCTCACTCTATTCCGTAATTTAATGTTAATATTAATGTTAATATTAATGTTAATGTTAATATTAATGTTAATATTAACATTAAATACTAAAATTAACATTAAACTTAACATTAAAATTAATATTAATATTAACATTAACATTAACATTAATATTAATATTAACATTAACATTAACATTAACATTAATATAAAAAAAATAATATTAACATTAATATTAACATTAATATTAATATTAACATTAACATTAATATTAACATTAATATTACGAAGTAGAGTGAGGGGGGTTTTTGGGGGGCTTTCTAAGGGAGACTTTTGATCCGCTCCCATATATATATATATATATATATATATATATATATATATATATATATATATATATATATATATATATATATATATATATATGGAAGCGGATCAAAAGTCCCCCTTAGAAAGCCCCCCAAAAAATCCCCTCACTCTAATCCATAATTTAATGTTAATATTAATATTAATATTAATGTTAATGTTAATATTAACATTAAATACTAAAATTAACATTAAACTTAACATTAAAATTAATATTAACATTAACATTAACATTAACATTAATATTAACATTAACATTAACATTAATATAAAAAAAATTTAAAAAAATTAATATTAACATTAATGTTAATATTAACATTAATATTGATATTAACATTATTAATATTAACATTAATATTAACATTAATATAACGAATTAGAGTGAGAGGATTTTTGGGGTGCTTTCTAAGGGGGGCTTTTGATCCGCTCCCTATATATATATATATATATATATATATATATATATGTATATACTATAGGTATATACTAAATAAATATAAGTATATTTAGTTACTATATATATTAATTAAAAAGCGCAAATCAACCAAAAAATTTAATAAACCGAATAAACCGAAAATCGAACCGATTTAATTCGGTTCGGTTTAATTCTGTTATGGGCCAATTCGGTTCGGTTTCGATTTTGCTTATTCGGTTTTAAGTCCAATTCGATTTTCGGTTATCCGGTTCGGTTTAAATGAATTAACCGAATGCTCTCCCTACTCCCAAACAGTATAAAGTATTTAGGAGCATTTCCAAAATAACAGCACTCCCAAATTCTGTTTCCAAAACAAACATTTAAACGTCATTTTCAGAGAAGAGGAAAAAAAAAGTGATTTTCAAAAACAAAACAAAAAAATCCTCTCCCTCCTTTCCAAAACAGCAACGCTCTCTGGCTTCGACGTCGATCTCTGACGAAAACATGACATAAATACAAAGTAAAAAAGTTTAAGTCGGTGTACTTGTCTTACTCTGAAAGATCGAAAATAGAAAAGCATAAATCTCTACGTCCACCTAAATTAAGGTACAGATTGCTTAGGTTCTAAATGTTGACAATTAGCTAAATATATCATTTTCTAACCATAAACTGCTAGCTATTAGCACTAATCATATAATTACTAGCTAGCTAACCATTCACTAACAATAAACTGACTCACTATATATATATATATATATATATATATATATATATATATATATATATATATATATATATATATATATATATATATATATGTTTTAACAGGAAAGTAATTTTATTGAATGAAACGGACAAGTAGCAGGGCCCACAAGCGGCCACCCTGCATTCAAAATTCAAAACGGAAGACTAAAAGAAACCCAAAGGCCCCAAAAGTGCACTCGTCCCGAGGGGGGGCGCGGGGCCCCGGGGGGCCGCAACCCGAGGGCCTCGGGGACCCACGCACGCCAGAGGGGGGGCGGAGGTGGTTGGAGGGGGATGGGGGGCCGAGGAGCCGAATGGGGGAGTGGCATCAGGGAGGGTCCACGGCGCCGGGGGGCCACAGCGCCGGCGAGACGAAGGGGAGAATCCACGGCAGCCATCGCGAAGAGGGGGGAGAGGCGGGGGGTCGGAGGGCCGTCGGGAAGGGGCGGAGCCCGGAGGCCCAGGAGGAGCAGCCGGAAGAAGAGGGAAAGCCACGGCGTAGGAGGGGAGGCGGAGCCACGGCGACGGGGGCTGGGCTCCGGGGAGACCACGACGAAGGAGGGGTGCCGGGGAAGGGGCACATCCCGCAGAGGGGAAAACCGCGGCGGGGAGGGGGCGGCCCGAGGCACGGCCGAGGGGGAGGGCACGGGGCGAAGAGGGGATGACTCGGGGAACACAAGAACCGGCGGAGGAGTCCTGGCGAGGGGAGGGAGAAGAAGAGCCAGGGGACGCCGGGAGGTCGACTTCGGGGAGGCAGGGTGCTCAACCCGGGAAGAGGAGAGGGCGGCCAGCCGGCGCGCGGGAGAAAGCGGGGAGGACGGCCAGCCGGCGCGCGAGGGGGCCGATCACCGGCGAGGGGCGGCCCAGGAATAATGGGAAAATGGCAGCTGGGCTGCTGCCGGCGAAGGGAAGAGGGCGGCAAGCTCCGCCGGGGGGGTGGCAGCGGTTACTGCGGGGACCTCCGGCTGGGGGCACGGCGCTGGAGAAGGGAGAGGAGGAGCCGGGGGGGGCGCAGCGAGGACCGGGACACAAGGGTGAGGAGCGACGAAAGGAGGGGGGCGACGGATCAGAGTAGGGCGGTCCGAGCGGGCCAGGGAGCGAACCCGGCAGAGGGCCGAGGAGGGAAGGGGGCGGAGGGCCTCCTAGGGAGGCGATCGATGGTGGGGGGTCGGGCACCCTGTGCCGAGACCGGAGGCTGCGGAGACGTCGGGAGCGACAACGGCGCCGAGAGGGACGGGAGGGAGGGAGAGAACGGGGGGGAGCACGGACGGCGAGGAGACGCCGGAGAGGGGGAAGGATATCCCCCACGGGTGTAGGAGCGTGAAAAGTGCTTTATTTTGTCTAAGTCAAAGGAATTTAAGATTTTATGCAAGCAACTCTTTATGAGCTATTTTACGCCAAGGCCATTTGCATTGAAGTTTATGCGAGCTACTTTACGCCAAGGCAGTTCATTGAGTTTTACGCCTAGAGACAAACTGTCAGACCGTATTTAATGTAGAAGATTTGATTTGACAGAATGATTTTGCTGACAACATGCAAACACAGAAGTCGAGAAGATCGGATTGTCACCAAACCCGATACTTGTCGTATGGTGTGCAGAGAAGGCTGTTTTACGCTCAATAAAATTTCTTCCTTTTTTATGCACTATAGTTATTCGAGCTTTTACGCTCAAAACTATTGTGAGCGTAAAGTCTATTTGGGCTAAGTTTTACGCTCAAGGCTATTTTAGCCACTTTACGCTGGGAAGTTTATTTTGAGTTATTTTTACGCCAACTTACCACTTTACGCTCAGGGCATATTTTGGATCATTTTTATGCCCGATCCTTCCTGATTACTTTAAAACGTGGTTTGCCTACGTGGCTTTCATGCCACACTTATCTAGGGACGTGTATACGTGCCCTCCTTATTTTGTTGAAGTAATGGGACGTGTGTCATCCCACGATGACGGTTGCTAGCGTAAAATACCGGTTTGGATGCTTTTTACGCATGACGTGTTTTAGTCTATAAATAGACTGATTTTCAAAAAAAAAAAAGGAGACACAGAGAGAGAGACATGGGAGAATACAAAAAAAGATCAGAGCCCAGAGACTTTGATTTTCCAGAGCATTCTTCTTCAATTTTCTTTCCAGAACAGAGTGAAGCAAAGCAGGAAAGCATTCGACCTCGCCCTCAGTGCCCAAGTGCATCGATACCTTTCTGGTGACTTAGTTCTTTCGGTTGTTCATCTTCTAGCAGTGATCTTCATCATCATCGTATGGTCCAAGGAACAAAGTGATCGCCTTCAGATCAGACTTCCATAGCAATACTTTTCAGAACAATTTGTACTTTTTTACTCTTTCTCATTTTATTTTCAAAGGCCAATTTTAGGCATTTTGTTAAGTGAAACAAAATGGCGACTCTGCTGGGGATGACCTTCTCCTCTGACGAGGAGGCAATTGCTCAATACGACGATGTGTCGATTGGATCGACAAAGAAGACTCTGGTTGTGCACTTCGACCAGACTGCCTACGAAGAAATGCTCCGAACTGGGGGTGGTACTCGTTGCTCCAATGTTCAGAAATCGAGAAAGGTGCGAAAAGTTTGGATTCCCAAATCCAAAGCGTCCTCGGATCTCCCTAATCTCTCTGAAGGTAAAGGAATTCTTCCTACTCCTGTTGTAGGGGCTCCCGTTTGTAACGAGGCAGTCTTTATTTCAGTGTTGCGTACTGAGTGTAACAAACAATCTCCTGTCTGTGACAGTGAAGATTTCCAAGTTTTACGCCCAGCGAGTAAAAACCAAGTTTTACGCCCAGCGCGTAAAAATGAGGTTTTACGTCCAGCGCGTAAAAACCAAAATTTACGCTCTGTGCATAAGAACAAGTCTCCCGTCTGTGACGAGGTAGACCCCGAAGCTTTACGTTCTGAGCATAAAAATAAGTCTCCCGTCTATGACGTGGTAGACACACAAAATTTACGCTCCACGCGTAAAGGAAAATCTCCCGTCTATGACGTGGCAGATACTCATGTTTTGCGCTCTATGCATAAAGGTAAATCTCTTATCTGTGACAGTGTAGATAAAATTCACAATAATGCTTCTGCATCTAAAGTGAATTTACCTGCATGTATGAAGCATAAAAACATAGTTGGTAAAACTTCTGTTTTCAACCAACAACCTTCTTATACTGTTGTACGCAAAGTACCAAATCTTCAAATTACGCGCAATGCTGATGGAGTCCTTTGTGCACAAAAATCTCAGGATTTATGCACACAACTCCAAGTACGTAAGAATGTACAGTTTGGTTCTGCGAATGTAGCCAGTAATCTTCTTTATACACAAGGGACTAAACATTTCTCTACCCCGAATGTAATAAAGAAGACTTCTTCCTCTACTCCTTCTGATTTACGCGAGTTGCTAATGCAAAAGCGTAAAGATATAAAATCTCCTGTGACACTCCCCCAAGAAGATCATCACTGTGAGTGTCATCAGATTGTAATCAAATATTGTTGTTCGACTTCTAAACGGTCAGTTTTTGACCGGTTAAGTTTTAATGTGCCTCAACAACAAACTGATGACCAAGAACATGAGTTGTCCTATACGTTAGTCAACATGGCATCTCATACCAACAGAGGACGACGTCCAAGACGCAACACATCCCAAACTCCAGGTCAACAACAATTCAACAGACTTCTTGATTCCTTTGAAGGAGTATATCAGAATACTCGATCAAGAAGACAAAGACAGTTGCAGACTTCTGATTCAGAAGCTGGGGGTACTCAATCTTTTGAGTCCGAAACTGATAGCGTCGATTCATATCTTTATACCAATCCCTCTGTATCTTCAAGAGAGGTTGAATCTTATGCTATTGGAGATGAACCGGAGACGTCATCTGTTAATACTGAACAACGTCTCTCTGTCATTGAGCAATCATTAAAGGACATGCTTAATATGGTGCAAAGCATGCACCAAATAATGACTCAGCAAACTGCTCAACCGACAGTAGTAACAGCGGTGCAAGTAGCAGTACAAACTCAAGATAGTCAAGGGGTTGACATACCTTTGAATAATCAAGAGCCTGCTGTTAATCAAAATTTTGCATCTCCAGATCCTATCATTCCAGAAGATGTACCACCTCCGGCAGGGGTCACAGTACATCCAACAACTATTCAATCAAATGTGCTTCCCCAAACCAGTGAAGCTATTCAATCAGTACGTGAACTAAAAGCACAGTTTGAAGTTTTGAAGCATAAGGATCAACTCCAAAGGTTAGGGATTAAGCAACCTTATCCTCCTCATTGGAATGATGTACCCTTTCCTCCGAAATTCAAACCACAATCGATGGTATTGTTTGACGGAAAGGCTTCTCCTAGTCAATATATCAATTACTTTGATATTATGACTGTGCATCTGCAGAAAAATGATGCTCTTCTTACTCGAGTGTTCATCGGGTGCTTGACGGGTTCAGTTTACGATTGGTATCGTAGTTTACCCGACAATTACATTTCGTCTTTTGACGAATTTAAAGCAATGTTTCTCTCCCGTTTCTATGAAGGAGGTATGGATATGAATATGTCCTCCTTAATAGAGATCAAACAAAAGGAGAAGGAAGATACTCGGATGTTCATCGAACGTTTCCGACAGGCGACTCTAAAAATGCCTCCTGGTATGCCAGATTCAGCGTTAATCGATACATGCAAGATGAATCTGCGACCATCCATTGCTGTCTTCACGGGTTCCCAATTCACAGACTGGGCCTCGTTTATTATAGCAGCAGTTTCCGCCGAGACCAATGGTAGGTTGGCTCGTGAACATGGGATGATTTTTGCCTCAGAGGACAAAGGAAAGAAAGGCTCTCCTGGTAATAATTCCGGCAATCGTAATGGGAAAGGAAAGGATACCCTTATGGTTAATCTTTCCAAGAACAAAACGACGCCGAATAGTCAGGAGTCTTCTAAGTCAAAAGAAGAATACTCTTTTGACGAAAGCGATATCCCAGAGATATTTCAATGTCTGGTAAAAAGTGGCAAACTCCAGATTCCGGAGCCAAAAAGGCCTAATGAGGTAAATCTGACTGACAACCCCAAGTATTGTATCTATCATAGATACATAAATCATTCCACCAGAGCTTGTTATGTCCTGAAGAAGAAAATCCAAGAGTTGATAAATGCCAATGCCATCGCTTTAATTAACAATGAGCATACAGTTACAACCAATATGGTTTCTCTTCAATTCGGAGGTTTTTCTCCACAGCAAGTCCCAGATGGGATTGTTCCCATCCCGAAGGCGACGATGAAGATTGTAAATATCCCGCCTGCCAGAGAGGAAAATGAAGGATTGTTGCCTCTCACACTAAAGAATGGTGAAATCATGTGGGTACATCCAGATTTAGTACCTGAAATGGATGATGAAGGTAAAACTTCAAAATCCAAGAAAGGTAAAAAAGTTAAAACCTGTAACATGATTTCTCATGTTATTCCAGATCCTGATGATTTGGAGCATCTTTGGGATGCCATTCCTTTAGAGGAGAGGCTGAAGGGTTTAAACATATATCCTCCAAGTTTGGTCCCTCCTACCAAGCTCAAGCTTAATCATCAGCAGTGGTTAGCTATGAATAGTGTTCCCTTATACAGGGCACAACAGGTTTTTGCTGCTTATAAAAAAGTTCCTACAGAAATTCTTTATCGTGTCTCGAATACTTCTTTTCCTGTGGTTACAGAGGTTTCTGTCTCTTCTTCCTCTGTTAAACCATCCACTGAAAGTCCATTGCCCGTTCATTTGTACAGTCAACAATCAGTCCATCTCATGAAAAAGATGGGCTATGACTTTCAAAAGGTAGAGGGTTTAAACTATGATAAAGAAATACGATTTCCTTTACAGATTCAAAGTCAAAAATCCACTGTTGGATTGGGTTCTGAACTCCCTCTTAAAAATTCTCACAAGAAGAAGGGAAAGAAGACTAAATCTTGCAACATGGTACTTCCCTCTCATGAGTCCGAAGAAGAAAGCTTTACTGGGACGAGATCTGGGAAAGAGTACCATAAGGATTATAAGGGATCTTCCGATGAAGCAGAAGACGTAGTGGAAACACTACCAGCTCAACCTTCTCCTGTTCCTGCTAAACCATCTGTGGTTGAAAAAGGGAAACAGAAAGCAGTACGCTTTGATGTACCTTTGAAATTTGCTTCAAGTCAAGGGGTGGTGATGAAACCCTACAAATTTGATATTCTAGCCCAGTTAGCCAATACTTCGGCTAGACTATCTATATTTGAACTGCTTCACATTTCTAAAGAAAGTAGGGAGACTTTGAGTGAAGCTTTGCTATAAGCAGACTCATGCTTAGCTCAACTCAAGAGTCCTGATAATACACCAGTGTCGTGTCCACAATGTCATAGTGTGATGGAAGCAATTCCCAACATCACCTTTACACAAGAAGACATGTTGTTGAAGCATAACAAGCACGACAGGCCTTTGTGCTATACTGGGTATATTGAATCCACTAAAATTGATAGGATTTACATTGATCCTGGGTCTTCTATCAGCATTATTCTTCAGAGTATGCTAAGACCGCTGAGGATTCCTACTAGTAATTTGACTTACACTAGTACTACGATAGTTGGTTTCAACTCTGGCAAGAGTAAACCACTGGAGAAGATTCGTCTGAAGATTCAGATTGGTGATCTTCGAACTCTGGCAACCTTCTATGTTATCAACTCAGACGTATCTTACAACATCTTTCTCGGGAGACCGTGGATACATGAGCATAACATCGTGCCTTCAACTCTCCACCAATGCTTCAAGTACGTGGATTCCAAAGGGGTTGTAAAAACTGAATTTGCTGATATCAATCCTTTCAAGGGTGTTGAAGCATATTTTTCTGACTCAATACTCTACAGACAAGAACATGTGAATGAGATATCAGATATGGCTGAGGATCAATCACATGTTGAAGATCAGTCCGTCAATGAGGATCCTCCAGAAGACCAACCTTTGAAGATCAAGGTCAAAGGTCGAATCCAACCCTAACTTGTCAATGATCAACCTCTGATGATCAAGGTCAAAGGAAAAACTCGGGCTTCATCTGAGGAATCAGTGAGTATTCCTGCCAAAAGCCAAGATCAACCTCTTATGATCAAAGTCAAGGGACGTACTTCTCATACGAATGATCTAGAATCACCATTGGTCATCAACCTTGACAAGTCTACGCAGAAGACGGATGACGGTCCGTTAATGATCAATCCGAAGCGTAGTAGTCAAATTGTAAATGATGTAAATATTGATCATTCTGTACTTTCTAATATCAATGAAGACTTCCTTTTGGAGTATATGGCTGTCAAATTTGTTGAAAGAATGACTTTATCTCCTGATGATCAAAGTTATCAATATAAAGACAATATAGATACTGAGGAAACTTTATACATTGACCATAAGGAAAATTCTTTTCCTCCTCATGTTGATGTAGGACCTTATGCTCAAAAATTCCTGACATCTTCTTCCTATCTTCTTCCTGTAGTTGCTCTATCACAAGCTTGTGTAACTTTTAGACGTCATGAAGAATCTTATTTCGTGGTTCCGTCTGATAAGAAAAACAAGCACCAAATTGTGTTTGGCCTGGCTAGAAATATCCCTGTTGTTCAGACAGATGATCTTAGAGATAAAGATAAAGGAAAAATCTGAACTGACAAATATAGTCAACAATCTCTCAAGATTATCCAGAAAATAGGATATAATTTGAAGACTATGCAAGGTCTTAATCAAGGTAAAGGTAGACGATTACCATTATATGGTGATCCGTTTTATCAGAAAACTCATCATGGGTTGGGATATGATCCGTCCCACATGTTTAATGGCGATATACAAGAAGAATTCTCTTCCTCAGATTTAGAAGAAATCCATTTCATCGAATCTGATACATCCCATTCCTTATATGCTGGAGAAGACTATTATGATGAAGCTGAGTGTGTATTCTCAGTCAACATGGTTCAAACTGATGGTGAATCTGAGCCATTTGAGAATGACCCTTGGGCCCAACAGATGGACACACAATGGAAACTTCGTTTTGAACAACGACAACCACCTACGGAGGATGAGATTTTCCAGATTGATGTTGGAGACGAAACTACGTCCAAGCCAATATTTATCAGTAAGAACCTTTTCGAAGATGAAAAGGAAGAGCTGATAAAACTGATTAAAGAATATATTGATATCTTTGTATGGATTTATGAGGATATGTCGGATCTAGATCCTAAAGTTGCTACTCATAAACTTAACATTCTTCCTAATGCCAAGCCTGTGAAACAACAGCAACGACGTTTTCGACCAGACATGATGGATGCAATCGAAGCAGAAGTCAAAAATTTGATTACATGTGGCTTTGTTCGTGAAGAACAACACCCAGACTGGGCTGCTAATATTGTTTCTGTTATGAAGAAGAACGGAAAAGTCCGAGTTTGCATAGATTTTCGAGATCTTAATGCAGCTTGTCCAAAGGACAAATTTCCACTTCCAATTACTGATGTCATGATAGACAACACATGCGGTTTTGAACGCATGTCTTTTATGGACGGATTCTCAGGATACAATCAGATTAAGATACATCCAGGAGATGAGAAGCATACTGCTTTTCATACACCCCTTGGAGTATAATGCTATACAGTTATGCCGTTTGGTCTTAAAAATGCCGGTGCCACGTATCAACGGGCTATGAGCAACATCTTTCAAGAACATCTACGGAAGACAGTTGAATGTTACGCAGATGACATTATTGTTAAAAGTCGATCAAAAGATGATCATATTCAAGACTTGAAGACAGTATTTAAATTGATGTGTCAGCATCAATTGAAAATGAACCCTACTATGTCTTTCTTAGGGGTTTCCAGTGGCAAGTTTTTGGGATTTGTCATCACCTCTCAGGGTATTCATGTTGATCTTGATAAAATCAAAGTAATTCTTGAAATGCGTCTTCCACGCAATCTAAAGGAACTCCGAGGATTCCAAGGTCGCATTGCTTATATCAGGAAATTTATATCCAATCTCTCTGGGAGATGTCAACCTTTCTCCCGTCTATTAAAGAAAGGTGTATCCTTTGTTTGGGATGAAGCGTGTCAGAAAGCCTTCAATGACATCAAACAATACCTTACAAATCCACCTGTTTTGGTACCACCAGTGGTAGGAAGACCATTTTTGCTATATGTTCGAGCCTTAGATCATTCACTTGGTGCTCTTCTTGCACAGAAAAGTGATATGGGTCATGAACAAGCAATTTATTATCTTAGCCGAATGATGGTCGGAGCTGAACATAGGTATACTCCTATAGAAAAAGAATGTTTAGCCTTGGTTTTTGCTGTTTAAAAGACACGATATTATGTGTCAGGACAGACTATTCATGTCATATCCAGAATAAATTCTATTCGGGTATTGATGAGAAAACCAAGCATTCTTAACTCCAGGTTAGCTACCTGGGCAATGTTGCTCACTCCTTATGACATGGTCTATGTACCTCAAAAATTAGTGAAGGGTCAAGCATTAGCTGATTTCTTAGCAGCTCACCCTATACCTGAAACATCGAAGCTATATGAAGATATTCCAGATGAAATTGTGGATTGCAACATGACTTTAAAAGATGATATTTGGCAGTTATATTTTGATGGAGCATCACGGGTTGGACCTAAAGGCAATATTGTCTCTAGGGTAGGAATCGTCTTGGTTTCTCCTGACAAAATGGTTATATACCGTGCTTATTCTCTCAATGAGCCATGCTCCAACAATGTAGCAGAATATAATGCTCTGCTGATTGGTCTCCAAGTAGCAAAACAATTAGATATTGAGTTCCTGGAAGCTTATGGAGATTCTCAACTGATTGTTAATCAGGTTAGAGGGACATATGAAGTCAGGAACCCTGATCTCATCCCTTATCATCAAGTGGTAATCGAATTAGTCCTTTCATTCAAAGGATTCTTTATCGAATTCGTACCACGTTCTCAGAATTTGGAAGCTGATGCTCTTGCTAGCTTAGCTGCAGATTTGGCTGTTCCAATTCGAAGACAAAATACCATTACTTTATTGGACCGAGACTTATTCTGTGTCAAGAATAATTTGTACATTGAACATAGTTATATTACAGAATCAAGTTCCCAACAGAGGGATTGGAGAAGTCCATTCATTGATTATGCGGTTCATGGGATTTTACCTGAAGATCCAAAAGAAGCTGCATCAATCAAGAGACAATCATTTCGGTTTTATTATGATTCGTCTGTACATATGTTATATCGTCGTACATATGATGGACTTTTGCTGCGCTGTCTTTCAGAAAGTGAAGCCAAACAAACACTCCACGAAGCTCCTGATGGTGTTTGTGGTGCTTATCAACCATGTCCGAAATTACAAGACCGCATTCGAAGAATGGGATATTATTGGTCATCCATGATAGCAGATGCTGTGGATTATGCCATACGATGTAAAGCATATCAGATTCATGCTAATTTTATTCATCAACCGTCTGAATTCCTACATCCTACGGTAGCCTCTTGGCCCTTCGAAGCTTGGGGCATGGACATTATTGGTCCGATTAACCCTCCTTCTGTTAAAGGACATCGGTTTATATTGGCTATAAATGATTACTTTTCTAAGTGGGCAGAAGCAGTTCCCCTTGCTGAAGTGAAAACATCTAATGTGATTAGCTTCATCAAACACCATGTCATTTATCACTTCGGGATTCCTCGACGGATAATTCATGACAATGGACCACAATTTGCCAGTCAAGCATTTTATCGATTTTGTGATAAGAATTGAATTCAAAATATGGCTTCTACGGCTTATAATCCAGCTGCTAATGGTTTAGCCGAAGCTTTCAACAAGACGATCATCAAACTTCTCAAAAAGTTTACCTCTTCTAATAAACGTGATTGGAATGAGAAACTTGGAGAATGTTTATGGGCTTATCGAACAACAGTCCGAACTCCTACCGGTTTTATACCATTTTTACTGGTTTATGGATGTGAGGCTGTCCTACCCTTGGAAATCCAGATTCTATCTCTTCGAATAGCCATTGCTAATGAGCTAACTACAGAGAATAATGATCGCTTACGACTCCAAGAACTTGAAGGATTGGACGAGAAGCATCTTCAAGCACAACAGCATATTGAGCTATATCAAGCCCGCATATCTCGAACTTTCAATCGTAAAGTTAAAGAGAGGGTATTTAAAGTTGGTGAGCTAGTACTAGCTGTTCGAAGATCGATGGTGATGACTCATAAGAGCAAAGGGAAATTCCAAGCAAAATGGGAAGGTCCTTATGTAATCGAGACCGTGTTTTCCAATGGTGCCTATCGGTTATCTAAACCCAATAGAGATTTACTCATGATGCCGATCAATGGCAAATTTCTTAAGAAGTACTATGTATAAAAAAACACAAAATAAAAATAAAATCTTTTTTATTTTTGTTCAGAACAAAGGATTAAGGACGAGGACCACTGCCTTCCTTATTGAATACATAGTCAGCCAATGCATCGAAGACATTATTTCATGAGTTCACAAAAAACTTGCAGGCAGCCATCCTCAGCGCATCTTCTTCAGGAGTTTTTCCTGACTCTACTAAGAAAGCGAGGATGTCTTGGGGTGGCTTGGGCGTAGAAGAGCCTTCGCCTATTCCGGTTGGGCCTGACACAATTGGCTCAATGGGGCGCATCTCGATGACGTCCTCAACCTTCATGGTGAATTCAGTCTTTTGCAGCACGTCCTTGGAAGACATTTCCAATAGAGGAGTGGAAACAAGGATGAAATTTTACAAAGAGTTCTCATCTATTCATAGGAGAGAACTATTAATGAACCGGTCTTGAAAATTGAAACAACTTTTCATTCCCGAAAAGACCTATCCATTCATTACATCAGATTCATCCATTTAATTGTGGAATTGAATTGATTTTTCTTTTCCCAAAAGAAATGCTGGTTCATTCATCGATATTGGCATATATCCTCAATGACATCTGTCTTCTTATTCCCCAGCTACCAATGTTTGGTTAAGCTGATTACTTGTCTCCTTGGAAAGAAATTTTAATCTTTTATCTTATCAGTTGATTAAAAAGTTGGATTTGTTATTTATCATGTTCTCATGACCTCTGAATAAATATTAAGTCTGCTTGTATTTCCTATCTATCATGTCCATTTGGCCTCTGAATAGATATTAATCTATTTTTCTTTGAGTTGTTACGATCTGTCTTGTCCATATTACCTCTGATAGTATTATATACTCTAAAACAGAAAACAAGATTTCATTATCTATCATGTCCATATTATCTCTGGATAGATACAAGTTATTGAGTGTAGAAGACTTGTCACGTTCATATTACCTCTGACAAATATACTAAAACAAACAACAGTTCTTTTCTGAGAATCATACGCTAAGATCAAGTTATCACTGATAAAAAATTTTGACTTATCAAAATACCATGAATATCAAAAAAGTTTCAAAGGAGTATTTCCCACAGAATTGTCATTTCCATTCTCACTTTATCATCATAAAAGTCTATTACATTTCTTAGACTTTCTTACAAATCATAATGGAAATATATTACATCTTGGATTTTCATTCTATACGACAACGATGACCTAATGAAGATCTATTACTTCTTTGGATCTTCTTCATCAGATTCGTTGTTGGTGGCAGTTCCTTGCTGTCTGAGCCTCAATGGCAACAAGACTAGTAGAAATTAACTCTGGTCTTCTCTCTCAGACGATAGAAGAACCCCAGAGTATGGCAGCCCGAAGACGTGTTGCTGCCAACACAACCGGTGGAGAAATGACGGCCTTTCAAAAGAGATAGGAATGTATCCAGCATTGGGATACGATTCCTAGTTCTGCCGTGAAAGAAAATCTACTACCTGAATTCTCAGGTTAGAGTTGACTCCACCGTCCAACTCTCCGTGTGTATAAGCTCTTCCTACCATCTGAGGAAGACCCTTCTACCCTACGAAGAGTTCTGAGATGTCTGATTTGCGCGTCAAAAGCGCATGAGCTGCCTAATGTTGGTGTCAGAAGAATGCTCCCCACAGCATCCAAGTCGCCAATGCCAGTTCTGGAAAAGTTCTTCAGCCAAGCTTCTGCAGGAAATAGTAAAGAATTTTTTTTAACAGAAGTGTCATCAGGCACATACTGGCCAATCAAAGACAGACGATTGCGCACTCTGTTCAGTCAAAGACAAATGCTCATTCTCAGTAGGCGCACTTTATCTATCAAAGATAGGCGCTCGTTTTCAACAGACGCACCTTATCTATCAAGGATAGGTGCTTGTTTTTCAACAAATGCTCAAAGACGGACGATTGCGCGTCATGTTCAAATCAAAGATGGGTGCACTCTGCCCCTTTCATATAAATCAAATACCTATTTCAGTGAAAAGTGATGTGCATAATAGTGGATAAATGATGATCATACGCAGAAAAGCTACTGTTTCACGATTAGGCTTACCATCGAGGTCAGATGGTTCGGCGCTGAGAATTGTCGAACCAATGTCTGGTGAATGGCGCATAGGGGAACGACATCGGAAAGCATCGCCATTATCAATCTCTTGTTGGAGAATAGAATCGTACAAAAAGCTATCTTCGGAGAAGAAGAAGAGTAAAGGAATGAGAATGTATAAACATTCTTTAACTCAGCTATTTATAAAGGGTCGAAGAAGCAGATGGCGCGCGTCTATTTCGGGAAAGATCCGAATAAGAGGCGCTCATAACCATAGAACAGTTGCCACGTGTTGTTTTTCTTTTGGGAATGAGCAAGCATAGAAACAGTCAAAGATGGCGCAGAGCGATTCTATATCAATGCACCATAGGATTTTACTTCATAAAAAGGGAATAGACCCCTACAGATAAGTTGAGTGTCACAATACATGGAGAAAACAAAAAAAGTGACACCCCTACACAAGATATTATTTCTTCTTTCCTTCATTGGGCTGACGAAGGGATGCACCTAACTCGCGCACATTGTGGATCCCTGAACGACGCATCAGATCGAGGAATGCTTCTGTATCACCGGGTCCTTCGTAGACAGTTGAAGGACCACTATTTATACGATCGAAGATCGCTGGAGTCAGTCCAAAGCACTCCATGAAGTTGCGTGCTCGCAGCGATTGATCGGTCTCCGTCTCCATGTCAAGCCTTGAGCTTTGAGCCTTTTCCTTGTCAGCCTCTATCTCTTTCTTCGGTGCCATGACAATATGAGGGTGAGAAGTGAGAATGAAAACTTTTCCTTATATATACAATCAATCAACCCTTCATATTCCCTATGGGAAACTGAACATTATCAATGCAACTCGGAGAGACGAAGAGGAGTTCGAATGTTTCGAGAGAAAATTTATTATAACGGTTGAGTATTGACCGGCGCCATTTTTTGACTTTTCATATTCAAAGTATTTCGAAATTTTTGAAGTCTTTTCAAATTCCGAAAACTTTGAAAGGGGTCTTGTAGGAGCGTAAAAAATGCTTTATTTTGACTAAGTCAAAGGAATTGAAGATTTTATGCAAGCAACTCTTTATGAGCTATTTTACGTCAAGGCCATTTGCATTGAACTTTACGCGAGCTACTTTACGCCAAGGCAGTTCATTGAGTTTTACGCCTAGAGACAAACTGTCAGATCGCATTTAATGCAGAAGATTTGATTTGACAGAATGATTTTGCTGACAACATGCAAACACAGAAGTCGAGAAGATCGGATTGTCACCAAACCCGATACTTGTCGTATGGTGTGCAGAGAAGGCTGTTTTACGCTCAATAAAATTTCTTCCTTTTTTACGCACTATAGTTATTCGAGCTTTTACGCTCAAAACTATTGTGAGCGTAAAGTCTATTTGGGCTAAGTTTTACGCTCAAGGCTATTTTAGCCACTTTATGCTGGGAAGTTTATTTTGAGTTGTTTTTACGCCAACTTACCACTTTACGCTCAGGGCATATTTTGGGTCATTTTTACGCCCGATCCTTCCTGATTACTTTAAAATGTGGTTTGCCTACGTGGCTTTCATGCCATACTTATCTAGGGACGTGTATACGTGCCCTACTTATTTTGTTGAAGTAATGGGACGTGTGTCATCCCACGATAACGGTTGCTAGCGTAAAACCCTGGTTTGGATGCTTTTTACGCATGACGTGTTTTAGTCTATAAATAGATTGATTTTCAAAAAAAAGAAAGGAGACACAGAGAGAGACATGGAAGAATACAAAAAAAGATCAGAGCCCAGAGACTTTTATTTTCCAGAGCATTCTTCTTCAATTTTCCTTCCAGAACAGAGTGAAGCAAAGCAGGAAAGCATTCGACCTCGCCATCAGTGTCCAAGTGCATCAATACCTTTCTGGTGACTTAGTTCTTCCGGCTGTTCATCTTCTAGCAGTGATCTTCATCATCATCGTATGGTCCAAGGAACAAAGTGATCGCCTTCAGATCAGACTTCCATAGCAATACTTCCCAGAACAATTTGTGCTTTTTGTACTCTTTCTCGTTTTATTTTCAAAGGCCAATTTTAGGCATTTTGTTAAGTGAAACAACGGGAGGGGAGGCGTCCATGCGGGGGGAGGCTGCCAGGCGAATTTCGACCAACAGGGGGAGCCGGGACGGTGGGAGGGGAGGGGGCCACCTAGGGGCAGGGAGGAGGGAGGCGACGGAGCCGGGCCGAGGATGCCGTCGGGCCACGCAAGCCAGCCGCACACGAGGAGAGGGTGGGGGTAGGCTGCGGCGAGCCAAGGGGCACCCTCCGGTGGAGACCGGAGGAGCCAAGGGGAGCCGAGAGCCAAGCGGATGCAACCATTTATTTCATATTATATATATATATATATATATATATATATATATATATATATATATATATATATATATATATATATATATATATATATATATAGAGAGAGAGAGAGAGAGAGTTGTTATTAAATAGATGCTAGCAATTAATATGCTTTACCAAAATATTAGCTAAAAGATAAATATTGTATTCTAATAAAACACATACTTTAACAAGAAAATATTTGATATAAATATTATTAGTAATTTTTCTAAACATTAGCAAAATAAATAAAACACACTTTCTAGTTCTAATAACATTTAGAAAACTTTGTACATCCTAATAATCTTAAAAAATGACAATTAATAATAATAGAAATTAGTAGTAATAATATTAACTAAAATTATTTAATGAACATTAAAAATAGTAACTAAAACTAATGATAGCAACAATTGTAACAACAATATGATAGCAATGATAATTAACAGTTTCGCCCACCCCACAATGCCAACCCAAGTCGTTGTCTCAGAAACTGCTACCACTAAACTTTTCTTACTAGATAATCAATCTACATAGTTAGCCCATGCAAAACCCGACACAATCCCCTGCTATGGTTGTTGTTTCTTTTTCTTTTCCTTTTTCCATTCCTATTAAATAGCAGCCCACTCCAGTGGTTGCCAACCCGGCCCACGCACACCACCCTAACCCTAAATATAATTCCAAGCCTCATGTTGCAACTAATAGAACAAGAGCTCCCAGAAACGACGACGGTGATGAAGAAGGTAATGATGCAATACTGAAGATATTCAATGCTAAGGGGAAGCCTTAGGGTAAACTGAAGAAGAGATATCTAAACGACGAGGAGCTAAGGGCTGCTCAGATATATATATATATATATATATATATATATATATATATATATATATATATATATATTACTCAACTGCGATGAGGATGAGGTGGAGAAGCTTGAGGGGTAAGTAAATAATATGTCTACTTTCACGTCTACGTTCACATCATCTAGTAAATAATACGTCTAATTGGCCGATATTTTGTTGTTTTTCATCATATTTAACGATGAGGTGAGGTCCACTAGGCCACACATAACAGATGAAGAAGCAGAGCAGAAAATGAAACGTTATTTCCCTTCCTAGCTGACTGCATATGTAAGGGTCTTGTATATATATGCATTTTACATGTCAATATATGAACTTAGTTTGCTATCTTGTGTTATGTAGGTCGATCTTCCACACACAAGACTTGAGAATGAGTCTATTAGAACTCTTGCCAAGGGCCCAATTTCGGCCGTAAAAATCTGGCCAAGCTACTGTGTTAATGGGTTTAGGTTCAAGTCAACAAATGTCAACCCCTTGACCAATTTTTTTTCAAATTTATTAAACTTATACCCATTTGTTATTTTCTCGTTTATTTGTTATGTCTTATAAAACTTTTTTTATTATTTAAAATGCAATGAGGGACCAATTGGAAATATAAGGTTTTAGCAGGGACTTAAAGGAAATCCTGATTCCTAAACCACAGTGTAATCGAATTTAAATAAGAGCTGATCTCAACCTCTTTAAATTCGAACTAAGCAATTCAAAACTATGGCCCTTTACAACTCTATCTTTGAATTGATCGAATAACAATTCAAATACTCTCCAGTATCTGAGATAAGTCATAAAAGATTCAAATCTTTTTCTCTTATCTCTATAAGAAATCCAACTTAGCTATATAAGGAGTTGAGGCAACCGTCCACCCCTCTTAAAACCCTAATTTCTAATTCTTCTCTGCCGAAGAGCAATCAAGAAGGAGACTTGGAACCAGTTGGACTTCTCAGTCAACTACTAACAAGTAATTCTACCCCTTCTAATGGCTGACATTGATTCATAATAAAGTCAATCTAGGAACCATCTATAAGGAATAGCAGTGGTATTGCTATTGAAATTGTAGAAACCGTAATGAGGGCCTATTAAGTATCAGAACAGAAAGATGTGCCTATGGTAATTGTTGTGTGGGTGTCCTTCTGGAACATAGTGTGGGGTATCAATAGGAAGTGGGTGACATTCCCAATTAGGTGTCAGCCTATAGTGTATCAGGGTAGACACCTCTACATCCAGTTATATTCAATGGAAACTAACTGGTGAACCTCCTTTGTATCAACTTGATGCCAACTCAACAGGCCATGTCCAGGTCTGTACAAACAGATGCACAGGTTCCAGAGCTATGTGCAACTTACTTATTTCAATATGAAATTTCAGGACAGTGGGATAAGGGTTTGAACAATATACATTGGCTAGGTGAATGCAATGTCTTGGAAACCAAAGTCAGTACAGTGCAATTAAGGTGGCAGATGCAGGACATGGTCTAATGGCCTAGGCAGATGCTCAAGGTTGTGCACTGAATACATGTACTTGCACAGAGAAAACCTAGGTAGATAGTTGCAGCTTACCTGACAAACCTATGACTAAGATGTATACTTTTGAATTCCAAATCGTGAGGCCCTGAACAAATTATATATATAATGAATAAGAAACCATTGGGGATAGCAGAGACATGGTTTTTCCTGTACCATTAGACATTACCAGTGTAAGGGGCCTAATGTAGACTAGGTGTCAGTTCTTGGGTATGGCAGAACAGTTGGGATATGTAAGGATAGGGTACCATAGTATCTAATGGATATCAAGCCTAAGTGCAACCTAGTATCATCTAGGATATGGGACCTGGAGGTTGACATGTGAAAGGAATCAAGGTGGAGACCTGGGATTACATATAGATGTTGCAATATTGATGTACACAGGACAGAAGGAATACCACCCTAACTTAGGGATAGGTCAGTCTATAACAGGGGTATTAGATACCTAATACACAAGAGGCTACAAGGATTCATGCATAGGAGAATGCAATAGACAACTGTGAGCCTTAAGGGTGTGATGTTATGAAGGCTAAGTGTAAGAAACTAGGGAGGAGAATAGTGTAGCTATGGGTCATCTCGTAGTGTATCATGGGTGAGAGGTTCGTATGGTATAGTCCTTACAGGAATGACCATATGTCCTGTCCTTTGGTCAGTAAAATTCATCACTGCTCTAACCCCTTGCTATGTCCATTTAAATTGTTGTCCAATTCTCATAGGTGCTTAGCAAATCCATTTTATCCTTGTATATACAACCCTGGTATACATTAGATAATTTGATTTCCTTGTTCAGTCCTCTACCTCAGTGTATCAGTCCATTTTAGTATAAACCTATATGAATTAATCCTAAGTACATCATGAATATAGCTGTAGTCATGTTAATTGGACTGATTGCACAGGACATTGAGGGTATATACAAAATTCATCAGTTCCAGGAAATAGGATGACCATGTCAGGTATTTGCTAATAGGAAGGCTAGAGAGCAAGGAACCTGGGTTTTGGTCTTAACTGTATAGGTCACGTGCCAGGTTAGCAGGTTCAGTCCATCCACGTTAGGATGTAGCATGTAGATGTTCACTCCTTGTTCAGGTAATCTGTTTAGAGTTTTGGTTTTCAAAATAGTCCACTAACATCATAAGTTCAGATTCAGGTAGACAAGGAAAATGTGGACAGTCTCTATGTGCAGGTGTACACAGAGCCTGGATTGCACTGGAATGCACAAGTTGTGTAGTGTGCAGGGATAGGGGATATCAAGTGCATTATGTGTATTTTGTGTAGGTTAGGTATCATCTTCATAAGGAAACCTGTGTGTGTGCATGACTAATACCCACAGCAGCACAGGTGGCCTTTTCTAGAAAATCTAGTGATGAAGTTCAATAATGCAGCTGCACTGATTCAAGTTGAGATACACTTGAATCGTAAGGAAAATAACTAGGACATATTAAATTACTTCTGAGTTCTTGTGTGGTCATTGTTGCACCATGATCCTCATCCTATTAGGAGTCAAGTAGAAACTGAGCTTAGCAAGTCAACATGATATCATGTATTTTAGTAAGCTAAGGGAATTAATGGAGTTCTATGGGTATAGCCTACAGGTACACCAGGTACCACTAAATAGAGGGGGGCTGCAATCCTGATAACAGAGTAGGATGTTGTATCACTTTTGACTCTAGTATCAGTAAGGATATGTCACCCACAGTTTTCAGAAACAGGGATATTTTTGTCATTTTATATTTTTGAATATTTTTAAAATTTATTTTATTATTTATGATATTATTTTGGGGTTGAAATTTATTTTATTATTTATGATATTGTTTTGGGGTTATTTGAGTCGGGTTCGAATTTCAACTCAATCCGACTTGAAACGGGGACCCGGGGGGTAGTTTGACTCTAGTGGGACCCACACACTAGTTAGGCATGGCCCACATGATATTAATTTTAGTCCATATGATATTAATTTTAGTTAGTAGTTAGACTAAAGATTTATGGATAGGTTTAGTTTAATTAGAGACTTAAAACTAGACTAAATTGACCTCAACCTTTAACCCATTCCTAATTTAAATCAAATAGATTAGTGGAGGGCATTTTGGACATTCAAATAGGGGACACCTCACCATTTTTGGGCAGCCACCTATGGGGGGGGGGGGGGATAAGGAGTGAGTCACTCCTTCATTCATTTGTTTTCATCTACTTTCTCTCTCTTGTTCTTCCCCAAATTAATTTAGAGATGAACCTTCATTGATTTCATCTCCAAATCAACCCCTTCTTCCACCAATTCTTCTTCATTTCTCCTCTACTCCATGGTTAGAGGGTGCTAGCCAAGTTTGGGAGGATTCGGAGCTCGTTCGTGTCCTTTTAGAATCTCTACGTGTCGGTGTCGTGTCGGAAGGATTTTTTCTTTAAATCTCTTTTTCGGAAGGTATAATCTCTCCTCTAATCCATCCCTACATGCATATGGGAATATTTTGAACCCATAGGAATGACCCCATAGTTGTATCTCTATTTGTGTCCATTTCGTGTCCATTTGGAGGTCATAGGAGTGTCCTTTGTGTTATGGTTGTGTCCATGTGGGAAAACCCCAAATTTGGACACACTATGTGTTGTTGTTATGTATGAATGAATTATTACATGTTTAATCTCATATTTTTGTATTGGAGATGTGTTCTATAGTGTCTCATATATATATTAGTGTAGAGAGTGAGTTCTTGATATATTATTTTATATACTTGTGTTTCTTTTGTCTCAAACTACCTAAATTCGTCATAATATTTATCCACTTTTTTAGTAGCAATAGCAACTTAGAAATGTCATAACTTTTAGCTTAAAACTTCGATTTATCTCCCATTTTTTTAAAAGAACCGTATCGAAGTTAGCTTTTCAAATATATATTTTAATAAGCCAAATTCTTCTAAAACTTTCTGTAAAATTATTTGAGTGTCAGCTGTACGAAAGACGAATGCATTTCGGTGTTTTTGCGATTCTGGGAGCTTTCGGACACGAAAATGCGATCCGTTTAAAGTTTCGGAAAGCTAACAAAAAGATATATAACATACTTTAATCCTAGAATTTAATGAATGCTTAATTTGTACAGTATTGATTTTAAGTAGAATATTACTGTACGACATATGCATTTTGTATATCCTTGTATGTACAAATATGTATGTATGCATGTGTATATATATATGTGTGTGTGTGTTAAGAGAATGTAATATAATATAGAGTATGCATAAATGATATAATGTATGAAAGTATATAATGTATTCAAATATGTATGTATAGGTGCATGAATGAATGAATGAATGAATGAATGCAATGCATGAATGAATGGATGAAATGCAAGCATGTGGGTAATGCAAGGTATTGAAACATGTATGCAAGTATCCATATGTAAGTAACGTAATCAAGTATGAATGTATGCTATATATGAATGCCAACATGATAGGAATGTATGATGCCATATTAGCACTTAGCACCATGTTCATATGTTAAAACCCCCTTCTACATGTTGACACTAATCCCAAGCATGAATACACATAAAACCTACTTACTGTTATGAGTAAACCCTTTGATGTATAAATAAACCCTTTTGTTATGATTAACACCCACACACACACATGCTAAACCTATATTTTACATGTTATTTCTTCTATGTGACACAATGAACCCTTGCTAAATGTTATCCTTCTAACATAACCCCCTCACACTTGAACACATTGTACTGCTATGTACACATTGCCATATCCACATTCATGTATCACTCACTCCTTGTCTTTATGCACCTTGCTTGTAATAAAAATATATATGAATATATATGTAATGTGTGTTTGATAACTTGTGTAGCTTTGTGATTTTGTGTGAGTGTTAGTCTAGGCTTGGTTAGGCCTAATGAGACTTGTTAGTACAGGTTTAGACCTAGTACTGCCTAGTTAACCTAGTTTGACTAGTACGGTTGACCAGAGTTGACCAATAGTTGACTTTGACCTAGAATGACCTAGAATCATGTAGAATGCATAGTAGAGCTTTATTTTACCATTTTTGACTTGTTGGGACTTGTGCTGTTCTAAATAGGAGCCAGACACCTCTCCTCGGACAGTACATTTCCTTTGGACATTCAGATAGCAGGCGAGTACATTCTCTGATCATTTCATATCCTGTTTAGGAGTATATTTCCTGCTTTAGATTACTTTACTTGATGCTGACACGTTGGTAACACGGATTAGTACTATATGGATCTTGTCGTGCGATGTTATCCCCTTAGCGGATACATCGGGTATTTCGTGTTCGTGTACTTTATCATGAGCATCGTGTACTCCTTGTGTTCGTGCTTTTTGTGTACAAATTGTGTGAAATCGTGTATACTCATGTGCTCACATGATCATCGTGTACAACTATACTTCGTGTGTAATAACATAACTTGGCTAGATCCTTGTGTATTGATTGGGGCAGGGGAGTGTTTGCAAAAACAAAAGTATAGAACTTTATTTATACAAACTGTGTAAAGATTACAAGAATTCTGGGAAAGGTACAACTTTAGGAATCCAATCTAGAAGACGATTGCTTTATCCCTTGGACGATGTGAACTTTGAAGACGATAGCCTCTGAAGTTGACTTGAAGGCAAAAGCCTCGGAGAATTGAAGGCAAAAGCCTCGGAAGAATGCAGCAGCACTTTGGCAAGAACTCCTGAACTCTCTGATTTCTGAATTTTAATGTCTGATCTCTCTATGATCTGATCCCATGAATGAAGACTTGAAACTCTATTTATAGAGTTATGGAAATAACTAACTTTTAGTTATTCTGGACTGCGCATGATGGATTGCACAGCAATTGGATTGCGCAACAGTAGATTGCGCAGGCAGTTGTTGGATCGTGGTCCAACTGTCTTGGACACATGGCAACTTTTGATTGAATTGCGCATGATCGTGTGTAGACAGTTGCCACGTAGTGAGCTATTGATGGCATGAGTGCCACGTGTACTTGATCAGTTGTATTGATGGAATGCGCAACATGAATTGCGCTGATATTAGATTGCGCAAGAATGGATTGCACAACAGATTGGTTGACTGATTGCGCTACCTCCGATTGCGCTGCCAGCTGTCCAGTCGTTCTCGAGCGCTGTGCGACGCAATAAACGAACAGTCTCCTCGTTCTTCGTATTTGTCAGCTGTCAGAAGATTTGATTGTGTCAGGTAATGATGACTTTTGCCACGTCAGCCTGCGCGCTTGAGAGTGTGCGCAGTCTAGTGTGCACAATCTGTATACTGCGCAATCTGATGTCTGTGCAGTTCATTTGAAAGATGCATTTCTCGATCTTCATGACTTTGTTGATGTGTACAACTTGATGTTTTAGGACCTACAAGACCCCCTTCAAAGTTTTCGAAAGTTGAACTTATTCATAATTTCGAAATACTTTAAATTTTTAAATTTCAATCAAATTGCGCATGTGCTGAGCTGTCTGCGCAATCGGATGGCTTAGTCTGACTTTTTTGGTGCAATCTGAGGCAGCCATTTCGATTCGAAAAACTCTAAATAGTTCCTTCGATATTCATTTCATTCTTTACTTGACTTTTTGTGATTTTAAGAGAGAATACTCTGAGCTCATCCGACCTCCTTCTCCGACGATCTTCATGGCGCCAAAGAGATCCTCCGCCGCCGACAAGGGCAAGGCCCCCGCCGAGTCTTCGGCTAGGGTTGCACGACGACCTTCTCGACATGAGACTGCGCATCCTGCTATGCAAGGTAGATGACTCAATCGAAGAACCTTTTTAGGTTTTTTCGACTTCACTGATTTTCAGAATCCATCTCTTTTTAGAGATGTGATCATATTGTGCCACCCCTTTTTAGGGTTCGGTTGCACGAAACAGTTTATTCTTCATTTTTATGAAGAATAACTTCTTGCGCAATCGGTTGAACTGTGCTGACAAAAGTCAGCGCACTTTGCTGATTTGCGCGAGACTGCCAGCGCAATCTGACGATTTGCGCGAGACTGCCAGCGCAATCTGATGTTGCACAATCTATTTGCTGCACAATCTGATGGTTGCATCCTTGATCTTTTCTTGTGCTGATTTTTTGCTTTCTCTTGTTTGATACAGTTGATACCAGAGAAGATCCAGAGTATGAGAATTTTGTAGGGACTCTTTCAGAATCTGAATACAAAGAAGACCTGTCCCATGTACATTTTCCACAGTATGATCTGCCAGCTTCTCGACAAACTATCTTAATAAACCAAGATAATGAAACACTATTATGTCTGATGAATGGGCAATCCTTTGGAGTCGGCAGATGCCATTATTCACAAGAAGCCCCTGTTTCTGTTTGGCGAGGCTTTTGAGAAGAGCTCTCAGCCGAGGCCTCGGATGGAAGAACGGATTTTTCGACCGACAGAAAAGACAATCTCGATACGAGACGTCTCTCGCTGCCTCCCTTTATCTCGATATGCTCATGCAAGCTATCCGAGGAAAATGGAATAGAATCTCACACCTTTTCAGGATGCCCGTCCAGGAAAGATTTATGTGAAGAAGGGGCCTAATAAGAAAGACATGTTTTACAGTTCTTCGGAACGATACAGTGTCTTACTCAAAGGTTTAAAGCCCGGTTGTATTCTGCCGGAGAATTCTTTCTTGTTATTGCCTGTGATAATTCCCATATTCGCGAATGAGTTCGTAAAGGTCGAAGGGAGGTATCCAGAGCAAGACCTCAGATTAACTGGACTGGTGAACCCAGAATACAAGAGATAGAATTGTATTACAAACTGGATTCTGACTAAGTTTGAAGACAAACTTCAGCAGATAAACTTGTATGAAGCAGTGCATGCCACTGTTTACGGCTTCGCACCCAACTCGCATCTATTCCTGGCTTTAACAGAGAGATACAATTACAGGACAGGGACTTTTATGACTCCCTGCGACGAAATCGGGTTTGCCCTTCACGAGATGCAGTATATCTCTCACATGCCGATGGGGGATGCCCCGTATGAGGAATTTGTTCCAACTAACGATAAGTTGGACAAACTTCGAAAAGAGAACACAGCCATGGTAGAAGCCTTTGAAGAACTGCTGTGTCATTACAAAATCTGCTCTCTGTATTATCAAAGTGGTACATCTGGTACCTGTTATTCATCTAAATGGTTGCCTTATCTGTTCCTCAACCATATCAAAGAAAAGAAGACTAAGGAAAATGATAACTGCTATCCCGACTTCTTCAAGCCACTGAGCAGAACTGAAGTGGTGAAGCTGATGGAGGCAAGTGGGGACTAGGATACCCAGATGAAAGATGATCATCAATGTCCTCCTCTAAAGAAAGGAGACATTCTTGAGAGTTATATGAGAATGGGATATCGACCTATGTCGAAGGAAGCTCAATTAGCAGGATTTCTGACGTACTGGCTTCGCCGATTCGTCGTCCCAGGATCAAGTGCCGTAGACCGCTTCCATCGTGGTGTTCTTTTTGCTGCAGTTCGATTAGTCTTCGGCTATAAGATGGATCTCTTATCAGCGATGACTTGTAGATTGAACGCCAGTCTCCGCCTGTACGTCGATTTGATGTTGAAGGCTAAAGGCGAGAAAGAATTTCCTCGGCTAGAATTGCCGTATACTTATCTGTTCGGGTGGTTGCTTCTTCACCATCCTACTTTGATGGACCCCAACATGGGACCAGTCGGAGGCAGCTTTTTGCGGAGATACTCCCAAGGTAAGTGGAAATACACTTCCTTGAGAGATTGTAGATATGCTTTGAATCTGGGCAAAGGGTGGAACTTCTATTGCACTCGTCCTCCCCCCGGATATGAACAGATGTCGACAAATATGATTGACTCAAAGATGCAACCTTTGAGTCGTACAACTTTTAATTGGTTGAAGACAATTCGACCATCCCACTTGGTATATCGATTCGAAGAAGAATGCTACTTAGAGCCATATCTTCCCAGCCGGTTTGCTCGACAATTTGGATATGACCAATTCCACGTAGGTAATGCTATCATATGCCAACAAGGAAAAGGTTTTTTGATAGATGGAGCCCGAGCTTGGGCTTATTACAATGCTCGAGATTCGAAAGTAACGTTCTCGATGCCGGTGAACAGTACTCATGGCCCTCGTATGTTATTCACATATTCGGTGTTTTATACATCATCGAACACCTTTGCCGATAACTTCAATCTTGCGGATAGCTTCGCGTCTGCAACAAGATTGAAGAAGGGAGGAGTCATCATGTCACTTCCAGGAAATGATGAGGTGCACGAACCAGTGGATGCACCCTTAGAAGTTTCGAGGGATGTCATGTTCCCTGAAGAGATTAATGTGCCACTGCGTGTTTCTTTAAAAGTTGCTAAATCTCCGGCTAAGAAAAGAAGGAGAGAGGAGCCTTCTGTCCCCGATGCGAAGAAAAAACTGATCTTGGATCATTCTTCTGAAAAGATTACAACCAGATCTCAATCTCGGCAGCTGGCCGAAATAATCCAGCAGGAAGAAGCTGCCACACCGACCTCTGTTCAAAGACAAGTCGAGACAGAAAACGTAGAGAGTCCTGAGAGACCTCTACATAGAAGAAAAAGGTTGGTCCGCAGAAGACAATTAACAGTTCCTTCCAGACAAATCCTGTCTTCGGTAGTGGCAGACGCTACAGCGGGAATCACTATGTCATCTCCCACTCCCGTTCCTGAGTTTGGGCATAGAACTCCCAATCCAGAATGGAGAGAAGAGATCGAGCAGGGGGAAGGGCTGAACCAAAGAAATGAGGCCGAAGAGCCTAAAGACATGATTGTAGAAAAAGAGCATGATGTCGTGCTATCTCCTTCACCTGCTGCGGAGACGACTCACATTCCTCTTACACCAAGGACACTCCGCGATGAGGAGGATCGTGAAGTGATTGCAGCTTTAGAAGATTGCGGCTTCGGCCCGCTGGAGGACTACATTGATCAAAATGCTGCAACTGCCAGTGGGAATGCACCGGAGGAAGATGAAGATGAGGAGAGCTCCTCATCTGAGGATATTGATAAAGATATACAAGATCCCGAAAGGGATGATGATGATCATATATCTCCTAATGCTGCCGATGATACCTTAAATCCTAAAAAGGATGTTGAGATAAATGCATCTCCAGAGAAAGCAGCAGATGAAGAAGCAGCCCCAGAGGAAACTCCTACCATTGATCGCCAAGGTATAGAATGAATTTAGAAATCTTCTTTTTATAAATTGATAACTGACGTCTTTATTTGTATCCCATGCAGAAATCGAATCTTCTCCAGCACCTCCAACGTGCACGGACATAGTTCCTGTAACGATGGTGATTGGTAGTAGCAGTCATCGCTTATCCTGTGGCTCTGAAGCAGGAAGTAGTCAGGCAGTAGTGCCTGAGGCTACTTCTGCTCAGCTAGAGTCTGTCCCTGCAGATGATAATCTCATTGCTGGATCCAACCATGGTAAGACTGTTTTTACTTTTGATTCTCTTTATCAATAGCAAACGACAAGCAAAATGACAATCTTTACTTTTGCAGAGGAACAACCAGGAGGGGCAACTAGTTCCACATTAGTTTCCTTGTTCAAAGAACCTACTATTCAGATACAAGAATTTGAACATCCTGCTGCCTCTTCATCAACAGGAGTAGCCGCGACTCTAGGTGCTCTGGCGATTAATCAGCATGTCATCTAATCATTCACAAAATGCTTCTTCGAGTCCTTGGGGCCTCTGGTCAATAGAACGATGGACAAAGAAGACGCTAATTTTTACATGGTTAGAGGTCCGACCTCTTTCTTGGTGAAGGCTATCCGGGAGCAAGGTGATGAGGCTCAGGCCACTTTCCTTGACCATATATTGAATGAGCTGGAAATCTCCATAGAGAACTATAAAGAGCTCAACAAAGGGGAAGTGGAACCTTTAGTGCAGGCAGAGTTTGAATAAATGGCTCAGGCAGCTGCAATTGAAAGAGTGAATCTCCAGAACCTCTTGGATGCTTATACTACTAAATCTGCTGAATATAATTCCAAGTTAGAATCGGTGATCTCAACTGCTGAGAGGAGAGAGAGAAGGATTGCCGAGCTGAGAGCAGAGATTGCTCGTCTCGAAGAAGAACTAGAAAATAAAGTTACAGAGCATCAGACTTCAGTCCAACAAATTGATGCTCTAACTCAGGAAAGAAACTTGTATGTAGCAGCTCATGACGCGGAAATCACTCGCCGAATGGTGACCATGCCCGTTTTCAATGAAGAATCCGGGATGGAAGAGGCCAGGAGGAGAGTGATGGCATCTCGTGAAGAACGGTTGCAAATTCTGAAGCAACAAATTGCTAATCTGATAATGCCTCCGTCTCAGTAGAAAGAATATTTTGTATCTTTATGTCTTTTGTAGCACATGTGTTTTTATAATGTCTCATATTTTGATAAGTAAAAGATATTTTGTTGTGGCTCTATCATTTATTGCATATCTTGTTCAGATATAAATAATAGAGATAAAAAATATATTCAGAGGTACAGGACATGATATTTCTAAATTTTATAGGAAAATAATTATATTCATTATATCTGCTCAAAGGTAATATGGACGTGGCAGAATATAATTTATCGAATATTATTATTTCAATTGACAACTTAATCGAAAACGACAAGTTGCTGATGTGGATGATGAACGATAATGAATCGTCAAAAAGGTGTGAACGAAATGAATCGTCAAGATGAACGGGTAAACCGTCAAATGGTGGAATGAACGGACAAACCGTCAAATGGTGATGAATGAACGGATGAACCGTCAAATGATAATGAATGAACGAGCGAACCGTCAAATGATGATGAATGAACGGGCGAACCATCAGGTAATAATGAATGAACGGGTGAACCGTCGGGTAATAATGAATGAACGGGCAAACCTTCGGGTAATAATGAATGAACGGGCGAACCGTCGGGTAATAATGAATGAACGGGTGAACCGTCGGATAATAATGAATGAACGGGTGAACTGTCGTATGAATCGAATGAACGGACGAACCTTCGGATGAATGTGTCGCTTCGTTATTTGGAGAATCTCTGCCTATAAATAGAGCAGAAATCTGACAGAAATGAGCACTTCCACCTTTCCAACATAAAAATGTCGTCTGGAGATGCATCTAAGAAGGCTGAACTCGCTCCAAAGGTTGAAGAGGGCGTTGAAGAATATCCTGCCGATCCAGTTCAGCCAAAGCAAGCAGAGGCAGACGAAGGTTCGTCTGCACCCAAACCACCGCGAGATATTCTGGACTTCCTGCTTGAACCAGGAAAGACTGAAAAAGAAGAGGCCATGAGGATGGCTGCTTGCAAGTTCCTCGTGGGTTCCAGCAAGGAGGTTCTCGGCTCTTTTGCTGACCGTGTCTTTGAGAAGGACGGCAGTGGTCCACGTCCCAATGTCGAGAAGGATGATAGTGATCTCCTTTAATATCATGTACTATCATTCATGATAAAAAATAAAAATGAATTTTATTTATGAACTTGAACTTGTATGATGATTTACAAGCATTTTACATTTATACATAGTACTTTTTAAGGAATTTGCCATTGATAGGCATCATAGCAACTCGACCGTCTAACTCTGAGAGTTGATAAGCTCTATTTGAGAAGACTTTGCTTACAACATAGGGCCCTTCCCACTTTGCGTCGAATTTGCCTTTGCTCATGTGAGTCATAGTCATAGGACGTCTGACTGTTAGAACAAGTTCTCCTTGTTGAAAGGCTCTGACTTTAACTTTGCGATTAAAAGTTTTAGAGATGCGAGCTTGGTATAACTCAATATGCTGCTGAGCCATTAACCGCTTCTCGTCGAGTGCCTCTAATTCTTGAAGTCGAAGAAAGTCATTATTCTTTGTAGTGAGCTCGTTAGCAATGGCAATCCTTAAAGAAGGAATTTGAAGTTCGAGAGGAAGAACAGCTTCAAAACCATACACCATAGAGAAAGGTGTAAAGCCTGTAGGGTTGCAGACCGTAGTTCGGTAGGCCCATAGACATTCACCAAGTTTCTCACTCCAATTTCGTTTGTTAGTGGATACAAACTTCTTAAGGAGCTTGATAATGGTTTTATTGAAGGCTTCAGCTAATCCATTAGCAGCAGGTTGCAAGCTGTCGAGGCGATATTGTCAATTCGGTGATCATCGCAAAATCTGGTAAACTTCCGACTAATAAATTGAGGTCCGTTGTCGTGGATGATTCTTCGAGGTACACCAAATCTATAGATGACATGGTGTTTGATGAAGTTGATGACGCTGCTAGTCTTGAATTCAGCCAAAGGTATAGCTTCAGCCCATTTGAAGAAGTAGTCGGTTATTGCTAGTATGAACCGATGTCCTCTAAAGGAAGGAGGATTAATGGGACCTATAATGTCCATATCCCAAGCTTCGAAAGGCCAGGAAGCAGCAGTCGGATGAAGAAATTCCGACGGTTGATGAATGAAATCCGTATAGATTTGACAAGCACGACATTTTCTTGCATATTCAACGGCATCTGATACCATAGAGGGTCAATAGTAACCCATTCGTCGGATGCGATCCTGTAGCTTAGGACCGGGTTGATGTGCTCCACAGACACCATCGTGAGCTTCATGCAACACTTACTTTGCTTCATCACCAGCTAGACAGCGCAGGAGAAGACCGTCATAAGTCCGTCGATAAAGAGTCTTGGTGGTTTGATTATAGTAGAATCGGAGAGATCGTCGTCGAATACTCGTAGCCTCCTTAGGATCTTCGGGAAGTATGTCATGAACCACAAAGTCGATGAAAAGAGTTCTCCAGTCTTCATCGATAACGTTGACTTCAACAAAGTTGCTGAACTCAATATTACGATTGTTTTTAATGCAGAACAATTCTCGGTTAGAGATAACCACCACCTGCGGTCTTTTGATAGGGATGGCTAGGACAACTGCAAGGTTGGCTAAGGCATCTGCTTCGGTATTTCAAGCTCGACGGACATAGTCGATGAAGAATGCTTTGAATGATGTAGCTATGTTGATCGCTGCTTCATGATAAGGTACTAGATCTTGATGTCGAACTTCATAGGTTTCTCTAACCTGGTTGACAACCAGCTTAGAGTTACCGTAAACTTCGAGATATTCGATGTCCAATTGCTTGGCTAATTGAAGGCCGATGAGTAGAGCATTGTACTCTGCTACGTTGTTGGAGTAGGGTTCATCTAGAGAGTAAGCTCTTTGGATAGTTGATCCGTCTGGAGAAACAAGAACAACTCCGACTCCTGCTATAATGGTACCATTTGGTCCGATTCTGGATGTACCATCGAAGAATAGACGCCAGGTTGGAAATTCTTCAGAGATCATGTTGACTTCTAACGTCTCGTCTGGAATTTCATCGTAAAGCTTGGATGTTTCTGGCACGGGATGAGCCGCCAAGAAATCTGCCAGTGCTTGGCCTTTGACAGACTTTTGAGGAACATACACCATGTCATATTGGGCTAGCAAAATAGTCCATGTAGCCAGCCGAGAATTGAGTGTACTGGGCTTCTTCATGAGTACCCGAAGAGGATTAACTCGGAAAATGACATGAATAGTTTGACCAATGATATAATGCCGCGTCTTTTGAACAGCAAACATAAGAGCTAGACATTCTTTTTCGACCGGACTATAACGATGTTCAGCACCAATCATAGTACGACTTAGATAGTAGATGGCCTGTTCATGACCTTCTTTGTTCTTTTAGGCAAGTAAAGCACCCAATGAATGGTCCATAGCACGGACGTACATTAAGAATGGAATGCCTGAGATTGGTGGCACCAAAACTGGTGGGTTCATGAGATATTGTTTGATGTCATCGAATGCTTGTTGACATTCTTTGGTCCAAATGAAAGATACACCCTTCTTCATTAGTTGAGTGAATGGTCTGCAGCGTCCAGACAAGTTCGAAATCAATCTCCTGATGTACGCAAGTCGACCTTGGAATCCTCGTAGCTCTTTTAGGATGCATAGAGGACGCAGCTCTTGAATGGCTTTGATCTTCTCGGGATCCACGTGTATACCTTAGAGGTAATGACGAAGCCGAGAAACTTACCACTAGAGACACCCAAGAATGACTTGGTGGGATTCATCTTGAGTTGATGTTGGCACATGAGATTGAAGATAGTTCTCAAATCTTGAATGTGATCTTCTTTTAGACGACTTTTAACGGCGATATCGTCAACATAGCATTCGACTATTTTGCGAAGATGATCTCTGAAAATAGTACTCATAGCCCGTTGGTAAGTTGCACCAGCATTCTTGAGACCAAATGGCATCACTGTGTAACAGTAGACTCCACGAGGAGTGTGAAAAAAGGTATGTTTTTCATCTTCGGGATTCATCCGAATTTGATTGTACCCGAAGAATCCATCCATGAAAGATATTCGCTCGAACCCACAGGTATTGTCGATCATGACGTCCGTGATAGGGAGAGGAAATTCATCTTTTGGACATGCTTCATTAAGATCTCGAAAGTCGATGTAGACTCGGACTTTACCGATTTTCTTCAGGACTGAAACAACGTTGGCTACCCAATCGGGATATTGTTCTTCTCGAATAAAGCCACAAGCGATGAGCTTCTTGACTTCATCATCGATTGCGTCCATCATTTCCGGTTTGAATCACCGTTGTTGCTGTTTGACTGGTTTTGCATTTTGCAAAATGTTCAGTTTATGAGTAGCAACTTTGGGATCAAGACCTGGCATGTCTTCGTAACTCCAGGCAAAGACATCAATGTATTCTTTAATAAGAAGAATCAACTCTTGCTTATCTGCCTCTGGAAGATTCTTGCTGATAAATATTGGACGAGGTGACCCGCTTTCCCCTACATCAATTTGAACTAATTGATCTTCGGTAGGAGGTTCTCTTTGTTCAAATCCGAGTACCCACTGATTGTCCATCTATTGAGCCCAAGGATCTGTTTCAGAATTTTCTTCAAAATCCTCATCATAGCCTTCTGGAAGTTCAACGGAGACCATATTAGAAGATACAATCACACGATGGACTTCACCAATACTGGTGTCAGAATCCCAAGATCTGGAGTCAGAAGAATTAGAGCGTTCTTCACTATCCGAGTCAGAAACTGCTGGGGATAACATTGGAGGAGAAGCATATCCGAGACCTCTTTTGGTCTTGCTGTAATACATATCCGACTTTCCTTTTGGGACAGTCGTACGGATAGGAGTTCGTCTACCCTTGCAGTAATTGAGGCCATTTTTAAAGTCATAACCCATCTTACGGATGATGTCTTTTGATTGTTGACTGTAACGACGGAGTTGGAGATGTCCTGTATCGTTAAGTTTGCTGTCATCCGTATAGCTGAATTGTTGTTCCGGTCCTTTACTAAAAAGTATTGGACTTTCACCTTTCTTTCGAACAGGAACAATACGGTAAGAATCATCTGGATCTTCAAATGAGACTTCTGTTTGAAGAGATTATACAACTCCCATTGTAAATGATTTGAAGCTATCTAACATATCCAAATAGCATTTAGTATGATAAATAACATCAGTATACTGGAAAGTAGATGCTTTTTCATTGATCTGTGCATTTGTATTTACAGCAGGACCTTTAGCCTTAGGAGGCTTGGTCAGATTAATTACAAGAGTGGGAGAAGAAGAACGTGGAGGGGGCTTGTTACGACAGAGGTCGATAACAAGTGGCTCAGAGGAGGTGAGCTCCCTTTTTTCCTTGTTGTGAGTTAAATCAACAACAAGTGGCTCAGAGAAAGTGAGCTGCTTTTTGTCCTTGTTACGACGTAAGTCGATAACAAGTGGCTCAGAAGAGGTGAGCTCCCTTTTATCTTGATCGCCATCAAATGGTTTCTTCTGAACTGGCAAGTGAATAGCCAGTGGTTTAGAAGACTGAGGATGAGAAACGCGCCATTTGACAGGTATGATGAGAGTGTCATTGGGTACTGTAACACCCATATCTCAGAACACGTATTTTGATCAAGCTTGCATGTATCTTGGACCTGTATTTTATTTTCACAGATTCTGGCCTGTAATTGTATTTTGGCTCGACTTATAGAATTTTAGGTTTTCTCGTAAAACGGGTTTTGACATGACTTGGTTTTATTTTGTGGAGAAGAATTGGTTTGGTTTGGTTTGGTTTAATATGCATTGGAGCACTTTAACCTACACTCCACCCTCAACACAACACAACCCACCCTCATTAAAACTCCACCTACCTTTCTCTCTCCTCCATAATTCTCTCATTTATTTCTCCATCTTCTTCTTCTTCCTTCCTCTACACAACACCAACACCCATAGGCAAGTGCACCTTGCCACCACATGAGAACCACTTTTTATTTGTCCATCAGCTAGATTAGGCCATGGAGATTAACATTAGAACTTGACATTTTGTAATTTGGAGTCTCCATTGTTCTAGATCTAAGTTTCTCTATTTTCGGACTTATATGGTTTTGATCTATTTTAGTTGAGATTTTATGGGTTTTGATGCTTCCATGTGGAAGAGAATTCAATTTTACTCAAGTTAAACCTTTAAAAATCTAGATTTGGTTTTGATTTGATAAAGATATGAAGATTTGAACTTTGGAGTTCTTGGAGCCTTCTTCTCGGCCTGGAGAAGAAGACAGCAGCCTGCGCTCTTTAGCGCAGCGCTGAACTGCGCATCCCCTCGGCCAGCGCTCTTTAGCGCAGCACCGACCGTGCAGCTTGCCCCTTGGCGAACTGCGCTCACCCCCAGCACGCTTGGCTCTTGCGCAAGCCGACCTCTGCGCAGCTCACCCCTGCGCAGTTGGCTCCCAGCGCACTTGGCTTCTGCGCAACCTGACCTCAGCGCCAACCAACTCAGCGCAATTTAACTCCTGCGCACTTTGTCCCCTGTGCAGTTCAACCCTGTGCCACCTAATCCTGGCGCAGTCCAACCTAACCCCTGACACCCTAGCACAAGCCATCCCTTGCGCAGTCCATTCCCTTGCGCAACCTGGTCTCTTGTGCAGCCTATTTGACCTTGGAGATTTGGTTTTACTTTCTCTAGGCTTGGCTTCTCTTGTCGATTAGAGTTTTGAATTCTTGTTCCACATAACACGACTGTCTTGGCTCGACACGACCTGGCACGGTTTGATGATTTGTTTATGATGAGTGTGGTTTTCATGACTTCTGTGATTTATGATCCTGGTACTTTCTAATCTCTTGATAGTGACCCGATGGGGTGCACATTTGATTATATCCTGTGATTTCATATCAACCCTGGTAACTGGATAACTTGATAGTGGCCCGTGGCGGCGCACTCTTGACATGTACTTGACTTGACTTGACTTGACTTGTAACTTGTAAACTCGACTTGACTGGACTTGATGCCGTTGCGGTGGCTAACTTGACTTGTATAATCAACCTTGACACCGTGGGTGTTCCTGTTTGCTTGCTTGTGCAATCCACTTGTCTTGTCTTGCATCATGTCTAGGACGTGACTCCCTGGTTCCCACGGTCAGGGATTCACACTGAATATGGATTAGGCTAATGATTAGATCTAACTATAATTCATGGAGAATTTCAAGTCACAGGCAATCTTGTTATCTGGGCGCTCTTAATTGGACTTGTAGCTTGCCGACGAGTAGAGCATATTTCCAGCGCACTGTCATATGTTGCACCTCTAAGTCACCTAAGGGTATATCGTCTCCGGGGCGATGTACCCAAACATACTCTCAACCCGCGGAAGGATAACTGGATGGTCTGCAGGGCTTGGGACTAGAGATTTCTCACTTGCATCTTGTTAGTAATTAGGCTGTGATAACCCTAGTTAGTTAAAGTAGTAAGCCGTAGTAATTGCTTGGCCGCTTGTGAATGGATGATGTCCAGTCCTGTCTAAGTCTTGTCTAGTCCCTGTACCCTGGTACTCCTGAACATGATTGTTTCACTCGCTTTAACAATAATTGGGTAGAGACAATGAGCTATTCAGGCGAAGGGTTACAACCCCGGTCCTTGTTTGGTTTACGGGTTGTAACCTGGCTCCCAGAATGGTTCCACGTTCCTAGTCGTTTATTGTCCTGACGTGCTCTTTATTACTTGTACTTTTTTTTCATTTTCTTATGTTCTGATATGCTGGCTTTTGTTCTTATTTCGTGGCCTCCTTGTGGCACTTGCTCTTTCTGGGGTTTGACCCAGCTGGTTTTGTGTGGCCAGATTTCGGAGCAGCACCCGAGGATCTACCGAACCTCCATCCCGATGGTGGCGACTAGAAGGAACCCGGGCTACGAGTGGATTTTCTATTTTTTTTCGCTCACTCTATTGTAAAATTACTCTTTTGAGGTATTTAGCCGACGAGCACCTGTTAGCTCGATGCACTTTTACTTACTGTCTGCCTACGGGCTGTAAACATGATTAACAAATCCTAGGGTTGATCATGTATGACTTAACTCTTGCTAGTCCTAGCATTTTGTATGACTAGCTTCATGATCAGCTGATATGTAATATTTGGGACGCCTTTTATTGTATATTTGGTGGTCAAACATCTTGTAACTCTTATTACTTGCTTGAGATTGAGACAATAGGCTTGACCTTAAGAGACCGTTGGCTTGTAGTAAACCCTCATATCCAGACAGCCGTGACCGTATAGCGAGATGGACTTCATTTCAATATACGTAGCTGGCTATGTTCGCCCCCGTTCTCCAATATTCTGGTTCTGGGGCGTGACAGGTACTGCTTCTTGGTCTTCTTCAGTATCCATGGCCAATACCACTTTCATAAATTCTTCTTTGTACATACGAGCGTCGTTGCAGTATGCTTCGACACCCTTGAAAGGATAAAGGTCTGCAACTTCCTTGTGAACTTCTCCTTTGTCATCGACATATTTAAAGCATTGATGAAGAGTTGATGGAACAACATTGTGTTCATGGAGGAAGGGTCTTCCCAGAAGAGCTTTGTAAGAACAACCATGATTATCGATGATATAGAATGTCAGCTTTGTGCGAAGATTGCCTATTTGGAGTTTTAGGCGAATCTTACCCAAAGGTTCACTCCTTCCTTGGTTGAATCCCAAGATAGTGGTGATTGTGCTTGAAAGACTATGCACTGGTATCTTCAATGCGTCCAGCATCGTCTTTGGCATGATGCTTAGAGCAGACCCTGGATCTATCAGGATACGATCGACTTTCATTGAATCGACATACCCTGTATAGTAGAGAGGACGATCATGTCTGTTATCCTCTAGCAGCATATCATCCTGAGTGAAAGTAATGTTTGGAATCAACTCTAATACACTGTGACAATGATGGCAAGAGACCGGTTCTGCTTTCGGCTTTTTGAGAAGAGTTAGGCAAGTTTCAGCCTGCATAAGGGCTTCACTTAGAGTTTCTCGAATCTCTTTAGAAAGACGCAAGAGCTCGAAGATTGATAGCCTAGCCGGTGTATTGGCTAGTTGAGCCAATATATCAAAGTTGTACGACTTTTCAAGTCCTGTAGGAGATGATTTTTTCAGAGGTTTGTCAAAACGGACTTGTTGCTTGCCTTTGTCAGCAACCACCGGCTTGGGAGGAATAGGTACTACAACTGGTGAGGATGTGGAAGGAATCTCTTCAGAGGAAGTAGATTGTACTGGAGCAGGTTCAGAAGAAATGGCGGGATTCTCTTGAGTTTCAGGATACTCCTTCAAGTAGGCTTTTCCTGATCTGGTGCCTAGCAGAATTTCTTCGTCAACTATGGGGTCAAAACACACCATGTTGTAAGTCTTTGTCTTGCTTTTGGAGCGGTCTTTCTTCTTAGAAGAAGAGAAAACTTCGAACTCTGAAGCAAGATCTGGATGAATCCACATAATTTCGCCATTGTCAAGAGACAAGGGAATGAGACCTTCATTTGGTGGAGGCGGGAGATTCTCAATCTCAAGAGTAGCTTTGGGAATAGGAATGACACCGTGCTGTACTATCTGCGGAGGAAAGTCACCAAACTGGACTGAAACCATGTTTGCAGTAGCAGTCTTCTCGTCTTGCTGCAGAGTGACGACACCAGCATTGACAAGCTCTTGAATTTTGCCCTTGAGCACGTAACATGCTCGAGTAGGGTGTCCAATGAACCTGTAGTAGACACAATATTTAGGATGATCTGTTTTACCGACTTTATCAGGTTTCTTTGGGTCTGGGAGCTAAATCTTGTTGCTTTTGAGTAAGCAATCAAAGATTCTTGCAGTATCATTCTCGTCGAAGGAATATTCTACTTTCGGACGAGGTTCCCTCGGTGGAGGTGCAGAAGGAGTGGAAGTAGATGTAGACGGAGCCACATTGACAGCCAAGGATTCTTTGCTTTCGTTCAGATTGATGTTCAAAGTTTCTTTTGCTTTGCGGTTGTTCTGGCGGTTACCGCCACTTGATGTTTGATGTTCATCCCGGTCGGGGTTAGACATTTGTACCCCCAACTGCTTGAACTTCTCAGCACTCACTTCCGCAGCTTTGGCATTGACAATGAATGATGGCCAGTCTTGGAACTGAGTAGATGCTGTCCACATACTGATGATAGGCAAAAGATTTGCCTTACAAGTATCAATAGTAACAGCAGCTGGAGTTCCGGGAGGCATCTTCAAGGCTTTACGGCGGAACCGTTCGATGAAACTCTCAGCAGTTTCATTGTGTTTTTGTTTGATTTTGTTGAGAGCCGACATAGTCATGTCGTTGAATCCTTTATAGAACCGTTCAAGGAAGATTTGTTTGAGACCTAAGAAGGAAGTGATACAACCATCGGGCAAACTTCTGTACCAGTCGTATGCTACGTCGGCTAAACAATCGACGAACACTCTGGTAAGAAGAGCGTCATTTGGCTGGAGTTGAATGGTCATTACCTCAAAATGATTGATGAACTGGCTAGGAGAAGTACTGCCATCAAACAAAGAGATCGTTGGGATCTTGTACTTTGACAGGAACGGGACTTCTTTCCATTCAACTGGATAGGGCTGCTTGATCCCCAATCTTTGTAAGTTGTCTTTCTCTTTGAAGGCTTCGAACTGGGTTCGCAAGAGTTTGACAGCTTCATTGGCATCTTCAGATGATGAAGAAGGAACAGGTTGAGTCAGAGTAGTAGGAGGAGGAATAGCGTTGTAAGCACTACCCCCAGCCCCTGATTGACTGGGTGTAGTTTGAACTTGAACTTGCACAGGAGGCATTTGAGGAGACACTACCCCTAGCCCAGCATTGACAGGTACCGAAGATGCTATGATCTTCGGACTCATAGCAGGTACAGTCGGTGGTGTGACATGTTGTGCTACAATGATAGAATACATACTAGCAACCATTTCAGCCATGGTTTTTAGCTTGTCTTCAAGTGCAGCAATTCGCTGTTCTTGATTTACTGAAGTTGAAGCATCTGGATCCTCATTGACAACGTAAGCTGTGACTTCTCTTGGTACAGTGGAAAACACTGTCTGTTCAGAGCTTTCGCTGTATGCATCATAGTCGGAGAAAGAGTCGTCTCCTGACTGAGAAGTAGGAAGATAACCCGAAGGATCTTGAGGAAGATTCCTTTGACCGATTGTATCTCGGCTTCGGGAACGGGTATGTCGAAATACTCCTTCAGAAGATTCTTGAAGTAAATCTAGATACCGTTGACTAGGACGGCGAGGTTTGCCGTGCTTGGAGCACTTTCTACCCCCAGTGTCTCGGAAAGTCATGTTGACAGAAGCATACAAGACTTCGTCTTCCTCTGACACTACTTTAGAGTTTGTAAAAGTCAAACGATCGAAGATAGATCATTTTGTTGTTTGACAACAACATTGGATGATGACTTTGTGGTTGCAATGATGATCAGATGGTTGAACTGGAGGTGTTGAGACGTTGTCCCGCTTTTGCCTGAGATGTTCTCGGAGATCGGGAACAACAGGACAAAAAAACTCTGAGGGATCTGTTCTTTGATAATGTTCGGAATATGATTCCGATTCTTCAAATGTTTAATCCCTTGAGTGTACAGGGAAGTGCTCACTTCATTGGCATAAGTGTCAGGATCTTTGACCTTGGAAGTTTGTCTTTGATGTTTGGTCTTCGGCATTGGCTGTTTGCGTTTTGCCGAAGTTGGTCTGTTGAGATAAGTCCTTAGATCTGTAAACTCACCCCCAGGGACTTCTGTTTGAGACACCAACAGTTTTCCCTGTCTTGAGCGGGATATCTTGAGAGTTGGGAGATCTTGGAGTTCTGCTACCGGGGTAGGCAGAATACCTCTTTGGTTAGTACAAGTTCTCTTATCATGAAGGAAAGAAGAATCCTTATTTGAAAGAGTTCTAGTACTGACTGGTGCCGAGGCACGTTCAGATTGATCTTCTACAGTAAAAACTGAAGAAGATTGAGAAAAGACCAAAGGGCCTTTTCCTTTGTTTTGTGAAGAAGGGTTAGCTAAAGAGCGTTTCCCTCTGTTATCTTCCAAGTCATGCGACAAGGAAGTTTGAGAAAAAACCAACGGGCCTTTTTCTTTGTTTTGTGGAGGAAGAGGAATAGCTAAAGGACTACCCCCAGTGGATTGCTTCGGAGCAACAGTGTGTTTGGGAGGAGGAGCAGAGCTTTTTCCCTTGTTATGAGAAGAAGAGAGTTTAGCCAAAAGGCTGTCACTCTTGGATTGCGCATGCATGATTTGCGCATGGGTGGATGGCGCACTGGTTCTGGCCACAGAGACTGTGGTTTGCACATCAGGAGTTCTTGCCACAGAGTGCCTAGGGTGGACTCTGGTTAATGGAGTATTGGTTTGCGCAGGAAGATTGGCAGCCAACTGCGCCAGAGACATAGAAGTCTTATACTTTGACAAGGCAGCATAAGAAGTAGCAGACTGCACAACAATAGCAGAGGCAGATTGTGCAGCAGACATGGTGACAGAAGCCTTAGACTGCACAGGAGCCTTGCTGGCAGCATCAATAGACTACGCAGCAGTCTTTGGGACCCACACTGGGTACATTTTGCTTGTGGCAGAAGTGGTTACAGTGCGAGGAGTGGTCTTGGAGGTGATCATGGCCTCGTAGGCTGTCTGGTTGATCTTCACAACTTTAGGAAGACGATTGCTTTATCCCTTGGACGATGTGAACTTTGAAGACGATAGCCTCTGAAGTTGACTTGAAGGCAAAAACCTCGGAGAATTGAAGGCAAAAGCCTCGAAAGAATGCAGCAGCACTTTGGCAAGAACTCCTGAACTCTCTGATTTCTGAATTTTAATGTCTGATCTCTCTATGATCTGATCCCATGAATGAAGACTTAAAACTCTATTTATAGAGTTTTGGAAATAACTAACTTTTAGTTATTCTGGACTGCGCATGATGGATTGCGCAACAGTAGACTGCGTAGGCAGTTGTTGGATCGTGGTCCAACTATCTTGGACACATGGCAACTTTTGATTGAATTGTGCATGATCGTGTGTAGACGGTTGCCACGTAGTGAGCTATTGATGGCATGAGTGCCACGTGTACTTGATCAGTTGTATTGATGGAATGCGCAACATGAATTGTGCTGACATTAGATTGCGCAAGAATGGATTGCGCAACAGATTGGTTGACTGATTGCGCTGCCTCCGATTGCGCTGCCAGCTGTCCAGCCGTTCTTGAGCGATGTACGGCACAATAAACGAACAGTCTCCTCGTTCTTCGTGTTTGTCAGCTGTCAGAAGATTTGATTGTGTCAGGTAATAATGACTTTTGCCACGTCAGCCTGCGCGCTTGAGAGTGTGCGCAATCTGTATGCTGCGCAATCTGATGTCTGCGCAGTTCATTTGAAAGATGCATTTCTCGATCTTCATGACTTTGTTGATGTGCACAACTTGATTTTTTAGGACCTACAGGGAGTAGAAGTGGTTATGTAATCAATCCAGTAAATTACTCGTGTACAACCTCTTTAGATTACTCGTGTGCAACATCGTACCGTTTACATAACCATCTTGTGCTCTGAATCACTAGTCCCTGATAGTTCTTTATATATTGTAGCTATTTACTTACAGTCTCTCTCTTTTTACATCATGTTGTTCTTCAGTTTCCTGTATCTTACTCTCTAGCATGTTTATATTTCCTAGCCTGTTATGATTTGTTGAGATATACTGTACTCGCTCCTGTCCTGACTGGACCTGTTGATAAATTTTACAGATAGCTTGGAGGTTGCCTGCTAGCCTAGAGGAGACACAGTAGAGGTTGTATAGATAGCTAGGGTTTTCTTACCTTGTTTTCAGTTGTCTTGAGCTGTATTTACTCTAAGGATTACTGTATTTGAGATTTGAGATATTTTCTGGGTTTGTGTATCTTAAACACTTAGACTTCTATCTGCTGTATCTCTTTGTAGATTTTATGTTTTATCTATCTTTTATCATGCTCTACCTTAGATGTGATTGAGACTATATTTGCTATGTCACCTCCATTCGAAGTGTATATACTGTACATGTACCTTTATATTGTTAGATGTTTGACCTAGGACAACGTTCTACCGTCGACACTGCGGCGTAGGCTGGACGTACCTACATCTCGTGCCCTTACTCTAGGGTACGGGTCGTGACACATTTTTAGTGGTGGCCCATGCAGGTCAAGTTTGTGTAGTGGTATTCGAATTAGAGTACCACTACAGCCTGCAGTAGAATTAGGATATATTTTTGAAGGTACTCAATCACAGTTAGGATTTCTTGAGAGATTCCTGGGACGACCCTTGAGAATCTTATTTTAACTTCGATTTGAAAAACTCTTCTTCCCTTGATTTGATTTATCTTTACTTTCTGTTGTTGAACTTAATTTTGATGATGATTGTGGAGTTTTGAATCTTGATGTTAGCTGTTGCATCCGAGTTTGTATTTATATGATTTGATGGATTATTGTTCAGTTTTGAATCTTGATGTTTGTTGATAAATTTGATTTTTGGGTATCCATTGTTGATTTAATTTAATTTTTGTCAAGATGAAATCATATGGGCTAGGTCATCTAAGTTATGGAATCTAGTCTTCTACAGTCATATTAGCCAGCATGGTGAGGACATATAGTCTGATTTTGGATATATTTCTCGGGTGTGGGAATTTAAGGTTTTCGCAGCCAAGCTAGCGGCATCGCGAAAATTTTAAATACCATGATTCTAGAGGTATGTGCCTAAGTCGAGGACTCTGTGATTATCGTAGCCTTGCTTACTAGTATGACGAGGATTTAGAGCACCATGATTTTGGATAGACGCATATGATTATCAGATTGTACCTTAAATATTTTTGAACATGTTTTCTTTTCTTTTGTTCCAGTCCTTCAAAAAAAATTATTATTTGTTTGTTTTGTTTTGCTTCTCATTATTTAACTTAGGAGTAGGTTTAGTTGTTTTTATAAACCCTTGTGTAACTTCTTGCTATGAGTTTCTTCTTAATACAATGAACCGATGATTTTGCTAGACCTTATCTTGTAATTGATATTATAGTTCTGGATTTCAAAATGGTTCCTTCTTTCAATAGATAAGCAAAACAGATTTTATCGTTATTACTTTCTTGCTATTATTCTTGTATTAAATAATAATAATAATAAAACTGTCTTGATTACGTCAATCATCTACTTTACAATCTTGGTAGGAATCTAAATGTTGGTCTTGATGTAGAATTTGATTTTTATATTGGGATATGAGAATATATATATATAGTGGACACAGACTCTTTGCCTGACACGTATGCATGCTACACTTTGATTTCCAACCTATCTAAATACATATTAATATGTTGTTGATGTTTAAATTTTCAAAACCCCAATATTTCTGATACAGTACAGTAACAGAGACTGGTTCTCTGCATTTCCAGTTAAAATTTGTAATTCAAATATAAATTTCATGTTATTAGTTATGTTTACATTACTGCACATGTATGTTATACATAGGGTTTCAATTCAAAAAAAATTGGTTGAGTTTTGTGTTTGAATTTGTCAAATCTAAGACTGTGTGCATATTAACCCTTAATACTAGATTCCAAATGTTTAGTTCAATTTGCTGTTTTATTTTTTTAAAAATGTAATATTTTGGAGCTATGTACATTGTTGTATGTAGGGATATGATGTTAGGTTTATACTCTTACATGTTAGGTTGTGATAAACATTGGGTTGGTTAATATTACACTGGTTTAAATGTTAGCTTATTTTAGATTCTTGTATGTAAATGCTGAACTAAAACTGGGTCTAACCTTTCATTACTAAAGCTATAATCCTGTATAGTGACACCCACACTCTAACATAGTATACACTGCCATGTAAACCTAACCCTTTTTCTCTAAGTTATGTTCATATATCTATATAGATATATATAGATTTTATGCATACATGTTATAATGTATATAGATACATAACTAAATCTCTACCTCTTTATATATACATATATACATGGTTAGCCATGCATGTTATGAGCGAATGAGTTGTGTATTATAGATTTTTTAACCAATATGCCATGATTAGTGTAACTTGATAGTTATTGTTTGAAACCCAAATCCTCTTATGCACTTTCATGTATATTTCATATACACACACGCCTATTATCTAACCATATGAACATGTCCGCATACACCCATACACACACGAACTACATAACTTGTACATAATGCTAGCTTTTTCCTCTCTAACGCTATATATATAAATATATTGTGATTGGATTTCCATGCAATTGGCTTTCATTCTTTAACTTTTGATTTTGATTTTCTTGAATAGTACCCCTTATTAGATAAATGGTAGTTAACTTTATTTTATTTTGATAAGTACCAGTTTTTATATAGGATGATAGACTGTCTTACAATCTTGATGATTGTTATTTCTGTATCTTTTCTAGTTTAACACCCGAGATTGCTTGTGTGTTTTGATACCCTATGACCGTTTTGGTTTAACATGACTAGTATACCTAGATGAGACTTTCACAACCACCGTATGCCATGACCCTGTATGTCATCCTTTTAAATCGTATGATTATTTAAGTTCTGAGATTTTGATTGTAGGGGGTTTGACCTAGAGGGAGTACGAACATTTTAATTCCGAGGACGAAATTTTTCTAAGGTGGGTAGACTTGTAACACCCAGTTTTCTAAAATGAGGGTAATTTTGAAATTTTGTAATTTTAATCATTTATTGATTTGACATTTAAAACATGATATAATTTTTGGTAATTTTTAAAATATTTTAAAACTATTTAAAATTATGACTTGTGATTTTGATGTTTTTCTAGTGAAACCCTAGAGACTGTTTGACCTAGAGCCTAACCATATGATTAGAATATTTTAATGTCATTTCTGGCCTAAGGATATTTTGCATTTGACCTATTTAAATTATTTTGATATTTATTGCGTTGGTGATTGTTGATTTTGACCTTTGATAGGTGTGATTTTGTGATAGTTTTGTGTCCGTATCGGACACGTATCAGTTTTTATTTACAAATGTTTGATGTGCCTCAAAAAGAATTTTTTTTATTGCTGATTTTTTTTGAAAAGTATTTGAATGAGATTGTTTTCTGCATGTGTTTCCTGTGATTGCTTTGTTTTAATTTCGAGGACGAAAATTTTTTAAGGTGGATAGATTTATCACCCCCAGTTTTCAGAAACAGGGGTATTTTTGTCATTTTACATTTTTTAATATTTTTAAAATTTATTTTACTATTTATGATATTATTTTGGGGTTGAAATTTATTTTATTATTTATGATATTGTTTTGGGGTTATTTGAGTCGGGTTCGAATTTCAACTCAATCCGACTTGAAACGGGGACCCGGGGGATAGTTTGACTCTAGTGGGACCCACACACTAGTTAGGCATGGCCCACATGATATTAATTTTAGTCCACATGATATTAATTTTAGTTAGTAGTTAGACTAATTATTTATGGATAGGTTTGGTTTAATTAGAGACTTAAAACTAGACTAAATTGACCTCAACCTTTAACACATTCCTAATTTAAATCAAATAGATTAGTGGAAGGCATTTTGGACATTCAAATAGGGGACACCTCACCATTTTTGGGCAGCCACCTATGGGGGGATAAGGAGTGAGTCACTCCTTCATTCATTTGTTTTCATCCACTTTCTCTCTCTTGTTCTTCCCCAAATTAATTTAGAGATGAACCTCCATTGATTTCATCTCCAAATCAACTCCTTCTTCCACCAAACCTTCTTCATTTTTCCTCTACTCCATGGTTAGAGGGTGCTAGCCAAGTTTGGGAGGATTCGGAGCTCGTTCGTGTCCTTTTAGAATCTCTACGTTTCGGTGTCGTGTCGGAAGGATTTTTTCTTTGAATCTCTCTTCCGGAAGGTATAATCTCTCCTCTAATCCATCTCTACATGCATATAGAAATATTTTGAACCCATAGGAATGACCCCCATGGTTGTATCTCCATTTGTGTCCATTTCGTGTCCATTTGGAGGTCATAGGAGTGTCATTTGTGTTGTGGTTGTGTCCATGTGGGAAAATCCCAAATTTGGACACACTATGTGTTGTTGTTATGTATGAATGAATTATTACATATTTAATCTCATATTTTTGTATTGGAGATGTGTTCTATAGTGTCTCATATATATATATATATATATATATATTAGTGTAGAGAGTGAGTTCTTGATATATTATGTTATATACTTGTGTTTCTTTTGTCTCAAACTACCTAAATTCGTCATAATATTTATCCACGTTTTTAGTAGCAATAACAACTTAGAAATGTCATAACTTTTAGCTTAAATCTCCGATTTATCTTCCGTTTTTTTGAAAGAACCGTATCGAAGTTAGCTTTCCAAATATATTTTAATAAGCCAAATTCATTCTGAAACGTTCTGTAAAATTATTTGAGTGTCAGCTGTACAAAAGACGAATGCGTTTCGGTATTTTTGCGATTCCGGGAGCTTCCGGACACGAAAATGCGATCCGTTTAAAGTTTCGGAAAGCTAACACAAAGATCTATAACATACTTTAATCCTAGAATTTAATGAATGTTTAATTTGTACAGTATTGATTTTAAGTAGAAGATTACTATACGACATATGCATTTTGTATATCCTTGTATGTACAAATATGTATGTATACATGTGTATATATATATATGTGTGTGTATTAAGATATAATATAGAGTATGCATAAATGATATAAAGTATGAAAGTATATAATGTATTCAAATATGTATGTATAGGTGCATGAATGAATGAATGAATGCAATGCATGAATGAATGGATGAAATGCAAGCATGTGGGTAATACAAGGTATTGAAACATGTATGCAAGTATCCATATGTAAGTAAGTAACGTAATCAAGTATGAATGTATGCTATATATGAATGCCAACATGATAGGAATGTATGATGCCATATTAGCACTTAGCACCATGTTCATATGTTAAAACCCTCTTCTACATGTTGACAGTAACCCCAAGTATGAATACACATAAAACCTACTTACTGTTATGAGTAAACCCTTTGATGTATAAATAAACCCTTTTGTTATGATTAACACCCACACACACACATGCTAAACCTATGATTTACATGTTATTTCTTCTATGTGACACAATGAACTCTTGCTAAATGTTATCCTTCTAACATAACCCCCTCACACTTGAACACATTGTACTGCTATGTACACATTGCCATATCCACATTCATGTATCACTCACTCATTGTCTTTATGCACCTTGCTTGTAATAAAAATATATATGAATATATATGTAATGTGTGTTTGATAACTTGTGTAGCTTTGTGATTTTGTGTGAGTGTTAGTCTAGGCTTGGTTAGGCCTAATGAGACTTGTTAGTCTAGGTTTAGACCTAGTACTGCCTAGTTAACCTAGTTTGACTAGTACGGTTGACCAGAGTTGACCAAGAGTTGACTTTGACCTATAATGACCTAGAATCATGTAGAATGTATAGTAGATCTTTATTTTACCATTTTGGACTTGTTGGGACTTGTGCTGTTCTAAATAGGAGCCAGACACCTCTCCTCGGACAGTACATTTCCTTTGGACATTCAGATAGCAGGCGAGTACATTCTCTGATCATTTCATATCCTGTTTAGGAGTATATTTCCTGCTTTAGATTACTTTACTTGATGTTGACACGTTGGTAACACGGATTAGTACTATATGGATCTTGTCGTGCAATGTTATCCCCTTAGCGGATACATCGGGTATTTCGTGTTCGTGTACTTTATCATGAGCATAGTGTACTCGTTGTATTCGCATTTTTCGTGTACAAATCGTGTGAAATCGTGTATACTCATGTGCTCACATGATCATCGCGTACAACTATACTTTGTGTGCAATAACATAACTTGGCTAGATCCTTGTGTATTGATTGGGGCAGGGGAGTAAAAGTGGTTATGTAATCAATCCAGTAGATTACTCGTGTACAACCTCTTTAGATTACTCGTGTGCAACATCGTGCCGTTTACATAACCATCTTGTGCTCTGAATCACTAGTCACTGATAGTTCTCTATATATTGTAGCTATTTACTTATAGTCTCTCTTTTTTTACATCATGTTGTTCTTCAGTTTTCTGTATCTTACTCTCTAGCATGTTTATATTTCCTAGCCTGTTATGATTTGTTGAGATGTACTGTACTCGCTCCTGTCCTGACTGGACCTGTTGATAAATTTTACATATAGCTTGGGGGTTGCCTGCTAGCCTAGAGGAGACACAGTAGAGGTTGTATAGATAGCTAGGGTTTTCTTACCTTGTTTTCAGTTGTCTTGAGCTGTATTTACTCTATGGATTACTGTATTTGAGATTTGAGATGTTTTCTGGGTTTGTGTATCTTAAACACTTAGACTTCTATCTGCTGTATCTCTTTGTAGATTTTATGTTTTATCTATCTTTTATCATGCTCTATCTTAGATGTGATTTAGACTGTATTTGCTATGTCACCTCCATTCGGAGTGTATATACTATACAGGTACCTTTATATTGTTAGATGTTTGACCTAGGACAGCGTTCTACCGCCGATACTGCGGCGTAGGCTGGACGTACCCACGTCTCGTGCCCTTACTCTAGGGTGCGGGTCGTGACAGGATATTCTAGCCCGACCAAGCACCAAGGAGAAATCCATAGATTTGGGGTAATGCTGAGAACTGGTAGCCAAGACCAAGTCATATACAATGTGCCCTTAACATGCCCATATGCAAGTCCTGTACACTAGTGCAGGGATATAAAAGGAATGGCAGGGCTACAGGTTGCATTGGGGATGTGCAATGGGTATCAAGGTTAGGGGAGTCTATATGGCTAGGACATTTAAAGTATCTCTGGATACTTGGATATTAGTAAGGGGTTATTGGCCTGCAAGTACCAAGAACAACAGTAGTGGTGGAGTCAGAAGTTAAGGTATAGTTGTTAGTAAGTGTCAATCAATGCACATGTATAGGCTTGTATAAGGAGAACAACCAGGACTCAGGAGACCAACCAGGGTAGTTTAAAGACACTACACAAAGACAATAATAATAATAGTTATGAGTGTATCTCACCAGTATAGAGGTCACCAAGAAACTTAGAGAAGAGTGTTAATGGTTTATAATTCAGCATTTCACATTCATATTCTCCAACACAGGTTAATTGGGCTTGACTCAGTGCATCGATCCGTACCAGCAGCTCAGGACCTAAGGCAAGTATACCTTGCCTCCCTCTACAGTTTTAATTACATGCATTGTATTTCATTTTCTAGTTTTGATTGTTATGGACATGTACTTTTCGTATTATATTCTGTTGAGCTGTTTTCATTACATATAGCCATGTTCATGTTTGGTCTTGTGGTTCATACTTGGAGTTTCTCACCAGTACCTTGCTTGAGTCGTGTCATAGAACAAGTGCGTGTAGTGAACTACTAAATTATTGATTATCGTTTTACACAACCAGAGAGTCCACACTCGGGATGAGGGTTGATCAGTGCACCAGAGAGTCCACACTCGGGACGAGCGTGTTTGTCATATTCATTGGCACCAGAGAGTCCACACTCGGGACGAGGGTTGACCATTTGTACCAGAGAGTCCACACACGGGACGAGGGTGTTTTGTCGTGAGCTAACCAGAGAGTCGACACTCGGGACGAGGGTTAGTGCTTAGTTCAAACCTGTGAGTCTACACTAGGGATAAGGGTTTGGTTTTCCCATTAATCTCGTGTTTATTGTTCGCTCGGCAGTTCATTTATACGTAGTTGTTCTAGTGTTCGTGTTCGTGTTCGTAGTCATTTATCGTGTTCATGTTTTCTTGATTATTTCTTACGCATGATAAAACTGTTAGATAGGCATGTATATTATGTATATTGCTATGTTCTCTGAGGACCTGATGATCTCTTCAGGTTAGCTGAGTTTGAGCCAGGAGCAGACGAGCCGTTGTGAGCCAGCGTCAGACCACGGTGCAATTACAGCTGAGGTTGTCATTGATTTACAGTTTAGACACAGTCAGTTATTTCATGTCTTTATTTTATTCCGTCTATTGGTAGTTGATTTGTGTCCACCGGATGTGATTTGAATTCCTGAAACATTCAGTTTATATTATTCAGTTTCATTGGTATTCATTGATCTTGGTTGATTCGTTATTATTCTGTGGATGAGATAAATAGATTGCCGTGACTTGTGTATATTAGACATCGTTCTACCACCGATACTACGGCATAGGCTGGGCTTGGATACGCTTCGTATCCAAAAAGCGGATGCGGGTCGTTACAAGTTTTTTTGGTGGCCTATGCAGGTAAAGGTTAATCACTTCGGTTACGTCACTGTACCGACGTGAGCCTGCGAAAAGGATTAGACTCATAGGATCTCATCCACGTGTCTTGACTCCTTGTTGATATCTATTCTTGATCATTTATTAGATCCTTGACTTGCATCCTGCTTGAAATTCTTCAAACGGCTAAAGTGTTTTCTTTTGTTGCAGTTAAGATGAACTCGTAAGACAGGAACAATGCTGCATTGAACACTCCACCGGCTACAGGAGGCTTTTTCACATACGTGACCCGACTAATACAAGGAGGCCGGCTCACTCATATGGGCAATTAGCCACAGCTCTCGAGATTCCGCAGAGGCGATATTCCACAACCTCCGTAGTTTCCTCCGCAGACTCCACCACCAGCGCTCGTTCCATCACCAGCATCTGTCCCACCGCCAGCATAAGTTCCGCATCCAGCACGTGTTCCACAACTAGTTCCAGCCAGGCATCCAGCACCAGCGATGTACCCAGCTCCTATGATGTATCCAGCACCTCTGATGTACCCAACACCCGTTCTGCCTCTGCCACCAACACTGGACAATGTTACACTCTTAGAGATCTTCTAGCAGCAAGCCAACATGTTTCACGATACCTTGAAGGAGGCTCTTCAGATTAGAGATGCTCCGCGACAGCGCCCCGGAACTTCCAAGAACTTCATGGACCTTCGGCCTAGGGAATTTCATGGGACAGAGGGAATTCTCTACGTTGACGAGTGGTTGGAGAACGTTGAACGATACCTGAAGATGGCCCGAGTCCCAGAAGATCTGAAGATCGAGTCAGCTAGTGGACAGCTTTTCGACATCGCACAGACGTGGTACCACGGCGAACCCTGATTTTCTGCTCCAAACGTAACTTGGGAGGAATTCAAGCGACTATTCAAGAACAAATTCTATCCGTACGTAGCACAAGAGGCGTTGATGAGACAGTTCGAGCACCTAGAGAAGGGCAACCATACCGTCGACGAGTACACATCGGAGTTTTCTCGCCTCAGCCGCTTCGCGGAGAACTTATTCAGCACCCCTGAAGACAAGGCACGGCAATTCAGGAAGGGAATATCTCACGAGATTCGTCTAGACATCGCCACCAGTCGAGCCGCCACTTACGAGGATATTCTGGAGGTCGCCCAAGCTGTAGAGATCGAGCAGCAGTCGAGCAGTTTTTTTCTACCGCGGCAGTTTTAACTTTATGTTTTATTTGTTGCAGCAAACCTACTTCTATCCACCACACCGGGCTGCGAAGATCGAGCAGCAGTTTTCTTTCATCGCCAAAAAGCTGATCCGCGATACGATCAACGATCAGAAGGTTCGTGATCGTGCCGAAAAGCCGATCCATTGTTGGATCATGCCTACGCAATAGACTGAGATGAAGGCAAAATTCGACGATGCCAAGTACAAGGATCGATCGGATAAGGCAAATATGGCACGGTCGAAGGCTAGTAAATGATGTGGTGGGTCAATTCCTATTACGGAATAATTCTGTCGTCTGGTACATATCATATTAAATATATATTAATTTTTATACAGTTGGATAAAATATTTATATTTTAATAGTAAACATTATATTTTAACAGGTACAGAGGGGAGAGGACCCCAACATGGTAACCGTCTTCCTGGTCACCCATAAACGGAAGGGTGAGTTCATCGACGAGAAGGCCAGCAAGACATATGAACACTCTACTTCCTTATGTTAATTTAAGTACAATTCTGCATTAAAATGTTAATAATGAATAAATCCATTAACATATTATAGACATGCAGTAGATATTTATATAGTTAGTAATAAATATCTTAGACATTAGCACAAAATTTTCTAGGAGGACTACGTTAGTCTACGTGATCAGACGGCTACTAGGGCTGCTGCTAGTGCTCCTGGTGAGGGAGAGGCTGCTAGTACGCTTGCTGAAGAAGCAGCTGCTAGTGCGCCTATTACTCCGTCGCTGGACGAGCCCTGGATGACCATCATTGGTGGTCTTCAGCGGGGTATATACTACAGTACGGAATCCTACGGTGCCTATTTGGCGACAGAGTTATCCAGGGCTCTCTTTGTCAGTGTGAACTCCTCATCGCATGTCACGACCCGCACCCGCTTTTCGGGATGCAAGTGCGTGCACAAGCCAGCTATGTATCAAGCGGACTCCAGTCCGACTCGAATACGTATAAGCTGTCTAGACTATGGTAATATGCCTAATCATGGCAAGGCAAAACTATATCTCAATCCACATAAATAATGAACATCAAGAAAGAACAATATGGTTCATGGTCAGCAGCCCACTAGCATATATGTCTGATTAGACTCCAAGAAAAATAACATGAGTCTATAAAACTAGGCTAACAAGCAGAATGTGTCATGATATAAAGCACGAGAGAATAACAAAGTAATATCACTAGCAAATATATGGATCCTGCATATGTAATCCACTACCATCATGATCAGCTAACTAACTCTGTGCAATCTACTAACTGAAGAGATCATCAGGTCCTCAGGGAACTAGAAAAATATATAAAAACATGCTTATCTAACAGTTTATCATGCATAAAAAATAAGCAGGAAAGAGACAGACAATGACAAGTGACTATGAATACGGAAACGAGAACAACTACATATAAATGAACTGCTGGAAAGGAACATGAACACATGACAAAAAACCAATCAGATACTCAAACCCTCGCCCCTAGTGTGGACTCGCAGGTTAGCTTCAAGAATCACCTTCGTCCCTAGTGTGGACTCGCAGGTGTGACCAACTACTAACCTTCGCCCTTAGTGTGGACTCGAGGTTGAGAAATCAAAAACAAGGTATTGTAGTTCAGTTATGACTTACTCGTCCTACAACACGATACGACACAATCAAGAACATGTGAGAAATAGGTACGATATGAACAACAAGGCCAATCAGGAACCATGACTATATACCCATGAGAAAGCTAAACTAATATGCATGAAAGAACACATATCACCAATCAATGAAAGAACTAGTATGACATGTAACAAAGAAGAAGAATATGAGCATGTAAATAAACTATAGAGGGAGGCAAGGTATACTTGCCTTGTGTAGAATCGACCACGTCTAAATAAGCAACTCGTCAACCAATGAACCACAAAAATTCAATCTCCTGCAAACGACTTTCGGATGCTGAAACAGATATTACCAATGTGTTCAGAATAGTCAAATTAGCTGGGATAGCCTATCCATAAGTTCAATTTTGGACACAGGGGTAAAATAATAATTTTGGACCAAAACGATGTCCGTCGTTCGACTTGTTTTGCACCGAAAAGTATGCCAGTACCTACGGTCTCTAAAGTCATCAAACTATATGTCTACGGGTCCAGTTTTTGGATATAAATCCAACCGTATATCCAAAGTTGGATATCGGTGGGCCATGTACAAATTCGTTTGTCGTATCGGATCGTGGGCCCGCCAAAATAGCGTTCTGGTCGACCTTCTCAGAATCGGATCAAACTTGGCATACAGGACCAAAAAAATGACATGGTCCTTTTGGCGCATGTTTCGTCTCGAGATGACGAACGTGCACGAAATAATGGGCTGTTTGCAAAGGGGCCGATACGGAATATCTCGACGGATACGCTTCGATTTCGTCGTGCACACACAACGAAATTGAGTTTCGTCGAATCTCATACGTCGACAACATCCATACGCATCTTTTGATGCTAATGGGTTGCGACCTCATTGTTCGGTTTGTTGGAGCGCATGTCGTATCGGTAATTTTTATTAAAATTCATTGTTTTTGAAAACTAATTTTTGTGATCTTTGGGACTGTTTTAATCAGGAAATAACTAAAGAATATACGCAACTAATTCATGGGTTTTAATTTCGGTTATAAAGACTATAAATATGTTCAAGTAGATTTTCTAAACTGTCGAGGAATCGACAAATACTTGCCTTCCAAATTAGGGTTCGGGACAGGTTTTCAGTTCTATTTTGGGGCTGTTTTTCGACAACTTGGCGTCAAATTTCTGGGTGATCTAGGGCATATAAAATTAAACTAATTGAAGGCAATTAAGTTCGTATATGTTGTGAACATACAAGAGGAAGAGGATCGTGAATCGATCGATTGAGACTGCGGGGAACTCGCCATAAAAATAGCATCTAGTGGCGTTGTTGTTGTCCCTTGTACACGGCTGCTGCTGTCGCGCATTTTTCGACAATTTTTTCGGTGGCGACGGCCGTCTCTGGCAGCGGTGCATGTCGGGGGAGGTAGGGGGATTGTAAGGTTTAAGGTTTGGTTTTGATCGGTTCTCACTACCTCCTCTTCTCTATCTCGATATATAGGGGAACTTGGGGTCGGGTTTTCTTTTTTGGGGCTCGGTTATTGATGGGTTTGCTCGGGTTTGGCCACAATGTGGGTTTGGGGGGTTGCTGGTATTGTGTGTGTGTGTATACATATATGTTTATATGTATACATATAAATATAGTCAGTTATAGAGTATATATATATATATATATATATATATATATATATATATATATATATATATATATATATATATATATATATATATATATATTTGAAAAAAAAATGACAATGATTTAACAATAACAAATCATTGTTATCTAATAGCAACAATAATAATAATATTAATCATACTCCTAATAACAATAAATAGTTTCTTTTTTTGGTGACCTATCGTACACACCCCCCTTACTTGGTTCCAGAAAAATTGTACCAATATTCTAAACGCCATTTGATATCTATATTATACGTTGTAACAAATATTTAGAAAATGTTTGTCAATTCCTAAACAAATACAAAATATTTGCATGTACATAAAGTACGTCTACATGAACGTCCTTGCTCTCACTACATGCCTACATTGGCTGGGGCTTGGTTCGGGTCCAGTCCGGGCTGGTTTGGTACAACCGGGTTTCCTAAAAGTCAATAATATTAATAAATATCTAATTAAATTATTTATAGGGATTAAGTCGCAACTTAGCTTGGTTTTCCAAGTTGGGACACATTTATGGGTCGACCTTCCCTACCATGGCTAAAACACTAGTGATGGCACGTCACTGCACTATCCGTGCCACAATTTCTAGTCACCTTGTACTCTGTCACGACCTGCACCCTGTTTAGGGGCACGAGCACGTGGGTACGTCCAGCCTACGCCGCAGAGTCGACGGTAGAACGATGTCTAGGTCATCTACAACATATAATATCTAAGACACAATAATATAACCTGTCATCTCCGCACGGAGGAATATAATTATAACTCAATCATATAATTCTAAGGAAGATAAGCACGGAATGATAATGATAAAGATGGAAATAGATAGTCTGAAATAAATGTGGGGTCACAAACACCATTTCAGAATTTAAAGACATAAAACCAACCCAATAATTTCTACAGATCCAAAGTATCAAGCTGGAATACAAATCCAGACAAAAGCTAGCTAATCTAAGTCACTATAGGCGGTGCGTCCTCTACGTACACCGGATCCACAGGCAGGTCCCGGTCATAGACTCCATCTATGCCAAATCCATAGAAGGTCGGGCAATCTGCTTCTAAATCCTCTGAAAAACAACGAAGATTATCCTGCCAGGATATGAGCAAGTACAAACGCCAACAGTAGTTCCATGTGAATTGACAAATACTATAAGCGACAATTATAATGAATACAAGATGAAATGTCAAAACTGGAAGTAAAACAGTACAAGTGAAACTGGATATCATGTCAGGGTGTGAAATACTGGAATGTAAGATAATACAGGAATATCTGATGTATAATGTAAATATAAACAGTGCCTTGAGCTATTAGAGCGTTATGTGATCGGCTTGGGTCAAGATCAGGCTGTTCCATTTGGCCCGGCTATCACAAGAAGGATATATATAGGGTCTAGCCGGCCAACATGGAAAGCGAGCACAAGGAGTAACGGATCTCGCTATACCCTAAGTGCGGTGAGGGTGGAGCAAGCACAAGAAAGTTACAGGATGTATATTGATCATATAACCCCTAATAACTCTCTATCTCCGAATAGTACATGGATCCGGACATAACACGTCATGACACGAGTTTCTCTAAGAGGGTAGCAAATCCCCTGAGAAATCGGCGTCTATACAAGTACAAGAAATAAGATCGAACAATGTACCAGTATACCAAGTAACCCAAGAATGACATCTCATGACAGGACCCGACGTATACTAGCCCGTGTACCATCATGTCGAGAATCAAGTAAAATACTATAACTGAATCGGATATAGTAGATATCAAGACAATGAAAACTATCAGAGAATGTACTCGCCTGCTGTCCTGAGCTGAGGAAATCGATACTACCAACCACTCAAATAAGCCACGAACGATCAACTCGTACAATAGTCTCCTAATGCTGAAATAGACATTACCAATGTTCTCAGAATAGTCAAATTAGTTACAATAGCCTACCCATAAGTCCAATTCTGAATACAGGGGAAAAACGGTAATTTTGAATCAAAACGGTGTCCGCCGTTGGACCCGCTTTGCACCAAAAAGCGTACCAGTACCTACGACCTCTAAAGTCATCAAACTATATGTCTATGAATCCGGTTTGACGAGACGAATCCAACCGTATGTCCAAAATTGGATTCCGGTGGACCGTGTACAAATTCGCCCGTTGGATCGGGTCGTGGACCCGCCAAAAATGCGTCCCGGTCGACCTTCTCAGAATCGGACCAAACTTGGCATACAGGACAAGAAAAATGACACGGTCCTGTTGCCACAAGTTTCGTCTCATGATAACAAACTTGCACAAAGTAATTGATAAATTTACAAAAATGTCGATACGGTGAATTTCGACGGATACGCATCAAATTCGTCGCGCACACACAGCCAATTTGAATTCCTTCAAAGACTACACATCCGCAAAGTCGATACGCACCTTTCGATGCTTTCGGTTTGCGACCACGTCGCCCGGTTTGACTGGACGCATGTCGTATCGGGATAATTTTTCTAAAAATTCAGTTTTTGAAAATAGTTTTTTTCTCAAACGAATAACTTTCTGCATAATGGATGAAAATCAAATCTACAAGAAGGGTTACATATCCCTATATGTTGTCTTTAAGTCTCTTTAAACCAATTTTTAAAACTCATAACATACTGGCCGCAAATCGACCGCAAACAGGGGACGTTGGGACAGTTTCTAACGTCAAATAAATCAACTTTTTCTCGATTTTGGAACTCAATTTTTCTCGCACACAAAGCGAAATAAATTAAACTAATTGAATGGACTTGATCTCGGTCAGGTTTTCTATGTACCCGTCAATTCCGTTCGGGAAACGGACGAATATGGAGGGAGAAAACTTGATGCGAAGTTGGGCTATCGCTGACAACTGTTGCTGCTGCTCCTGTTGCGTGAGCGCGCGCACGCGGCCCTGTCCGGCGGTGCTCCGGCGTGCAGCGGCGTCGTACGGTTGGTGGGGTGGCTGCCCAAGGCTGGGTGCATGTTTGGGTTAGGGTTTCGATCAAAACCTCTCTCTCCCTCTCTCTCTCCGTCTCTCTATCGTACTCTTATGTATGGGTTGGTGTCGGTTGTGTGTATATATTGGGGGAGAGGGTTTGCTCGGGTTAGAGGGGAAAGAAGCCCAGTTGGGCTGGGCTCTGTTGTGTGTGTGTGTGTTTGTTTGTTTCGTTATATATATATATATATATGTGTGTGTGTGTGTGTGTGTACACACACACACACACACACACACACATATATATATATATATATATATAAAATATATATATATATATATACATATACACATATGTATATATACATCCATATACAAAGTTATATACATATACACAGACATATTATATACTTATACACACACACACACACACACACACACACACACACACACACACACACACACACATATATATATATATATATATATATATATATATATATATATATATATATATATACCCATAAATGAAATAATACCAACAATTATATATAAATCTGAATTATTTATAATAAAAATAAATAATTTGTATCCTATGTTTATTAATTTAATAAAAGTTTTATAATTAAAAACCTTAATAGTACATATATATATATATATATATATATATATATATATATATATATATATATATATATATATTAAAAATATATATATATATATATATATATATATATATATATATATATATATATTATATTATATATATATATATATATATATATATATTATCTTTAAAAAATAATTATTATTATTTAACCATCAAGATAAATACACCAACAATAATAATTTAAGTAAATATTTAAATAATAAATAATATAAATGACTATAATAGCCCTATCTAGGATAATGTGGATGACAAATCTACCCTCCTAAAAAAAAATTTGTCCTCGAAATTAGAGCAAACTAGCACAATTACACAAGCAAGAACAAAGAGAATAATATCTCAAGGCTCGAAGAGATAAGGGTAACGCTCCCGCATCTCGTCCTCTCTCTCCTAAGTAGACACACATGGAGAGTGATGCCTCCATGCGGCACGAACCAAGGGTTTAACTTTGTTCCGGAGCACCTTCTCCCGACGATCCAGAATCTCTACAGGCTGCTCTGGATAGTTGAGAGTAGGCCCCACATCTATCGCGAAATGATCCAATACATGGCTAGGATCTGCCACGTACCGCCTCAACTACTACACATGGAACACGTTGTGAACTCCCTCGAGCATAGGCGACAAGTCCAGTCGATAGGCCACTGCACCGACCCTTTCAAGAATAGTGAAAGGTCCGATGAAGCGCAGACTAAGCTTTCCGTCTCGGCCAAAATGAATCGTGCCCCATGTCGAAGAAATCCTCAGGAACACAATATAGCCAACCTAGTCACAAAACAAGTCTCAATACAAACCTAGAACACTATCACACAAGCACAAACAGAAAACTAAAACTATACCTCGAATTGTAACGGTCTATGGTGTTATAGGCCCAATTGTCGCTTCCTATCCTAGGCCACCCGAAGTCTATACTTGATTTACTACATGTTCACCTACCATGATATGATACTAGCTCCTAGAGTTAACACTTGTATTTCTACTCTTCTACATAAATTTCTATTACAAATATCAATCGCAAATAAGGTTACAGTTCTAGTTATCATCTCTAACTTATCTTAAGAAAACAAACCAATATCTAGATTAGTCACTTACCTCCAACCGGGTCTAATGGCTGAAACTCCCTCCTTGAACCCGGGCTTTAGCTAGACGGGGTGCACTAGGACAGTCTCGTATCAGGTGTGTAGCTAACCCACAAAATAGGCACAATCCCGTCCTCTTCCTACAAATGATCCTTACATGCCCCGTCTTCTTACAGAAGTTACAGGTAAGCACCCGCTCTACTGGTCTCTGCTGAGCAGGAATCCAATCTGGAATATACAACATAGGCTGAAGGTTTGGGTGCTTCTAAGGCCCAGGGCGGATATTGCTCCTTACTCTTTTGGAACTAGGTTCTTCTCCTCAAGAATGCATTAGGTCCCTCAGCTCCTTGATCCTCTGATTCTGCTCCCTTAGGATCTCGGTCTAAACTCTTTGTGTCTCTAATACGTCCCGAAGGAGTCTAGATATACGAGTTCCATCAACAGGCAAACCTCCTGAGTATATGGTATAGGGTACCACTCCCGGAGGCAGAGGAGGAGGCGGAGGAAGACTCTCGGTCTTGGACGAAACTGTAACCCTATCTTGAATGGTAGAAAAACTCTCTGGTGAGGCTGCTACCAACTCCTCAAGGGCAGGTGGTACAACTACCTCCTGAGTAGTAGAAGGTGGAAGTACGCCACCAGTCATGTCCGGAATTGTAGCTTCTCTCAGACTACGGCTCTAGTCACGGGTGCCATACTAAAAAGGTAGGTAAAAAATAAGGAATCATCAAAGGTTGTAAGACAGATTATCATAAAGACTGATAATTAGCATGATAACAGAAGAACTATGTACAATGGGTTACCTGTTATAATACTACCGTATTTTATGGTTTCAGGCTATGGGCATACTCAACTTAGTGGCACACACTATCCAGGAGACTATACTACACTTATTGGATACTACCTTCTATTGCCTGCCTCAATTGAATGCGGGTAAATAAGTAGCATGCGGGGGCTCAATTGAATTGGACACAAGTGTCATGTGGGTAGTAGGCTTAATATGGGTCGTGTCCATATTTTGGGTCGACAAGTTTGGGTCGAAATGGTGTCAATTCGAGTCAAAAATAAAAGTGACTTCGTGGGGTGAATCAAGATTGGGTCTTGTGTCAGGAAAGTCGTGCGATAAAATAAAGCACAAGATGGTGTGCCTGAGTAGGACACAAAGGTCATGGGCGTAGGGTGTCTACCCAAGTCTTGACACTGTCTACACAAGGCACTAACTCCTCTATATGATACTTGGATGGTACTCCAATACTAGGTTGCTCATGTCTCTCCTCCAACTAGTCGCTAAACTGTTGGTGCCTAAACTTCTATAACACTTAAGATACTTCGACTCTTGCTACTAGGGTACTCTTCCTATTCTGGTACCTGGTGCAACTCCTACATTGGCACTCATTAATCACTCTAGGGTTCTCATCTATATTTAATTATTAAAAATCATATACAATTATTTCCTAACTATACTCTAAACTATTAACACAAAACTCAAGGACACAGATCGATGCAAGACACCAAGCTATCACACTACAAAGAATCCATAATGAAATGAGACTCTACAACGATCTGGACTGAAGAACTGAAAGTATCCCTACTTCTAAGCTAATTAAGGATGGAACAGAATCTATAATAATAAAAGTGAAATGATAGAGATGACATGTTAGGACCCTTCTCAAGATACAATCTGATAATCATACGCGTCTGTCCAAAATTATGATCTCAGAATCCTCGCCATGCCAGTAAGCAAAGCTGCGATAAACGGTAGATTCCATAACTGGGTGTCACGACCCGCACCCGGTTTTCGGATGCGAGCTCGTGAGCAAGCCAGCTACGTATCGAGCGGACTCCAGCCCGACTCGAGTACGTATAAGCTGTCAAGGTCATGGGTATCATATCTAATCTAAACTATATCTCTATCCACAGGAATTCTGTAAAACACGAATGAACAAGTATAGGTCATGGTCTGCAGCCCATTAGCATATTGTTCGATTAGACTCCAAGAATGATATGAGTCTATAAATAACCAGAGTATATCATGGTACTGAATATAAAGCACGAAAGGATAATAAAGAAATATCACAAGTAAATACCTGTATAAAACATCGCAATCCTCTACCATCCTGCTCTGCTAACTAACTCCATGCAGTCGCTAAACCTGAAGAGATCATCAGGTCCTCAGAGGACTAGCAAGATACATAAAACATACCTATTTAACAGTTTAATCATACAATAATATATACAGGGTATAAACAGGAACTAGACATGAGACTGACATGTGGCTACTGACAGGTAACTATGAACACGGACACGGAATCTAGTATGCATAAATGAACTGCTGGAAGATCAATGGAATACCAACCCTCGTCCCGAATGTGGACTCGCAGGTCAGTTTCAAGACAAGTCACCCTCGCCCCGTGTGTGGACTCGCTGGTGCAAAGGACAACCCTCGCCCCGTGTGTGGACTCGAGGTTGTTTCAAGACAAGTCACCCTCGCCCCGTATGTGGACTCGCAGGTGCAAAGGACAACCCTCGCCCCGTGTGTATACTCACAGGTTGTGGGAAAGACAAAGGAATAGCAGTTCACTCACACTTACTTGCAGATACGACTCAGTCAAGACACAGGTGAAGACACGACCTGACCCAATCACGATACACGAGAGAACCAATCCAATATGAACTACAAGGCTAACCATGTACAAGGACTATATCTATACTAGCATGCACGATATACAAATCACATGTAAATAACCAACTAGTAAAACTGTATAATAATAGAAATATGTATGTAAATAAACTATAGAGGGAGGCAAGGTATACATGTCTGGTAGTTGCACGGAGAACCAACAAATATATAGTCGACTGGTAAGCCATACAGTCCAAGTCATCACAACTGTCTTCGAAAGCTAAAAAAAATATTACCAACGTTCTCAGAATAGTCAAATTAGCTAGGATTGCCTGTCCTTAAGTCCAATTCTGGACACAGGGGCAAAACAGTAATTTTGGGCAAAAACGATATCCGCCGTTGGACCCGCTTTACACCAAAAAATGTGCCAGAGTCAATGGTTTCTAAAGTTGTCAAACTACATGTCTACGGATTCATTTTGATGATACGAACCCAACGGTATATCCAATTTTGGATTCCGAGGGGCCGTGGGGCCTACAAATACGGTCCTGTTGAATCGGACCGTGGGGCCCACAAAACGGCGTTCCGATTCAACTGTCTCAGAATCGGACCAAACTTGGCATACATGACCAAAAAATGATACGGTCCTGTTGGCGCAAATTTCGTCTCGATCTGATGGGCACACGCAAAGTTATGACTGAATTTACATTGCACGGATACAGGACGATTTCGACAGATACGCATCAAATTCGTCGCGCACACGCGACCAATTTGAATTCCGTCAAAGCCTACACGACCACGAAGCCGTTACGCACCTTTCGATGCTTTTGGTTCGCGACCACGTCGCCCGGAATGGCGGGACGCACGTCGTGTGGATGGATTTTATTGTTTTTCACTATTTTCGAAAACAGTTTTTTTGTCAGTTTTGGGAGTCGAATTTCTCGACGTACAATCAACAAAATTCGATTCTACAAAAATGTTTGGAAAGCCCTATAGGTTGTATCCAACTATTTTTAATTACTTTTTAAAGAAAACATCAATAGGCAATTAGAAACAGTCTTCGAAGTTGGTGGTCTGACAGCCAAAAACAAGCGTATTGGCACTGTTTTTGTCGAGGTTTGACTCGACTTTCCTAGGGTTCTGGTCATCGGGATTACGAACGAATTGAAGGGAAGGAAAGCCGTACATGTAGTCTACATACCAGAGGAGACGAATCTTGAAACGGGCGATCGAGCGTCGCGAGATCCTGTCGCGAAGTAGTGGTCGAGGCTGCACTGTTGTCGCATTGCTCTGTTCTGGACCGCGCCCTGTGGCTGGCTCCGGCGACCCACGCGGCCACGCACGGCCGTCCAAGGGTGCGCGCCGGCACCTGGACTGGGGGTGGGTCTGGTGTGAAGATTTTGCGTGGTCTTCATTAGGGTTTTCGATAAAACTCTCCCGACTCTAGCCATATGAGTATATATACATAGGATGGTTATGTATTAGGCCGAGAGGGGAGTATGGCCATGGGCTTGCCAGGCTGCCTCTGTGGGCCGGGCTGGAGGATAATGGGGGGTTGGGGCCAGACTCGAGCTGGGCTCTGCTCGGCCTGGCTGCTACATGCCTTCTTATTCCTTTCTATATATATGTACATGTATAATTATTTATATACCTACTTATATATGCACCCATACGCATATACACTTCGTATATACTATATATATATATATACATACATTTATTTATATTACATACAAATATACACGTATACACAAAATATATTTATATATTTACATATACATTCACATAAACATAACTTATATATAGTATATATGTACACCTACACAAATATAATATTATTTATATACAGTCATACACGTATATACTTTCACACAATAATATTTATATACACATATATATCTATATTTACACACTCTAAAAATATATATATATATATATATTTTTTTTTTAAAAAAAAAAAAAAAAAAAATAATATATATATATATATTATATAATATATATATAATATTATATAATATACCAAAAATATATAATAGATATATATATATTTATATAATATATATATATATATTTTGGTATATATATATATATTATATATATATATATAATATATATATATAATATATATATATATATATACCAATAATACTTACTTAACCAATATAATAATATAATAATAATAATAATGATTATTTAATCAAGAAAAACACTTTAATAAAATAATAATAAAAATTGCCCAGTGGTCATTTTTAGTGAACTTATACTACACTCCTTATTCGGCCTATAAAATTGTACAAATATGATCACACACCTATCTAATAATATATTTATACCAATATTGTACAGTATAATAAATAATTAGAAATACAATATCAAATTCTAAAAATAATTTAAGAATTATATGCATACACATAAAATATGCCTACATGGTCGTCTTTGGTCCACTGCGTGCCTACGTGGGCTTGAAATTGGTTTGGGTCTGGTTCGGGCTGATTGGGTACAACCGGGTCATCTAAGAATCAATATATTAAATAATAACTAATTAAATGATTTAAATGAGTCTTTTCACAACTTGGCCTGGTTTTCCTAGTTAGGGCATCACTATGGCTCGGTCTCCCTTGGCATGACTAATACACTGGTCAAGACACGCCGTTACACTACCCGTGCCTTTATTCCTAGTCGTCTGGTACTTCAAAACTCAACTATAGCTAAAGTCACCCTACCGCAATAATTAACTAAATAATTAATTCTAAAAATTCTAAAAATTATATTTAAATCAAATAAATAATAGAAAAAAAATGATTCAAAAACTTTTCGGGAAGGGGAGCTACACTGGGTATGCACCTCTATAATCATATCGTTTGGAATCCTCGCCACGCCGACTAGTATAGCTGCGAGAAATCTCAAATCTCATGACCAAGATATGTACATCCGAAGTCAGGTCTCTACGTTTCCGCTACGCCGGCTAATATAGCTACGATAAACTCCAGGTTCCATAACCAAGTAGACGTTTACCTTCCCTATTATTCCTATCAACATATGTTATCAGAAGATACCGTAATTCAGGCCACACAATTTATCTTGATATGAACAATCAAAGTTAGCAATGATCCAACAAAAATCAAATTCAATAACAAGGAGCAAGGACGAACAGAAACAAAAGGAAAAGATTTCAAATTGACGTTCAACCAAGATTCTCAAGTGTCGTCCCAGGAATCTCTCAAAAGTCCTAACTGTGATTCAGTAACTCCTATCATAACCAAGAACCTATATCCTAAGAGCAGGCTAGTAATTAGTACTCTAAGTCGAGTACCATTATGAAATCGTACTAGTTGTAACACTGACCTGCATGGGCCACCATAAAAACGTATTACGACCCGCACCCTGTTTAGGGGCACGAGCAAGTGGGTACGTCCAGCTTACGCCGCAGAGTCGGCGGTAGAACGCTGTCTAGGTCATCTAGAACATATAATATCTAAGACATAATAATATAACCTGTCATCTCCACACGGAGGAATATAATCACAACTCAATCACATAATTCTAAGGAAGATAAGCACGGAATGATAATGATTGGAAATAGATAGTCTGAAATAAATGTGGGGTCACAAACATTAGTTCAGAATTTAAAGACATAAAACCAACCCAAATAAGTTCTACAGATCCAAAGTATCAAGCTGGAAAATAAATCCAGACAAAAGCTAGCTAATCTAAGTCACTATAGGCGGTGCGTCCTCTACGTACACCGGATCCACATACAGGTCCTGGTCGTAGACCCCATCTATGACAAACTCATAGAAGGTCGGGCAATCTGCATCTTGCTATGACTCGCACCCAGTGTAGGGGCACGAGAAGTGGGTACGTCCAGCCTTCGCCGTGGTGTCGGCGGTAGAACCCTGTCTTAGGTCACATACATCTAACACAGTATAAATGTACCTGTACAAGATATACTCTCCAATCGGAGGATAATATAGAAGGTATATCTCAATCACAATTCTAAGATAGAAATAGCACGATATGATAGATATGATATCTCAAAAGAGAACATACAAACAAAAGAAAATAAGTCTGAGTGTCTAAACGACATAATATCTCAACATCCAAAAATAATACAACTCATAAAGTCAAATACAAGACATAAATACATAAGATAAAGCCTAGCTATCTAGCCTAGGCAACATGGATGATGTCCTCAGCTAGAGCTGGATCCTCCTGTGGGTCCAACTCACAAGTGTCATCTAGGCCTGCTCCGTAATAAGTAGGACAGAACTCCTCGGTGTCATCTGTAATATTTTCAACAGGTCCAGTCAGGACAGGAACGAATACATATCTCTCACGTAGTTCATATCATGACAGAAAAATATAAAACAAACAATAGAGTAAAATACATGAACTATAAGAAATGTACATAAAAGAAGATAGATTTGTAAACTGGAAATATCTACATGATAAGTAAGAACTGTAAGTGACTAAGTAATTTAGAGCACAAGATAGTTATGTAAACAGGTTAGATTGCACATGAATAAGCTACGGAGTTGCACATGAATACCTACTGGGGATAATGATCACATAACCACTTCTACTCACCCCTACCCCAATCAATACACAAGAATCCAGTCAAGTTAGGTTATTGCATATGAATAACTACTTTATACAAGAAGCTCTTGTGAACATGAGTGTACATGATTGTACATGAATATACATGAAGGCACATGAGAACATGTGTATACATGAATAGATACGAGTCCAAGGAGTACATGATGTACATGATAAAGTACATGAATATGAAATAGCCGATGCACTCGCTTGGGGATAACATCTCATGAAAAGATCCATATAGTACTAATATGTGATAACATCGTGACAGCATCAAGTAAAGTAATCTAGAGCAAGAATATAAGTCCTAGCAAGTATGAAACAATCAAGAATGTACTTGCCTGAGATCCTGAATGACTGAAGATAATAGATGTCCATACATGAGTAACTGAGTCCTATTTAGAACAACACATGTCACAATGTATCCAAGAAGATAATAATGAATTTTATAATGCAATCAACATGATTTTTAGGTCATTCTAGGTCAAGTCAACTCTTAGTCAACTCTGGTCAACCTGTCATGACCCGCACCTATTTTTTTTTTAAACGGATACGAGATGTGTCCAAGCCAGCCTATGCCGCAGTGTCGGCGGTTAGAACGCTGTCACGGCCACGAAGATCAAAATCACAAATAATACTTATTCACAAAATTAATTTAACTTACAATGATCACAAGTTTTACATTTGTAGAAAAATATAAACTTGTACAAATAAATGAATGACTACAACTCAACTATCTAGATAGTCTCTAGGCTTTTGTCTGCAAGTACCCCCGTATCTCCCATGCTAAGTAAATCTACGGCTAACTTGAAAAATATTGGTTTCCAGTCAGGAATGGAACGAGCACAATTTACTGAATACAATTTCAATAAATGAAAATGACTATACAACAGAGGTTAGACATCAATTACATGTTTTGAAAATAAAAAGAAAATACGGAAAACCAATAGCAAATAAATAGACACAAAATACTTTTTCCAACTGTTAGAAGTACCTTTGATATGTGATCAGTCTGGGACACTACACCACGAGGTCTATGAGGTCTACTGCATAAAATAAACACTGTCTACGAGGTCTACTGCATGAAAATAAACACTGTCTACGAGGTCTACTGCATGAAAATAAACAATGTCTACGGTCGGATCACACATCCTTGGTACTTCTCATTCCCGACTCAACAATTTATAATAGAGTATAAAAATCATATAACCAATGGCCAATCAATAAAATATAGTGAAGATCAATATCGAAATGCAGACAATAAACTGTACTCGCCTGTGGTCCTTTGCTGGCAAAACCGATAATCCAAACCACTCAGTGTGCCACAATAGTCAAAACTCGTACAACAGTCCCCGGAAGCTGAAATAAACATCACTAACGTTCTCAGAATAGTCAAATTAGCTAGGATTGCGTGTCCTTAAGTCTAATTCTAAATACAGGGGCAAAATGGTAATTTTGGGTCAAAACGGTGTCCGCCGTTGGATCCGCTTTGTACCGAAAAGCGTGCCAGAGTCAATGGTCTCTAAAGTCATCAAACTATATGTCTACGGATCCAGTTTTCCAATACGAACCCAACCGTATGTCCAAAGTTGGATTCCAGCAGACCGTGCACAAAATTGCCCGATGAGTCAGACCGTGGGGCCCGCGCAACGACGATCCGATTAACTGTCTCAGAATCGGAACAAACTTGGTATACAGGACCAGAAAAATGATACGGTCCTGTTGGCATAAGTTTCATCTGGATCTAACAAGCGTGCACAAAGTAATTGGAAAATTTGCACAGAGGCCGATACGGTGAATTTCGACGGATACGCATCAAATTCGTCGCACACATGCGACCAATTTGAATTTCGTCAAAGCCCACACGTCCACGAAGCCATTACGCACCATTTGATGCTTACGGTGCGCGACCACGTCGCCCGGATTGGCGGGACGTATGTCGTATCGAGAGATTTTTCGTAAATTTATAATTTTAAAAATATGTTTTTTGCCAAATTCGAAATCCGATTTCTCGACGCACCGTCGACGAAATCCGATTCCACAAAAGGGAATCGTAGCCCTATAGGTTGTCTAGGACTGTCTTTAATTAGTTTTGAAATCCCCTAATGTTCGGTTCAGAAAACGACTGCCAAGTTGGGTTGATAGACAGCTATATACTCTATTTTAGAACAATTTTTTTTCTTGATGTTCGTATCGATTTCTCGACGAATATGAATAAGTTCCATAAGAACTAATTAGCAGGGATCCTAGATGGTCATATGGTCATTCTATAGGACTTTACGGAATCGAAATCCGTTAAGTATACAGGAAGAAACATGACGGTGAAATCCGTACCTTACTCGCTCCTCGCTGCTGTCGCACACTGTTCTAGATCCGCACGCGGGCGGCCCTCCGACGACTTCCCGACGCTGTCGTGGCGGCGTACGACGACTAGGGTTGCGCCCAGGGGTGGTGGCGGCACTAGGGTTTAAAATTTTGTTGATCCCTCCCTCTCTCGCTCGTTTGCGTTCCACATATATACATATATATATCGGATGGGTCGGTTCGGCTGAGAGGGTTACTCTCGGGTTCGCACAGTCTTGGGGGTGCCCAGCTCGGGCTTGGGCTGAAGGTGTGCGGGGCTCTTCTGGCCTTGTTGGTTGAGGACTAGTTTGTTGTTGGGGTTTAGTCCACAGTACTAATATATTACTTTAGCCTAATATATATCAATATATTTTTATATATATAATACATATATGCTATTGAATATATTTCTATATATATGTATATCTTATTTACTCATGAATATATTTTTATATATTTACACCCATATATGCACATGTATATCATATAGATATAATACTCTAAATCCCATACATTTAATATTGTCTATTTACAGTCTAGGGCTTTATCTATATATAAATATGAATATACATTTATTTGACAATTTTAGTATAACCAATAATAAGAATATATAATAATAACATCAATAAAATAATAATAAAATAACAAAATTCAATAAAATAATAATGGTGTATATATACCTTTATGTACTGTCTAGAAATCCCAAGATGCACAAGGATCTATTTTATACAAATAATGATATTTATAATATTTAATTATGAATACCTAGAAATATTTATTAGACAATTAAAACGGAATACCACACACTCATACCAAGTTCCATCAACACGAACGTCATTGGACGTCCCACTTGACTACATGGCTTGGGCTTGCTTTGGGTCCAATCTAGACTAGTTCGTTACAACCGGGTTTCCTAAAACTCAATAATATAATTAATAAATAAATAAATACTCTTCGGTAAGGATTAAGTAGTAACTTGGCCTGGTTTTCCTAGTTAGGACATCACTATGGCTTGGTCTTCCTTACCAGGGCTAATACATTAGACAAAACACGCCATGACACTATCCATGCCACGATTTCTAGTCACCGTGTACTCCAAAACTCTATCATGTTTAAAGTCATCTACCGTAATAATTAACTAAATAACTATTATAAAAATCTAAAAATCACGATTCAATAAAATAAATAATAATAAAATATTCTAAATTTTCTGGAAAAGGCAGCTACAATCTACCCACCTTAAAATAATTTTGTCCTCGAAATTTAAGGGAAGAGTCCATCAGCTATGATAGAAGACGGTTTCCATTTACTATCATCTATTCTCATGGTCATTTCGTACTACGAATCCTTGAGAGCTTCTACCCACCTTTGGTCACACTACTCCCTCAAATCTCCCGTCGCTAAAACTTTATAATCATCCAACTAATTGCTAAAATTGCTACCAATAAATATCTACTGTATATGGCACCTATAATCCTCTCCTATCTATCAAGCAATCCAAAATTTATCAAGCAGCAAACTTAGACAAGTAGCTAAAAAATAGTGGTAAATTCTAATAAGCATGACCATTCGTCGCTCTGCAGTAGGAAGGACAGTATGATAAGGATGAATAATCGGGGGCAATATAAAGTTCCCCGAGCGGTAGAGAGTACCCAATGATGCAGACAGAAAGAAGGTTTATAAACTATTGACTTATTTGATAGATTGGGCTACTCTAGTCCAGTCACTTGCTAAATCAAGAACCCTTCGTTTCTTAGAGGGGCTTACAATCCGCACAATGCAGAAGTTCTGTTCTCAAAATTCTAGGCAAGGTTCCATAATAGAACAGAATTTGAGAAATCAAGAATGCGATCCTTTCCGTGGTTATTTAAACACACGAGCAAGGGATATAAATGCAGTACAAGATCGTATCGCAACTTCCAGGTAGATAGGATAAGAATTACAGATGTCTTCTCACTCAAAAGGGGGAGACTACATAATAGGTATAGGGACCTATTTCAAATAGTTCGATTTTATAGTCCAAATATGGTGATATGCATGGATGGGTTTTACTGGGTCTTAATGGGTTCCCTGGTTGGACATCAATCGTCGGTTGGATGAACCTTGGACTTCAATCTATATGGACTGGTGTAGCTTCCCTTCCCGAAGAATTTTTCAAAATATTTTTTATTATTTATTTGATTTAAAAAGTGATTTTAAAATTTTATAAATGTTTATTTAGTTAATTATTACGGTAGATGATTTTTGCCATGGTTGAGATTTGGAGTACGAAGTGACCAGGAATCATGGCACGGATAGTGCAGTGTCGTGCTTTGACTAGTGTTTAGCCATGGTAGAGGAATGCCGAGCCATAGGAGTGTCCTAACTAAGAAAACCAGGCCAAGTTATAGCATGACCATTATAAATAAGTTTAATTAATTATTATTAGATTTATTGACTTTGCAGGAACCCGGTTGAACCAAGTTAGTCCGAACTGGGCCGAACCAAACCCAAGCCCAGGTAGGCATGTAGTGGACCAAGTACGACCTTGTAGACATGTATGGTAACTGCAAGTATTTTTGTATATATTTTTGGAATTGGCAATTGTAACATCTATTTTTTTATAGAAGGGTATTTTAGTCTTTTCAGCCATTTTGACCTTTGTGTAATTTTCTGAATATGTTGACTTGATTGTGCTAGCAACTGGTTTAACCCTAGTGGACTTGTATAGGGGCCTAACCATGCATTAGAATTTTTATTTTCATTTTTAGAATTTAATTTGTACATTAGATTATTTTTAAGGCTTTAAATTATTTAATTAGCCTTTTTGCATGTAGGCCTTTGAGCTTTTTGACTTGGGCCCATTTCTACTTGAGAAAGAGTTGGCCCAAGTGAACCCTAACCCTAGAGAACCCCCCTTGGCCGCCCAACAGCAGTACCCCCTCCCATTGTTGCATTCATTTGTAGTTTATAGCCTCCACAAAGAACCCTAAAAGATCCAACTCTCCAAAACACCTTTTTCCTTCATCCGGAGTCCGTTTTCTTCCCAAATGAACTCCGTTGTGCTTGTCGAGGATAGGAGGATCTGCTGGACCATTTCTGGAGTGGAGACGGAAGGTTTTGCTGGAGGGAAATCGGCCGACACGACAATCAAGGAGCCCCGATCATTGAGTTTTGACACTCAATAGGTAAAACCCTAATCTACCATTGCAAATCTGGTTTTTTCTTCATTTTTGCATCCATATAGGTGCCCTAGCCTTGCCCACGAAATTTGGTAGGATTTTGACTCCGTTTGATGGAGGTATCGAGCCCGTGTCGGTCCCTTACGCCACGTGTTCGATGAAATGCCGCTTAGGATAGAAAGTTGTTGTTTTTCGTTTCTGTCTACATGGATGTTTAGATAATATGATTTTAATAAACTTCGTGAAGACGGTTTTGGGTTTGACATTGTTTCAGCGGCGTTTCGGACAACGGACGCACGTGCACGGATCCCGTGCACGAGGTCGTGCGTGCCCTGCAGTCCGCGTGTGATTGCACGATGCACAGAGTGTATTTTTGCGTACAAATTTGTGTGCACGTGGGGGCAACCTCTGATCTCATGCTCGTAAAATTTCACGACTGTTCGTTGAGCGAGCGCGGAGATATCGTGCATGCACTGCTCAGCCACTGTGCATTCAGACCTTCGTTTTTGTCGCAGAAACGGACTTCGTGCGCGCACACGACGTAGCGAAGACCCGTTCCAGGACTTAGAACATGTTGACCTAGACCTAGACGACCCGTAGGGCGAACCCTAAGTCACGACATGGCCCGACGAGGGAGCAGTGAGGTCGGCACCACGCGCATGAGGGCGCGCGAGCGTGCGCGCAGCAGGCCGCACGGGGTGCGTGGGTCTGCGTACGCTGTTTCGGGCAGCGTGTGTCATGCCTCGCTCCCGCAGGAGCAATCGTCCTCGCTAAGGAGTGATGCCGCACGGGCCTAGGTTGCGCCCGTGCAAGACTAATCCCAGAAACGGCCTATTTGAGCTAGGCCACAGAGTCGCACAGAGTGTCCCCATTTGCAGCGGAAAATAAATAAACACAAATTGAAGCGAATTCGAACTCTTTATTGACATTCAATAAGTTTACAAGCGGCGCTAGGCCGAGGTTACAAATCACTCAAGCTCTTTCTCTCTCTGAAACATAAAAGACGTGCCAAGTGGCTTACACGATGGAATGATTCATGGCGATGTTCCGATACATTATGTCCTGTAAAGGGTGCTTCAGCTCCTTGCAACGCTCCAAGGCTCTAGAGTTAGCTTCGCGCCTTAGCACGTTCGAGGGAAGCTCCACACCCGGCAACGTCTCCTGCATCCTGCAAGCAGACTGTGGGGTTATCAGTACATTGTTATGCACTGGTGGGGAGGCTAGCTCGCCCACAATGCTATCATTACGAAACACGTTCTATTTGCTTTTGTGCACCGTCTATCATTCATTGTCTTTCTAATCTTGCCTTAGGATCAGTTTTATGGCATATTTCATAACCTACCCCGTGTTGCCAAATTCAAGTGTCGCATGGAAATACATGCACGACTTACCCATACTTACCATCCGGCCTTCCCTGTCCAAAGTAAACCAAGTTAGTCAACAATTCAATATGAACTTTCAATGTTAAGTGCGTGTCCCTGCCTCGGGTTCTAGCACGTCGTAGGCACGTTATCTAACTCACTTGCATGAATCTCTCATTATCATTTGGTGTGTTACATTTCAAGCATATTCATAAGGCATTTTATTTAGTTAACTTAGACTACTTGTTTCAATGCAAGGACTTGCACGTGGATTGCCACCAGCATAGCCCACTTAATCTATATGCACCGGTCGCTGGCATCACAAGCCATTTTGGACATCTTTCCCCCTTGGTAATTTCTCACCTATCATAGCGTGCGACTGGAACACCTTGATAGTCTCTTTGAAATACCCCACACTTACGTTTCCTGTGGTGGCCAAGCCCGTACCTAGGTTGCCCGTAAACCCTTTTGATTCTGCCTAGGCCGGCAGATCCCCCATTTGATCATGCCGCGGAATCCCTTCTTCTTCATGGCCACGGTATTCCCTCCCTCGCCCGTGCCGTTTGTCCACGACCATTTTGTATTAACTTGTCTTTTTAACTTAACGGCTGTCTCTGAGCCGTAGGCTAACCCTTAGCCTTAATGTGTTATCGACCAGGTTAGCGTCCGTACAGCGCAGGTAGCGAGCCCCGTTGAACGTGCCCGTCACACCTGTCGCTAACCATTCTTTTTTTTCTTTCACTTATTCATTCGTTCATTGATTATTATTCACGTATTCATTCATTCATTCATTCATTCATTTATTCATTCATTCACACATTACGCAACTCCCAGTGCAGGAGTCGCCTTGGCGACCCATCGGTCCCGAAGTCTTTCAATGTTGCTATACTCTACTCGAAATGACTATGTCGATAGTCTTCCGTTTCATTGTTGTAAACCATTCATTGTTTCATTGTTGAATGCATAAGGAACTCGAAACGTAAGCTTGTGCCTTAGCACGAGCGTGGAGTGCGGTGCGAGGGTTCTTACATTTTCCATGTTCTTTTCCATATTCTATACGAGCATACAAGATGGGATTATTCCCTTAGCTAGGTGCATTGAGTCATTTATTAGCACGCGCGATGTTATCGCCTAGCGATTCTAGCAATAGTGTCCGTATTGTTATGTGTCTAGGCTAAGCAAAGACGGGTTCATCGGAGCCACCCACATTAGCGATGTTCGCATCGGCCGAGCGATACTCCGAGCGCGCCTTTGAAAGTCTAAGTCTGGATTCCTCTTAACGGGCCAATGTAATCCTTGCATCGATTCGTCATCAGGTCGATGCCAACTCTTCGGGCCGACGGCTCGTTTGAGTCGTTGCACTTGCCGTTTGAATCGGCGTTCCGCTAGGCAGAGCGGGTCATTACATAATACACCACTCAAAACAAGTCTCGTCCTCGAGACTTCTTGAGTGCAGGTCATCCTACCTTACACTAACTCATGTCGTGTGCGTATCGTAGACAATTCCTATCGACTAGCTTTATTGCTCGATGGCATCGAACTATACTCGATACATTTCCAAGTTCCGTGTCTGCATACGTTTGGTCGATTTTATTGAATAACTTTTCATTCATTTTAGAGTTGATGGTACTTATTCAATTCAAGCGTTTCTTCGACTTGGTTGCTATTTCGACGTATCATGGGACTGAAATGGTCGCACGAGGTACGTTGTAATTTATCAAACTCAAGATTCGTAAGCGGAGGCAAACTCACTCATTCGTTCACGCGCATCTCAACACCCACTTGCAGCTGTATTCGAGTTCATCGTATCGCTGAGTTTGGATCGTGCACATATTCAAGGCGTCCTCCGAATACGTACATTTTAACCAAGCTTAGCGATTAGTGAAGTCGGACAAGCTACTCATGATAGTTTTGATTTGCCAATCGTTTTGCCAATTTTGATTTAAAATCGAACTCGTATGCATCTCACTATCGTTTATCTCGGTCATCAAGATGACCCGATTCGCTTCTCAAGCGTTCTTGTCTACGAAACTAGTATGATTTCTTCTTAGCGGGGTCGACCAAGTCTAAGTAACTTACGTCCGATTCAAGACCAAGTATTGCAATATCGTCGAGTGTATCTTCCTATCAATGATTCAATTCGTTATCCCAACTTTACTTGCGCATCATCCATTCCTATCATTCGCTTTATTTGGGGCCAATCTCATTGTCGTTCACGCATACTCCCTGTTCTCCGTCCTACTCTAAGTCGTGCTGTCCCAAGTCAATCGTTCGTCCAGACGATACTGTAAGGTCAATCGTACAAGTTTAATCACTCGGCATAGGGTCGTCCGCCTATCCGCTAGGTCATCTCACAGGGTCATAGTTACAAGTCAAGTCTGTGGCTCATCGTGCAAGGTCGTTGCACGACGCTCGCCCCAAATCCTATGGTCAAACCATTGGTTCGTTTGTACGGGAGTTTCTACCCAAGTTTGTTCAAATTTTTAAACATCAATCATAGTCTATCTCTTCAAGTATGTTTTGATACAGTTCACCTATCCAATTCACGTAGTCGATCACAAGGTCGTCTAGCCTTACAATATATCGCGCCCCGATCTCACGCAAGTCTGATTATCCATGGCGGACATGTATCACCATGTCAACATTCCCGCGGAATAATCGTCCTCATCGGGACGTAACTCTTGTGTTGAGTCTAGACTTAATCATTTTCGATACGCGGATTGGGTCTACCCAATCCTCGACTTTACTTCGCCGTCTATTATACGTCCGATCAATCCTCAAATTCGCCTTCGCTTCAAACCACAAGTCGTAGCAATCAAAATTGCCATGTCAAGATATTTCGAGTTCGATCATTCTCGTTGGACATGAATCACCATGCCAATGCTCACGCGGAACGATCGTCCCAAATTTGATATGACGCATGTGCGAGGCTAGAGTTGCGCTCGCGCAAGACAAGATTGTTGTCGTTGTGGTTATCACCGAACCATTAAGTTACTTCTCTTCTTCATTCCAAACATAGCATCCTTTTAAAACAATAACTTCTAACACGATCATTCTTCGTCGAATCAGAGTACCCTCGAGTTATTGTACATCAATCTTTGATACGCCTCAATACCATCGATGATGTACATAACCTGACGATCTTCCTTTTGTAATGAATTCCGAGTCGTGTAACTTAATTCCTCAATTCGCATTGTCTCGTGCTAACTCGTCATCGAGCAAAATCAATTCCAATTCCTTAGTCATTCTCGTATCTCCAAATCAACGTTTTCTATGCACGCTATCTTTCGATCGTGCTATCTTCGATCTCATCCATGCGTATTTTATCGTAACTCAAGTTTCAATCCCTTCGACTAAATTCAAAATCGCAGGCACGATCTTCCATCTTTCCTCGACCAAGACCTCCATTCGTTTCATCGTTCCGACTCTCACTATTCAATCATTTTGTAATTCGTACTACGCATTCTTAATTCGTTCGAACGATATCTCGTTTGAGACTATCGAAGTCAAAACCAACTAAGCGTTACTCGTTCTAAGGCTTTGTACGATCGCATCGCTTCGCCGGCATACTCGTTCTATCCGTATATCCTCTAGTATCGTTCGAATAACTTCTATGACGTCCATACACCACTCAGGGTTCGAGCCACTCGACTAGTCGTCGACACTCATTCTTATTCTTCTTCGAGCATATCACATACACCACTCGAGTTCAAATCATTCTATAAATCCTCAAGAGATCATTCGATTCCCACTCGATATGTTCAATCGTGCGTTCGCCCGTTCCTCAAAATCTAAATCAATCTTCCGTGCATGCCTAAGAGTGAACTCGATAGCGTTCCTATCGATATACACTCTAAGTGTAGCTTCGTTCCTGACCGAGCGGTACTTGATATCGCTCGCAACTCGATTGCACCAAAAAGTCGAGGTGCACGACACGCGACACAACTTAGCCAAAAGGCCGTGTGCATAGATATCCCGTACAGACTATATTCGAGTTTGTACGCTCATTTGCTAGGTCGATGCAAGACTAGTCAGGCACGCATGCGACATGTTAACTTAGCATGTGTTCTCTATCGAGTCAAGTTTAACATCGTTGGACACAAAGGCCTTCGCCTTTCGATTCCGTTCAACCGAGTACTTGTATGAGCTTTTGAAAGTATTAGACTTATTGTATGGAACATCCCAAGGCACAATGAGAGAGAGCGTATACTTCTTTGTTTCCAACGACGAGCTTTCAAAACTGAGAAAAATCAAACTGAAGTCCAAGGACGTAAAGCCGTGCTCTGATACCAATCTGTCACGTCCCGCTCCCGCAGGAGCGATCGTCCTCGCTAAGGCGTGATGCCGCACGGGCCTAGGTTGCGCCCTTGAAAGGCTAATCCCAGAAATAGCCGATTTGAGCTAGGCCACAGAGTCGCACAGAGTGTCCCCATTTGCAGTGGAAAATAAATAAACACAAATTGAAGCGAATTCGAACTCTTTATTGACATTCAAGAAGTTTACAAGCGGCGCTAGGCCGAGGTTACAAATAACTCAAGCTCTCTCTCTCTCTGAAACATAAAAGGCATGCCAAGTGGCTTACAAGATGGAATGATTCATGGCGATGTTCCGATACATTATGTCCTGTATAGGGTGTTTCAGCTCCTTGCAACGCTCCAAGGCTCCAGAGTTAGCTCCGCGCCTTAGCACGTTCGAGGAAAGCTCCACACCCGGCGACGTCTCCTGCATCCTGCAAGCAGACTGTGGGGTTATCAGTACATTATTATGCACTGGTGGGGAGGCTAGCTCGCCCACAATGCTATCATTACCAAACACGTTCTATTTGCTTTTGTGCACCATCTATCATTCATTATCTTTCTAATCTTGCCTTAGGATCAGTTTCATGGCATATTTCATAACCTACCCCGTGTTGCCAAATTCAAGTGTCACATGGAAATACATGCACGACTTACCCATACTTACCGTCCGACCTTCCCTGTCCAAAGTAAACCAAGTTAGTCAACAATTCAATATGAACTTTCAATGTCAAGTGCGTGTCCCTGCCTCGGGTTCTAGCACGTCGTAGGCACGTTATCTAACTCACTTGCATGAATCTCTTATTATCATTTGGTGTGTTATATTTCAAGCATATTCATAAGGCATTTCATTTAGTTAACTTAGACTACTTGTTTCAATGCAAGGACTTGCACGTGGATTGCCACCAGCATAGCCCATTTAATCTTTATGCACCGGTCGCTGCCATCACAAGCCATTTTGGACATCTTTCTCCCGTAGTAATTTCTCACCTATCATAGCGTGCGGCTGGAACACCTTGATAGTCTCTTTGAAATACCCCGCACTTACGTTTTCTGTGGTGGCCAAGCCCATACCCAGGTTGCCCGTAAGCCCTTTTGATTCTGGCTAGCTGGCAGATCCCCCATTTGATCATGTCGCGGAATCCCTTCTTCTTTACGGCCACGGTATTCCCCCCCTCTCCCGTGCCGTTTGTCCACGACCATTTTGTATTAACTTGTCTTTTTAACTTAATGGCTGTCTCTGAGCCGTAGGCTAACCCTTAGCCTTAATGCGTTATCGACCAGGTTGGCGTCCGCGCAGCGCGGGTAACGAGCCCCGTTGCACGTGCCCGTCACACCTGTCACTAACCATTCTTTCTTTACTTTCACTTATTCATTCGTTTATTGATTATTATTCACGTATTCATTCATTCATTTATTCATTCATTCACACATTACGCAACTCCCAGTGCGGGAGTCGCCTTGGCGACCCATCGGTCCCGAAGTCTTTCAATGTTGCTATACTCTACTCGGAATGACTATGTCGATAGTCTTCCGTTTCATTGTTGTAAACCATTCATTGTTTCATTGTTGAACGCATAAGGAACTCGAAACGTAAGCTTGTGCCTTAGCACGAGCGTGGAGTGCGGTGCGAGGGTTCTTACATTTTCCATGTTCTTTTCCATATTCTATACGAGCATACAAGATGGGATTATTCCCTTAGCTAGGTGCGTTGAGTCATTTAATAGCACGTGCGATGTTATCGCCTAGCGATTCTAGCAATAGTGTCCGTATTGTTATGTGTCTAGGCTAAGCAAAGACAGGTTCATCGGAGCCATCCACCTTAGCGATGTTCGTATCAGCCGAGCGATACTGCGAGCGTGCCTTTGAAAGTCTAAGTTTGGATTCCTCTTGACGGGCCAATGTAAGCCTTGTATTGATTCGTCATCAGGTCAATGCCAACTCTTTGGGTCGACGGCTCGTTTCAGTCGTTGCACTTGCCGTTTGAATCGGCGTTCCACTAGCGCGGAGCGGGTCATTACAGCATGTTGCCATGTCGTCGTGTCCTAGACCTAACCCAAGACCCCCCCAGCTACGTGCACGAGCACGTGGCGTTTCGTTGCGTGTGCGACGCTCAAACGAGCGAGAACGCACGCGTACCACGCGGTATCGGGAAATTCCGATACGCGTTCTGTGGACACGACACGGACACGATTTCGAACCCGAGAGTATACGAACACATCACGTGGGTAGAGGCCAACGTGTATGCCAAGTTTCGTGGGTTCGTTTGGTGTATTTTAGATTTTGGGTCGTTGGGTGAAATTGGATCGTTTTCTTTATTTTCGATTTTTAGTTGATATGTGATATTTTGATTTCCAGCGTTTTAGCTTCTAAATTCTAAGTTTACAGGACTTATATGATATTTCAAATATGTGAGAACCAACTGTTGGCTTTGTTTCACAATTTTCCATCATTTATGAGTATATGTGCTTTCTATATATAACTTTATGCATATATTTAACTATATATATATGTATAACCCCGTTGAAACCCATTCCTAACACACATACGTGGAGAATGGGTCGAGGGGGCATTATTCCAGATTTTAGACTTTTTAAGTATCACGCATCATTGCGTATCTTTCCATTTGAGCTTTTGTATATATATATATATATATATATATATATATATATATATATATATATATATATATATATATATATATATATATATATATATATATATATATATATATATATAGTTTTCGTACTTTATATAGATGTATATAATAGTATAATAATTTAGGTAATACCATGATTATGTTTGAATGTTTTTAATCTCAGATTTGACCCTTATTTCAGTAAGCACCAGTGCGTACACACGCACACACCATTTTTGTTAGATTTGGGTTTTGTTTGTATTGTATATACACATGTGGGTATATACCTATATGTGTGTATATATATATATATATATATATATATATATATATATATATATATATATATATATATATATATATATATATATATTTATATTTATATATATATATATATATATATATATATATATATATATATATATATATATATATATATATATATATATATATATATTTGCTTGTTAATTCTCTTAGATTAGATTGTAGTTGTGTATATGACTATAGGAGCCCTAGGACAGATTTGGTTCGTCATTTCGAGCTTAGTTTAGTCGAATTGGCCGGCAAGTTGACCAAATTGACAAAAGTCAACTTTGGGTCAAACTTGATCCAATTCAACTCAAACAAACTCCAAATGACCTAGAATTTTGTGTATGACCTAGAAATAAGTAGACAGACCAGTTGACCCAGGTTTGACCAGGTTTGACCAGCGTTGACCAGGTTTGACCAGAGTTGACCGAGGGTTGACTTTGACCAAAATGGACCTAGAAGCATGTAGTCTTGCATTGTAGCTATTTCTTTTGATATTGTAGACTTTGTTGTGACATGTGTGTATTTTAAATAGGTTTACATTGCCCCAGTTTAGTTACACCACATCATCAGCAGTTCGATTTGCCAAGCGAGTACATTCTCTGATCTTTTCATACTTCTTTGGATATGTTCTCTTGTTATAGACTAGTATACTTGATGCTGACACGATGTTCACACAGATTAGTACCCTCTGGATCTTTTCATGCGATGTTATCCTCTCGGATACATCGAGTATGTCATGTTCATGTACTTTATCATGGCCATCATGTACTCCATATATTTATATTTATCCATGTGCACTCATATGTTATTCATGTACACTCATGACCATATGAGCTCCATGTATACAGTAGTTGTTATCCATGTGCAATAACATAACATGCATTGATCCTTGTGTATTGATTGGGGGCAGGGAGAGTATAGTTGGTTATGTGATCATTATCCCCAGTAGGTATCCATGTGCACTCCATAGCTGTATCCATGTGCAACCCAAACTGTTTACATAACCAAGTCATGCTCTGATTCACATAGAAGGTTATATTTCTCTATTGTCATATTATATCTCATTTTATAATCTCTCTCTCTCTTGTTGATTTCCTTTACAGCGATTCATGTATAGTTTTCTATAGCTTGCTTTATATGTCCATTCCTGCTATGAACTGTTGTGAGAGATATGTGCTCGTTTCGTCCTGACTGGGCATGTTGAAAATTTTATAGGTATTGATGAGGAGTACTGTCCTACCTATTATAGCATTGGCTTAGATGACACTAGTGACGTGGACCCTCAGGAGGATCCTACAGTCGCTGAGGATTTGCCTATAGTCTAGCTGAGACTTAGTACTTTATTTGTATTTCTGTTTGAGACTTTATGAGTTGTACTTGAGATTTATTCTGGTGGTTTACACCTAGACTTTTATCTGTGAATATCTTGAGATTCTTTTTTCTATTCCATCTTAGTATTGTGATTGAGTTACTTATTATTTACTCTCCATTCGGAGTTATTCTAGACTGTGTTAGATATTATGCCTCAGGACAGCGTTCTACTGCCGACACTACGGCATAGGCTGGGCGTTCGTTACTTCTCGTGCCCTTACACTGGGTGTGGGTCGTAACACATTTTTAGTGGTGGCCCATGCCGGTCCCCAATCACAACTAGTGTGATTCGCAGTGGTACTCGAACTAGAGTAACATTACAGCCTGTAGCAGGATATAGGATAAGTTAATGTACTCAATCACATTAGGAAAATTCTTATCAATTCAATTCTTGCTGTTAATTGTCTTCTTTTGAAAACAACTGTCCTCCTTTGATGATTTTGCTTCTTTTTCAAAAAATAATTCCTTGTTTGATCTGTCTTCAGGATGGTGGAGACACGATCGCAGCGCTCTGGTCTCAGGGATACCACTGAGAGGTCGGCTTCTTCTCGTCCGACCCAGCAGGCCCCAGGGACCACAGTGCCCTTGTTCCAGCTCAGGTGGGCCCATCTGCTACTTTTGGGGGTGCTCCTCCACCAGCTCCGAGGACTACCCCAGGAGTGCAGGGGATGCTACCACCACCGCCCCAGGGGATGATTAATGTGGCGCAATGTTTCGCTTTCATTCAGCAGATAATGGTGACGCAGCAACGTCAGTCAGAGGACATGAGGCAGGGCATTGATAATGCCCACCAGTTAGCGATGGTGGCAGTGGAGAGGGTGACTGCCCAACCTCAGGGAGGGCAGATTCAGCCATACCAGTCGAGGACTCCAGGTATTCAGGAGTTCCAGAAGACGAGGCCGCGGGACTTCAAGGGTACGGACGGTATCCTTTATGCGGACGACTGGATCGAGCACATAGAGGAGATTTTTTGTCTCGCAGAGATACCAGCTAGACTCCAGGTGGAAGCAGCAGGCAGTATGATACAGGATCTCGCCCGCACTTGGTACCAGACCGACCCCAGGGTTGGTACTACAGGGCAAACTTGGGAGGCTTTTAAGAAGCTTTTCAAGAAGAAGTTCTTCCCTGATACTGCACTTGGCGCATTGGAGATGCAGTTTGAGAACCTGGTTCAGGGGAACCAGACTGTAGAGGAGTACGTCGGGGAGTTCTGCCGCCTGGACAGATTTGTGGAGGGCCTTAGCGAGACAGCGAAGGCTAGAAGATTCAGGAAGGGTTTGGTTAAGAAAGTCAAGTCCTTAACCAAGAGCAACAGGAATGCCACATTTGAGGAGATTTTGATGGGAGCCATGGCAGCAGAGGATGATTTGGAGCTGAAGCGGAAGAGAGGCCGTAATTCCCATATAGCCGACAGTAGTGGAGGACCGGCCAAGAAGCCCCACTTTCAGCAGCAGCATCAGCAGAGGCCTTTCCAGCAGCAGAGGCCATTCCAGCAGGCACAGCAGAGGCAGGGTCAGCAGGCACCGAGACAGCAGCAGGCCACCACTTATGACTTCTGTAAGAAGCTAGGGCACAGGTGGAGTGAGTGTAGGAAGAGGCTAGACAATTGCCTACTCTGTGGTTCATCAGAGCATCAGTTGAGGGACTGTCCTGAGGCTTTCGGGCGTAAAGGACAGGGAGCAGGAACCAAGGCACCAGTGGAGCAGCAGAAGGGACCCTTACCGACTCAGCAACAGAAGTTTGTTCAGCATCAGCAGCAGACTAGAGGGAGCCAGCAGGGGCGAGCTTTCGCCATGGCAGTGAAGGATACCGAGGCAGTAGGCAATCTGATAGCAGGTTCTATTTTTATCGACTCTTTTCTCGCATTCACATTATTTGATTCGGGTGCTTCCCATAGCTTCGTGTCTGTATCTTTTGCCATTAGACACCAGCTTTCTTCTGAACCTTTGCCTAGGACTTGCAAGATCACGACTGGGGGTGGTATTATCCTCGTCAGTAATGTTTGCAAGGATCGGAGAGTAGTTTTGGGAGGCCGAGAACTGGATGTGAGTCTGCTCGTGATGCCACTATCGAACTACGATATTGTACTCGGTATGGATTTGTTGAGCAGGCACCATGCCAGTACAGATTACCGTAGGGGTAGAGTTCTTTTCAGTATGCCAGGAAAGCCAGAGTTCGAGTTCACCAGGCGGGAGTCAAAGTAGAGCAGCAGAGTTTTCTGCGAAGCTTCAGCAGAGGAGCAGAGTGTGCCACATCCACTGATAGCTGAGTTTATGGATGTATTTCCGAAGGAGTTGCCAGGGTTGCCTTCGGACAAGGATGTAGAGTTCTCTATAGACTTGGTACCCGACGTAGAGTCGATATCTCAGCATGTCTATAGAGTTAACAACAGTGAGCTTGTGGAGCTGAAGAAGCAAGTAGATGATTTACAGGACAAGGGCTTCATCCGATCGAGTTCTTCACCATGGAGTGCGCCAGTACTCTTTGTACCGAAGAAGGATGGGTCGGTACGGATGTGTATCGACTACAGGGCACTCGATAGCCTCACGATCAAGAACAAGTACCTGTTGCCGAGGATCGATGTCCTGTTCGATCAGCTGAGCGGAGCGAAGGTATTTTCCAAGATTGATCTGAGGTTAGGATATCATCAGGTGAAGGTGAAGAAGGAGGATATTTCGAAGACAGCTTTCAGGACTCGGTATGGCCAGTTTGAGTTCATGGTGATGCCGTTTGGATTAACTAACGCCCCGGCGGTGTTCATGAATTTGATGAACAAGATGTTCCACCAGTAATTGGACAAGTTCATGGTGGTGTTCATCGATGACATTTTGGTGTATTCGAAGACCCCAGATGAGCATGAGGAGCATTTGAGAGTGGTTCTGGAGACTCTCAGGAAGGAGCAGCTTTACGGCAAGCTCTTGAAGTGTGAGTTCTTCTTGGATCGAGTTAATTTCTTAGGTCATATGATGACCGGAGATGGGATCTCAGTCGACCCGAAGAAGATCAGAGCAGTTGAGGCATGGACAGCACCGAGTTCAGTCGCAGAGATCAGGAGCTTTCTGGGATTGGCGGGATACTACAGGAGGTTTGTTCAGGATTTCTCCCGGATTGCAGAGCCATTGACTAGGCTGACCCGGAAGGACGCAGAGTTTGTCTGGTCAGAGGAGTGTCAGGTTGCTTTTGATGAGCTGAAGAAGCGACTGACGATATCCCCGATTTTGATATTGCCTTCAGGATCGGGCGGGTTCACTATCTATAGTTACGCCTCAGGAAAGGGTTTGGGTTGTGTCTTGCAGCAACATGGGAAGGTGATTGCCTATGCATCTAGGCAGTTATGTCCGCATGAAAAGAACTACCCTACCCATGATTTGGAGTTGGCGGCGGTTATCTTTGCTCTGAAGCTGTGGAAGCACTATCTATACGGAGAGCGTGTGGAGATCTTCACAGACCACAAGAGCTTGAAGTATATATTTACACCGAAAGAGCTCAACATGAGGAAGCGCAGATGGTTGAAGTTGATGAAGGACTTCGACATTTTATTGCAGTACCATCCAGGAAAGGCCAACGTGGTTGTCGATGCCTTGAGTAGGTATCCGGTAGCTATGTGTCTGACGATGGATCGTCATCTATTAGCAGATTTGGAGAGTTTAGGGATCGAGGTGATCGTACCAGGAGTTCAGTTGCAGATGTGGGGTCTGCAGATTCAATCAGACTTGATAGAGAGGATCAAGTCAGCTCAGTTCGACGATGTTACTCTGCGGTGTATCCGAGAGCAGGTTCGAGCAGGATTGACAGATGCGGAGTTCATCATTGCGAAGGACGGCACATTGAGGCACGGTTCCAGACTATGTGTGCCTAGCGGAGAGCTTCGGGAGCAGGTTATACAGGAGGCCCATCGCTCTCAGTACACTATGCATCCAGGTGCCAATAAGATGTATAGAGACTTGAAGGAGCATGTATGGTGGTATGGGATGAAGCGGGAGGTAGCACGCTTCGTAGCCAGGTGCCTAGTCTGTCAGCAGGTTAAGGCGGAGAGGCAGAGGCCAGGAGGACTGTTGTAGCCATTGCCCATTCCGGAGTGGAAGTGGGAGCACATTACGATGGATTTTGTTTCTGGATTACCGCGTTCATCAGGTGGAAAAGATACGATTTGGGTCATCATGGACAGGTTGACCAAATCGGCCCACTTTTTGCCATTCAAAGTGGGGACATCTACGGAGAAGCTAGCAGAGTTGTATATGCGGCAGATTGTCAGGATACATGGAGTTCCGGTGAGCATTGTCTCGGATCGGGATAATCGCTTTACTTTCCATTTCTGGCGGAGTTTGCAGACTAGTTTAGGCACTCAGCTCAAATTCAGTACTGCATACCACCCTCAGACGGACGGACAATCAGAGAGGACTATTCAGACTCTCGAGGACATGCTGCAGACTTGTGTTCTGGATTTTCGAGGATCATGGGAGGATCACCTGCACTTGGTAGAGTTTGCATACAACAACAGTTACCAGGCCAGCATTGGTATGTTACCCTTCGAGGCGTTGTACGGGCGTAGATGTCGTACTCCCTTGTCTTGGGATGATGTTGGAAAGCGAGCTTTATTGGGACCTGAGATGGTTGTAGACGCAGCTGAGAAGGTAAAGCTCATCAGGGATCGACTTCGCGTGGCACAGGACAGACAGCGGCATTGGGCCGACAGCCACCGGAGACCTTTGCAGTTTGAGGTATAGCCTAGACTTAGGATTAGAATCTTATTTGTTTGTGTTTTGTTGATTGTATGATTGTTTTAGTTAATTGAGACCATGCTTGTGCTAGGTTGGAGATATGGTATTCTTGAGGATTTTATCGACTCGAGGCACTATTCGATTCGGTGGAGGAGGGAAGCTTAGCCCATGCTATGTCAGACCTTTCGTTATTAGCGGAAGGGTCGGTGACGTGTCATACAGACTGGACTTACCTTCTTCCTTAGTGGGAGTCCACAATATATTTCATGTATCGCAGTTGAGACGGTATGTGGCAGATCCTAGCCATGTAATGGACCATTCTGAGATTGAGGTGGGACCTACTCTCAGTTATCTAGAGCAGCCTGTAGAGATTCTGGACCGACGAGAAAAGGTGTTACGGAACCAGTCGATACCCTTAGTTCGCGTAGCTTGGAAGCATCACTCTCCAGGAGAGTCCACCTGGAAGAGGGAGGATGAGATGCGCGAACGATACCCCTATCTTTTCCAGTCTTGAGGTATGATTTTGTTCTTTCTTAATCATGCATTTTTGTATTTAATTTCGAGGACGAAATTATTTTAAGGGGGGTAGATTTGTAACATCCATTTTTTCATAGAAGGGTATTTTAGTCTTTTCAGCCATTTTTGACCTTTGTGTGATTTTCTGAATATGTTGACTTGATTGTGCTAGCAACTGGTTTAACCCTAGTGGACTTGTATAGGGGCCTAACCATGCATTAGAATTTTTATTTTCATTTTTAGAATTTAATTTGTGCATTAGATTATTTTTAAGGCTTTAAATTATTTAATTAGCCTTTTTGCACGTAGGCCTTTGAGTTTTTTGACTTGGGCCCATTTCTACTTGAGAAAGAGTTGGCCCAAGTGAACCCTAACCCTAGAGAACCCCCCTTGTCCGCCTAACAGCAGTACCCCCTCCCATTGTTGCATTCATTTGTAGTTTGTAGCCTCCACAAAGAAACCCTAAAAGATCCAACTCTCCAAAACACCTTTTTCCTTCATCCGGAGTCCGTTTCTTCCCAAACAAAATCCGTTGCGCTCGTCGAGGAGAGAAGGATCTGCTGGACCATTTCTGGAGTGGAGACGGAAGGTTTTGCTGGAGGAAAATCGGCCGACACGACAACCGAGGAGTCCCGATCATTGAGTTTTGACACTCAATAGGTAAAACCCTAATCTACCATTGCAAATCTATTTTTTTCTTCATTTTTTCATCCATATAGGTGCCCTAGCCTTGCCCACAAAATTTGGTAGGAGTTTGACTCCGTTTGATGGAGGTATCGAGCCCGTGTCGGTTCCTTACGGCACGTGTTCGACGAAATGTCGCTTAGGATAGAAAGTTGTTGTTTTTCGTTTCTGTCTTCATGGATGTTTAGACAATATGATTTTGATAAACCTTCGTGAAGACGGTTTTGGGTTTGACATCGTTTTAGCGGCGTTTCGGGCAACGGACGCACGCGCACGGATCCTGTGCACGAGGCCGTGCGTGCCCTGCTGTCCGCGTGTGATTGCGCGATGCACAGAGCGTATTTTTGCGTGAAAATTTGTGAGCATATGGGGGCAACCTCTTCCCTCATGCTCGTAAAATTTCATGACTGTTTGTTGAGCGACGGCGGAGATATCGTTCCTGTACCGCTCAGCCATTGTGCATTCAGACCTTCATTTTTGTCGCGGAATCGGACTTCGTGCGCGCACACGACGCAGCGAAGACACGTTCCAGGACTCGGAACATGTTGAACTAGACCTAGACGACCCGTAGGGCGAACCCCAAGTTGCAGCGTGGCCCGACGAGGGAGCGCGAGGCCGGCACCACGCGCACGAGGGCGCGCGGGCGCGCGCGCGCAGCAGGCCGCGCGGGTGCGTGGGTCTGCGTGTGCTGTTTCGGGCAAATTGTCACCGTGTCATTATGTCCTAGACCTACCCCAGGACCCCCCAGCTACGTGCACGAGCACGTGGCATTTCGTTGCGTGTGCGACGCTCAAACGAGCGAGAACGCACGCGTACCACGCGGTATCAGAAAATTCCGATACGCGTTCTGTGGACACGACACGGACACGATTTCGAACCCGAGAGTATACGAACGCATCACATGGGTCGATGCCAACGTGTATGCCAAGTTTCGCCGATTCGTTTGGTGTATTTTGGATTGTTGGTCGTTGGGTGAAATTGGATCGTTTTCTTTAATTTCGATTTTTAGTTGATATGTGATATTTTGATTTCCAGCATTTTAGCTTCTAAATTCTGAGTTTACAGGACTTATATGATATTTTAAATATGTGTGAACCAACTTTTGGTTTTGTTTCACAATTTTCCATCATTTATGAGTATATGTGCTTTCTATATATAACTTTATGCATATATTTAACGATATATATATGTATAACCCCGTTGAAACCCATTCCTAACACACATACGTGGAGAATGGGTCGAGGGGGAATTATTCCAGATTTTAGACTTTTTAAGTATCACGCATCATTGCGTATCTTTCCATTTGAGCTTTTGTATATATATATATATATATATATATATATATATATATATATATATATATATATATATATATATATATATATATATATATATATATATATATATATATATATATAGTTTTCTTACTTTATATAGATGTATATAATAGTATAATAATTTGGGTAATACCATGATTATGTTTGAATGTTTTTAATCTCAGATTTGACCCTTATTTCAGTAAGCACCAGCGCGTACACACGCACACACCATTTTTGATAGATTTGGGTTTTGTTTGTATCGTATATACACATGTGTGTATATACCTATATGTATATATATATTTGCTTGTTAATTCTCTTAGATTAGATTGTGGTTGTGTATATGGCTATAGGAGCCCTAGGGCAGATTTGGTTCGTCATTTCGAGCTTAGTTTAGTCGAATTGGCCGGCAAGTTGACCAAATTGACAAAAGTCAACTTTGGGTCAAACTTGATCCAATTCAACTCAAACGAACTCCAAATGACCTAGAATTTTGTGTATGACCTAGAAATTAGTAGACGGACCAGTTGACCCAGGTTTGACCAGGTTTGACCAGAGTTGACCGAGGGTTGACTTTGACCAAAATGGACCTAGAAGCATGTAGTCTTGTATTGTAGCTATTTCTCTTGATATTGTCGACTTGGTTATGACATGTGTATATTTTAAATAGGTTTACATTGCCCCAGTTTAGTTTCACCTCATCATCAGCAGTTCGATTTGCCAGGCGAGTACATTCTCTGATCTTTTCATACTTCTTTGGATATGTTCTCTTGTTATAGACTAGTATACTTGATGCTGACACGATGTTCACACGGATTAGTACCCTCTGGATCTTTTCATGCGATGTTATCCCCTCGGATACATCGAGTATGTCACGTTCATGTACTTTATCATGGCCATCATGTACTCCATGTATTCATATTTATCCATGTGCACTCATATGTTATTCATGTACACTCATGACCATATGAGCTCCATGTATACAGTAGTTGTTATCCATGTGCAATAACATAACATGCATTAATCCTTGTGTATTGATTGGGGGCAGGGAGAGTGTAGTTGGTTATTTGATCATTATCCCCAGTAGGTATCCATGTGCACTCCATAGCTGTATCCATGTGCAACCCAAATTGTTTACATAACCAAGTCATGCTCTGATTCACGTAGAAGGTTATATTTCTCTATTGTCATATTATATCTCATTTTATAGTCTCTCTCTCTCTCTTGTTGATTTTCTTTACAGCGATTCATATATAGTTTTCTATAGCTTGCTTTATATGTCCATTTCTGCTATGAAATGTTGTGAGAGATATGTGCTCGTTCCGTCCTGACTGGGCATGTTAAAAATTTTACAGGTATTGATGAGGAGTATTGTCCTACCTATTATGGCATTGGCTTAGATGACACTGGCGACGTAGACCTTCAGGAGGATCCCACAGTCGCTGAGGATTTGCCTATAGTCTAGCTGAGACTTAGTACTTTATTTGTATTTCTGTTTGAGACTTTATGAGTTGTACTTGAGATTTATTCTGGTGGTTTACACCTAGACTTTTATCTGTGACTCTCTTGAGATTCTTTCTTCTATTCCATCTTGGTATTGTGATTGAGTTACTTATTATTTACTCTCCATTCGGAGTTATTCTAGACTGTGTTAGATATTGTGCCTCAGGACAGCGTTCTACCGTCGACACTGCGGCGTAGGCTGGGCGTTCGTTACTTCTCGTGCCCTTACACTGGGTGCGAGTCGTGACAGCAATTATTTTCTAAGAATATTTGTTATAGGTAGATTCTAGATATTATTATTATTAAATAGTGTTTTACAAAATTTGTATGATCTTCTGGAGCCAGATAAGTAGTGTGCATGTTGTATCATCAGAAACGACTTTTGGGCTATTTAATTGTTATTAGGATTTTTATTATCATTAATACTACTTTGTTGTTATTAATTGTAAACGATTTATTTTTATTAAATCATTTATTATATAAATGATATATATATATGTGTATATAGATTATATATGTAAGTTTGTATATAAATATGTATGTGTGTGTATGTATATATATGCATGTATATATGTATGTATATATATATATATATATATATATAATATGTGTGTACGTATACGTATATATAAATATATATATGGGTGTATATGAGAATGTGTGTGTATGCGTGTATGTATATATAAATATATGTATACGTATAAGTATATAAATAAATGTGTGTATGTGCATATATATTAATATATATTAGTATGTATATATATATAAATATACATGTGAATAAAAAAAATATATATAAATATACATGTGAATTATTTGCATAGAAGAAAAAGAAATCAGTAAATAGAATCCCAGCCAAGTGCTAACCTCCAAAAACCACAGTCAGGCCTACGTACCCTACACTCAGCCCATCCCAGGCCTTTTTCCCCAACAGCAGCGGCTTCATATAGTTGTACACAGAGAGAGCCGAACGGAGACCCGATAATACGCTGCATATATATGAGAGATATCGAGAGAGAGAGTTCTCATCTAAAACCCTAACTTATGCTCTCGGCCACCAGGCGCCCCACGCACGTGCCAGTACCGTCGTGGGCAGCCGTCGACCGGCGACGGAGTCACCACAGGCCGGTGAAGCCAAACTGACAGCAGCACAGACGCAACAAGGGTGCGGCCTTCGTCGCAGGAATTCTTCGCATCTGATCAACCATTCCCCGAGCCGCTTCTTCAGGTATGAACCCTATATATACACCTTCAAACCCACTAGATAGGTTTGAATGGAGACAAGTAGGAATCGACCTAAAAATTGACGTAAAATCGAGTAAAAACTGTCTCGAAAACAGGGCACTGAAACAGTTAAAACTCCTTGTTAGGAAGGCCGATTTCTATCGGATCCTCGAGCAATTTTGAGAACCATTTAAATAGAATTGAAGACAATATAACCAAGATGTAAACCCCATTATTAGTTTAATTTTTAGTCTTGTATCCAGTAAGTTAAATCAGTTTAAAAACTGAGGAAAAACTGTGAAAACAGTTTCCAAAAATCTAGAAAACCTTCGATACGACGTGCGTCCCGCCAATCCGGGCGACGTGGTCGCAAACCGACGGCATCGAAAGGTGCGTAACGGCTTCTTGGTCGTGTGGGCTTTGACGGAATTCAAATTGGTCGCGTGTGCGCGACGAATTTGATGTTTATCCGTCGAAATTCACCGTATCGGCCTCTGTGCAAATTTTCCAATTACTTTGCGCACGCTCGTCAGATCGAGACGAAACTTGTGCCAGCAGGACCGTATCATTTTTCTGGTCATGTATGCCACATTTGGTCCGATTCTGAGACAGTTGATTGGATCGCCGTTTTACGGGCCCTACGGTCCGATTCAACGGACAATTTTGTGCACGGCCCGTCGAAATCCAACTTTGGACATACGATTGGGTTCATATCGGAAAACCAGATCCGTAGACATGTAGTTTGATGAATTTAGAGACCATTGACTCTGGCACACTTTTTGGTGAAAAATGAGTCCAACGGCGGACATCGTTTTTGTCCAAAATTACCGTTTTGCCCCTGTGTCCAGAATTGGACTTAAGGACAGGCAATCCTAGCTAATTTGACTATTCTGAGAACGTTGGTAATATTTGTTTCAGCTTTCGGAGACAGTTGTGGTGACTTGGACTGTATGGCTTACTAGTCGACTATATATTTGTTGGTTCTTCGCGCTGCCACCAGGCAAGTATACCTTGCCAACTTGTACAGTATAATTTATATGCATGTTCATCATCTCGCTGTAGTTCTTTTCCTTACATTCGTGATTGCTCTATTCCATGTCTAGTACACTTATCCTGTTATAGTTTTACTTTACATATTTCTAGTTGTCTGTACATTCTTGTTCCTTTATGTTATGATAGTTCTATCTGTTACACCAGGTTAGTTTCATATGTATTCCTTGATAGAGTCTGTAAGCCCCTGATTTTCAAAAAAATTTAAACTAGTGTTAATTAATTATTAAATGTCATTATTGGTTTTAAAATAATTTAATATGATTTTAGGAATTTTCTAGAATTTTTAAATGAATTTTAAATGGGTTTTAAATACAAAAAATATTATTTTGTAATTTTTTGAATTGTTTTAATAGTGTTTTGCAATTATTAGAATTGTTAGTATATCAGTTTGTAAATAGGAAATTGTTTTTAATTAGGAAATGCAATTATTATTTTGCATTTTATTTATGTTAATTCGTTTGTGTAATTTCCTAATTTCTAAGGACCCTACTGCTAATTGCCAAAACACCCCCCCCCGACCGACACTCTCTCTCCTCTGCCCTCTTACCAACCCCCGTTGACCCCTGCCCGACCGACTCGCCGCCCTGCCCCCGCAGAATCGGGCTGACCCTACCGACCTCAAACCCCCTATAAAACTCCCTCTTCCCCCTCCGACCTAAACCCTAACCCTAAATTTCCCCCACAGCAACCGACGACCCTCTTCTTCCCCGACGAGCCCCCAAACCCTAACCCTACTCCGACGAGCTCCGCCCAGCCCCACCGTCGACTTCCACCGCCCCCGACCACCATCAGTCGACGCGCGGCGACGAGGCGACCCCAGCGCCACTGGAGCGCCCCGACCCCGACGTCTCCTCCGCCGTCCCCGACCTTCGTTTCATCCTGAGTTGATCGGACACGTAAGTGTCAGCTTCGTTTCGTGTCGGCTGTGTCTCGATTTCACGCGAGAGACTCGCCAGGACACGGGGACTCTCGTCCAGCGTCTCGACACGCGTTCTAGCCTTCGTGCGTGTCGTGCATAGCACGGACACGAGAAAACCCTGTGTCCTTAACTGTCAGGACACAGGATGGTTTTTATATTTTTTTATGATTAATTAATTCTAACCTAAATAAATGAATTAAAACCCTAACCCTTAACAAAGCCACGGGCTGACCCCCTGGCCAGCCCGACCCAACTCAAATACGACCCCCCCCCCCCCCCGCTGGGCCGAGTTCGAGCCCCATCCCTCACTAGTGTAAAGACCCTAGAAAGTTAGTTAACATAGTGTGTCACCCCACATTGGTCTCCTATGCCAAGTCATCATTTTGGCTAGGTGCCCAGTCACAAGTCGTGTTTCACCAATTAGTGTCCTAGTGTTTTAGCTTAGTGTAAAACTAAGTTATTGTATTTACTTCTACAACGACGAGTTACTGGACATCCATAGCATTGTTATCGCAGCTTATTTTGTTTTGCTTTGCTAGAGGCAAGTACTTTCTACGAACTTTACATATTGTCACATAAATGAACTGCAAACCCCACCATGTTGAATGCTGATCCTTGGGATAGCAAGTTAGATCTCTACATGTTGTACTTTCAGTTACTACCATGCTTAGAACAATCTTGATGTATCTCTCACATGATTAGAATATGGGTTATGGGGAAACTGATAGTAGTGTACGTGATCATATCCCCCTCTACAGTACCGAGCAAAGTTTCATTTTATATGTTACTACGCCGTAGGCCTTATCTCAAAGCTGTATTTGTGCGTATGTACATCTACCGTCTTTACACTTGTATGTATGTACATTTCATTATGTGCCCCAGCACATTGTACATCTATTGACCGATCACGTACCTACTACAGTTTTAAACATTACATATACATCTGTCTCTATGACATATGTGTCCTTGCCATGATAGACTATATGATGCCATGCTTTCCAGTTATTCCTCTCATGTTTATTTCCATGTTTCATATGCTAGTTTGCTAGATTTAGTACTTGCTTCCGTCCTGACAGGATAACGTTGTAGGTGTCCTTACTGAGGAGGAGTTACTCTGCGACACATATTATGGGATTACTGCCGAGGACCTGGCTCTGTTTACGAGGATGTTCCTGCGGGGAACCTCGCCTAGTTGTCTTTTGTTTACTTAGACTTTTGAGAGTAGACATGTATTAGACTATATCATTTTATAACTGGACATGTATCCAGTTTTACATTTCAGTTTACTTGTACTTTGACGTTTACTATATACGATGACTTTTGTGTTTGGAGCATTTATGATTCTTCTTCACTTATAGAACTGTTAGTACATTTAGTCTTATCATGTTGTCTTTAGAACAGCTTACTACGTTTTATCTCAACGTAGGCTGGGCATGACTCGGCCTGGACCAACAATTTGGGTAGCAGGTCGTGACATGTTTTTAGTGGTGGCCCATGCAGGTCCTGACTAAACTGTTTGGTTACGTTATTGTACCAAGCATGCCTGCAATTAGGAACTTAAGGTAATTAGACAACATTAGGAAAGACGCTTAGAATATTTAGAGGAATGCTAGGATTGCAACATAGGAAATACATCACATGTTTGCTATTATAATTAGATTTTCTTGCATATGATTGCTTACTTTAAACAAAGTCCTTATAAGTCTTTTTATGTAATTTAGATGGTGCTTACTCGTTCGTCCCAGTATGTTACCCCCGAGAATGGGGCCCTCCATATCCAGTTAGCTGACCAGTTGATTGATACACCTCCACCTACCACATTTCCCTACTCCACAGATCCACAGACCCAGATACCACCTTCCACATCCCAGTCCCAGCAGGCCCCGATACTTCCACCACCCCCTATCACTATACCCACCCAGGCTTCCGTCACACTCGACGGGACCCAGCTGCTCACACTGATCCAGGGGTTCCTAACAACCCATCAGGAGTAGACTACCCTACTCCGCCAGAGCATGGAGCGTTCTGAGGGACGTCCCGTGGTCCCACCACATGTAGAGCCACGGCAGAGAACGGGGACGGTCAAGGACTTCATGGGTCTAAATCCCAAGGAGTTCTCAGGGACTGAGGGCATAGTAGTAGCTGATGACTGGCTAGATTCTATAGAGAGGAAGCTTCTGGGAGTTAGGATGCCGGATGACCTTCAGGTCGAGGCAGCAGGATTTCTGCTAGTAGACTTAGCAGGAGTCTGGTTCAGGAATGAGCCGTTGTTTGCGAGAGGTAGAGCCACCTGGGACCAGTTTAAGACCCAGTTCAAGAAGAAATTCTTCTCGACCACTGCTAGAGTAGCCATGGGGCTACGATTCCAGAACATCCAGCAGGGGAACCGTTCTGTTGATGACTATACGGAAGAGTTTAGTCGCCTGAGCCGTTTTGCTCCTAGTCTGGTTGCTGATCCAGAGGAGATGACCCGTAGGTTTTGCCATGGTCTAGTTCCAGACATTGGCATTCTTATAGTGGCGAACGGTACGACTGACTACTACCAGAGCCTAGAGTTGGCCCGGAGCATTGAGGAGCGTCTTCTGTCTAGCAAAAGGCCGGCTCCTGTACATCATGAGGGACCGTCCAAGCGTCAGGCTTTCCAGCAGAGAGCGCCGACGCCACCCCAGCAGACATACCGTCCCCCTACACCACATCATCAGACCCCGCCAGTTCGAGCCCCGGGACCCCGACAGCAGCAGCAGCAGAAGGGAGCTATATGTTCCTTCTGCGAAAGACCAGGTCATGACTTCGCAGTCTGCAGGAAGAGGTTGGGTCAGTGTTTGGCTTGTGGGTCTGCCACCCATCAGCTTCGGAACTGCCCAGCGGCGAAGCCTAGAGGACCACTCCCGACTCAGCAGCAGAGGTTTGGGCAGCATCTGCAGCAGCAGAAGGGACCTCAGGAGAAGGTTTATAGTCTAGCCATTGAGCCGGAGCCGGAGCAGGTTTCGGAGCCGGATTACTTAGCTGACGTCATCACAGGTCATGTTTATTTGCATACTTTTCTAGCTGTATGTTTGTTTGATTCTGGTGCATCTCATAGCTTCCTATCATTAGAGTTTATGCATAAACATCATCTAGTAGCTACACCTACTGCGGAGATTAGTAGAGTGATGACGGGAGGAGGACCAGTGCCTATTAGATCTATCTATAGATGTTCTATTTTTATAGCCGGGAGAGAGTTCAGGGGGCGATTCTTTGTGATGCCACTCCCCGGTTATGATATCATATTGGGGATGGACTGGCTTAGCTACGCCCATGCATCTATAGATTGCCATGAGGGTAGTATTGTGTTTAGTCCTCCAGGCACAGCACCATTCAGTGTCAGGAGGACAGGGCCGGAGATCAGCCTAGAGCCGAACTGTTGTGCGATAGTCGGGGACGCAGCACCGCCACACCCTATCATTAGGGAGTTTATGGATGTATTCCCAGAGGATCTTTCGGGACTTCCGCCTGACAGAGATGTGGAGTTCACTATAGATTTAGTGCCGGGTTCATCACCAGTATCCCGGGCTTGCTATAGAGTGAATCCCAAGGAGGCCATAGAGATGAAAGAGCAGATTGATGACCTATTGAAAAAAGGTTTCATTCGATCCAGTGCTTCTCCATGGGGAGCGCCAGTGCTCTTTGTGCCTAAGAAGGATGGTACAGTCTGGTTGTGTATTGACTATTGTAGCTCCCCTTCCCGGAAATTTTTAAAAAATATTTTATTATTATTTATTTTATTGGGGCTATATATTGTTAATATTATTTTGTGGTTATTAAATGTAAATTATTTAGTATTGTTAATTGTTATCATTTTATTGATTATCAAAAGTATAATGTGTATATATAAATATATATATATATATATAATGACATTGTTTACCATGTTTAGATAAATGAGTAGACATGAGTTAATCTATTTATGTTAATACCGGATTATTGATGGATAACATTGTGCTAGGGAGAATTTTATTTCTACAGATTTCTAAAGCCAAATATGGGTCGTGTAATTGCGGGCAGTATAAATTTTTGGTAACGTAATTTTTCATATTATCAGTTTGGTGTAAACACCTAACATGACCTGGGCATGATTGGTACACTTGATTTCAATGCTCCAATTAATTGTCTGATAAAGGCCTAGAGACTAGCTAGATAGTTGAGTTGTAGTCATTCATTTATTTGTACAAGTTTATATTATTCTACAAATGTAAAACTTGTAATCATTGTAAGTTAAACTAATTATGTGAATGAGCATTGTTTGTGATTTTGATCTTCATGGCCGTGACAGCGTTCTACCGCCGACACTGCGGCGTAGGCTGGCTTGGACACGTCTCGTATCCATTTAAAAAAAAAAAAGGGTGCGGGTCGTGACAAGTTTTTGTGGTGGCCCATGCAGGTCTGTCTTCGCAAATCATGCGAACTCATGATAGTACTTAAGTTATTTGTACTATTGCGAGCCTGCGACTAGAACATGCTCATTCACGAACAAAGATTAATTTAATTTAAGAGAATGACTAGGACTAGGAGTCCCTATACGAACTTACCGATGGGTAGTCTAGGCCATGCAATTTAGGATGAGGATTATTAACTTTGATAACTTGCCATATCCCTATAGTTACACTATTACCTCTTGATAGGACGATATGATCCAATGTGCATAGGTTATTTCGCTTGGTGAGACAGGACTTCATAGAGTTACTAGTCTAACCTTGATAAATTGTTTAATTCCTTCTCCTTGCCCTTGAGAAATTACCATCACATCTTAATCCGAATTGCCTATTTAGTTTCTATTTGTCCTAAAAATTATTATTTTGTATAAATTATGATTATTGTTAGTTTCGATTCAAAGTTTTTTTTCTCAATAGTTTGAATACACATGAAAAGGATACTAGGATTTTTGTATTCCTTTTGTCTTCAGTTATTTCCTCCATGTTCGACCTTTCATTCGAAGGGTGGTGACTGATAGGACAAGTACTTATGTTTTATTTCATAGTCAACATGTTTGAATCTCTAGAAGCTCATGAATTTTTTTTGAATATAGTTAAGGGAATATTAGTTATCTCATAATGGCAGGACAGTAGCGCGTTATCGCCATTTATTTGAATTATGAAGACCCTGGATTCCCTGCAGCCAGCAGCGCACTGGCAAGGCACAACCCCTAGAGGTGAAATTAGTTTAAGAAAATATATAGGTTATAGAATATTCCTAAAACTATGGCTAGTCGTCCTCTTTGATCATAGTTACCCAGGTGTCGAGATAAGGTAGAGTATCTGATAGTATATTACATCTGAAACACAGAATCAAGAGTTTACCATCGCCCGAGTATACGGACGAGGCATAATCCTCGGTGAAATGATTTCAGACGTGATTACAAGTTTAGGGTACTATAGAAGATAGGACCGTGTCGTGTATGTCCCATAAAATACAAAGCCAATAGTAGTGGAAGTTTGTAAGTTTGGTAGCATGTCTCCTGACCTAGCACTCCGTATGATCCTCGTGATCTATTGATGAGGAAATTGACTGACACTAATAGGTTACCTAGAATATAGAATTCAGAAGTCCATGAACCATTAGTCGACCAAGGCCTTAAGGGAAAGATGATAGTGGGATGTCTATAGAAGCAAGAATACCGGGTAAAGTTTGATTCCCTCTAAACTCGAACTACTTGTACCTCTCTTCAAAAATCTCTCGTACTGAAATCTTGACTATTTTGACCAACGCTGCTATTACAGCCTAGTTTTGCAAGCTTTCTCTTTTATCGAGCTTGATTCGAGACATATGTTTATTGGGGACGCCCGCTAACATGTTGTCTAATCAGAATCAGTGTATTATGGTCTGATCAACCATGATGCATTTGGTTCGCATTTTATTTAATTACCCTACGTGGATTGAGATGTAGGTGTCTCTAAGATCTCATCCGCGACTGCACTGACAATTCTCCTTGAATTATATGTTCGCCTTTGAATCACGAAATTGTATTCGGTAACATCTCCCTTGAATTCTTTATTGTTTTTGTCCTTCACCGATTTAGAAAGATGAAAGCTCGTGATTGGTAAGTAGAATACAGAGTTTCCCGTGACTATAATAGTTGTATATATGAGTATAGCTATCATCGGCCAGCCATGTGATTGAGTTACTCGTTCTTCCATCGACCCTCAAACTACTATTGAGACTTTCGAGCCATCTGAATTTGAGAATGATTAGGATCTTTCCCCTTGACCAAATGCCAACCTAGGAGATTACCTATTCTCCAGAGACCAAATGTTCTGAGCCTCAAATCATTTGTTTGAAGCTTGCTTCAATTAGAACCCTTGTAACAAAAGTCTGGTAGGATTGACACGAATAGAAATTCACAACCCAGCCGTTAGAAATCTTTTGTATGATGTGCCTTAGAGTTGGTTACCCTGTCGATAACTCCTGTACCCTGGACAAGTAGATCACTCTATTTTATCGACCATGGGTTATTGTACACACTCGTTTTCTATTTATTGGGGAACGACCCTTGCTTTGACCTACACCTACTATATCCCGTTACGTCATGCCTTATTCTCTATTTACAGAATCGAGGTACGATATCCGAACCTTGAAATTCTTCTAACCCCATTATTCCTAAAACTATATCCTAGTTCTAAGGGGGTAGACTGTAAGCTTCCTAAAATTTTAGGATGTACAAGGATGACCCGTTGATTAGAATAATTTTCCCATTAGAATGATAGATAGCGCCCATGGACTCCCACTTTCCATTCAGATTATTTTGTGCCCCGACCGTGTCATTAGTATTCGGAGCACGAGACCAACTGTTATCTTCCAACAAATTTTATATGCAAGATCTAGACGAGTCCACCTTCATATAGGTATATCATGTCCCACTCAAACCCGTCCCCTTGTACTCTATTTTTATGGTACGACTTTCAGGACAAAAAGGGACTAGCTGTAACCCTTACCATAGTACCTACCCGGTATACTTGCCGATTTCCATTAGAACCTCGACTTTGACCCAATTCCTGCAACCCAATATATGGTTGTGATCTACTCGAAGCCCATTACGCACATGCCACTAGTGTGCCATCCAATCGAGGCTTCATGTGCTACTTAAACACAAAGGTCACTAAAGGAGCACTTTGAACTTTAGGGACTCGCCATCCAACCCGACTGGCAACTAGCTCAACCACTTGGGTAGAATCATATTCTAAGTTACCCTAATCTAGTAGGAATAGTTTTATCATTGGGATCTCGTCTAGTCCATATAGATTGAAATCCAAGATTCATCCAACCAACGAGTGATGTCTAAATAGAGAACCCAGTAAGACCACAACCTTGATTTCCCAAATATCGCTCTAATGTGAAACCTTGTTTAGAATTTTGGGAGCAGAATTTCTGTATTGCATGGATTGCAAACCCCTCTAAGAGCGAAGGGTTCTTCGGTGTAGCAAGTAACTGGACTAGAGTAGTCCAATTTAGTGAATAAGACTATAGGTTCTCATATACCCTTTCTATCTGTATTATTGTATAATCTCGACCGCTCTTTAAACTTCATAATTTCTCCTGATTGTTCGTCCTTATTCTCCTGCCCTCCCTATTGCAGAGAGAAGAAAGTCATACTTATTAGAATTCACCAATATTTCTTAGCTACTTGTGTAAATTTATTGATTGTTAGATTTTGGATTGCTGGATAGATAGGAGAGGGTGGTAGATGACTTATGCCTAGATATCTGTCGGTAGAATTGTTAGAAAAATAGTTAGAAAATTTTGAGATTTTAGTGACCCGTGTTTCAAGGGAGTAGTGTGACCTAAGGTGGGTAGAAGTCCTCGAGATTTTGTAAAATACCAAATGACTAGAGAAGGCCATAAATATTTTTGAGAAATTAAATTTGATGGGATTAAGGTTAAAGCAGACCTTCTTTTTGAATTTTTAGGAATACCTATGAATTAGAATTTCGAGGACGAAATTATTTTTAAGGTGGGTAGATTTGTAGCTCCCCTTCCCGGAAATTTTTTAAAAATATTTTTATTATTATTTATTTTATTGGGGCTATATATTGTTAATATTATTTTGTGGTTATTAAATGTAAATTATTTAGTATTGTTAATTGTTATCATTTTATTGATTATCAAAAGTATTATGTGTATATATAAATATATATATATATATAATGACATTGTTTACCATGTTTAGATAAATGAGTAGACATGAGTTAATCTATTTATGTTAATACCGGATTATTGATGGATAACATTGTGCTAGGGAGAATTTTATTTCTACAGATTTCTGAAGCCAAATATGGGTCGTATAATTGCGGGCAGTATAAATTTTTGGTAACGTAATTTTTCATATTATCAGTTTGGTGTAAACACCTAACATGACCTGGGCATGATTGGTACACTTGATTTCAATGCTCCAATTAATTGTCTGATAGTTCAGGAATAGGTTTATGGTTTATACCAATATTTTCTAGTATAAAGGAAATGTCAGCTGCTATATTAGCAATAAACTACAAAATGCAACTTCTTTTGGTGAATGATTAATATGACCATTTAGTGGTTGGCTTGACATATGTCGTTGATAGTAGACTGGAAAGACATGCCAATGGTTAGATGAATTTAATATGTAATATTTGTACTGGCATGCTTCAGTAGGATTTTTTATTTCTTCCATGTTAAATATATTTCATTAGTACTCTAATCTTCTAATGTAATATTCTGATTGATCCGTATCTGCTCTGGAAGTAATTTCCAATTAGTTAAGAGTCATAGCTAATGGTTAGGGGCATGTTATGCTATATTTTACAAATCCTCACCTTACCAGCTTGGGCCCAAACCCGAGCCCAGACTTTGCTCTCCACCGCCGAGAGAGACCCGACCCTATTTGAACGATGCAGCAAACTCCCTGTTCTCCCGTTCCTCTGTATATATACGCGCACATACGCGAGAAAACTGCAAACCCTAACCCCAACCATCACCACCGCCACCACTGTTCCATCGCCGCCACCCGGACCGATTTCCCCAGCCCTCCAGGAAGTTTCATCTCGACGTCGTCCACCCGACACTAGTCTCCACCCATTACAAACACACTACAGCCACCATGCTTGCCTTCGCCTCCCTCGACCACCACCATCACAGTATCATCATGCCCGGACCGTGCGTCCTCATCCATCCCCTTTGCCACCAACAATACTAACACAGAGTTTGTTCCGTGTCCAACATCGGACACATCCCAATACAACCTAAACAAAAACTAGAAAATAAAACAAAAAAAAATCCCAAACGAGCCCTACCATAATCGCCGTTGAGTCCTCCCCTTGCAAAGTCGAGCGCGCTGCACTCGGATCCGGTTCCCACAGCCGAGCACATCCTTGTCGATCCTTCTCCGTATGGCCACCGACGCGCTCAGCCCGCACCGCCAGGACGCCCCTCACTGGAGAGGAACCTCTTGAACCCTGGAGCCTCTCTCCCTCGTGCTCGACCATCGTCGCACGCGGGCCCGCCCTCTCCGCGCGTGCCGACTTGGTGAGCCGTTCGACCGCCGTCGCGACCGCACCCTTGGCGAACACCATTGGTGTTGCCACACCTCGCCGGCTCCTCCCCACGGCGGGCTTCCTCCCAGCGGAACCTCCGGCGTCCAGCCACGGCGTCATCCTCCGCAGACGTGGCGCCGACCTCGTGCCGTGTCCGATCTCTGGTAAGCCTTCGACCCCTCCTCTCTCTTTCGCATCGACACACTCTCTCTCTCGTTCCTTCTTTCCTTTCTTTTGACTTTTGGGTTTTTCTTTTGGTAAGGAACCACAACAACAACTTTTGCTATTAGCTTTGGTGTTCAACCGAACACAGTAAACGAGGGAGGAGGAGAGACCTTATTACTTTAAGTTTTCATTTAATTGAATTGATTAAGGGGTTATTGATAATGGCAGTAGATGGATTATATTAAGAATATGTATAGTGTAATTATTATGTTACAGTAAAGTAATGTATATACAATATTTGATTAGTAATTTACTAGGTACATATGGTTGTACACACATATGTTGTTAAAAGTTATTATTATTATTATTATCTTTAGTAGTTGGTGTCATTAAATAAATAAATAGTATTTTTCCAAATTAATTTGGTGACAAGTAAGATGGAGTTTGACCATATATATCATTTCAAAGAATTGATTTCGAGGCTTAGATATATAACTACATTTTATGGCTTTTTAAATATAGTTTTCCAATTACCTTGTACATACTCGTCAGATCGAGACAAAACTTGCGCCAACAGGACTGTATCATTTTTTTGGTCCTGTATGCCAAGTTTGGTCCAATTCTGAGACAGTTGAATCGTACGTCGTTTTGCGGGCCCCACGGTCCCACTCAACGGGCGATTTTGTGCACGGCCCGCCAAAATCCAACTTTGGACATACGGTTGGGTTCGTATCAAAAAACTGGATCCGTAGACATGTAGTTTGACGACTTTAGAGACCGTTGACTCTGGCACGTTTTTCGGTGCAAAGCGGGTCCAATGGCGGACACCGGTTTGGCCTAAAATTACCGTTTTGCTCCTGTGTCCAGAATTGGACTTAAGGACAGGCAATCCTAGCTAATTGGACTATTCTGAGATCACTGGTATTGTTTATTTCAGCTTCCGGGGACTGTTGTATGAGTTTTGACTATAGTGGCATATTGAGTAGTTCAGATTGCCGGTTTCACCAGCAAAGGACCACAGGCGAGTACAGTTTATTATTTGCATTTCGATATTGATCTTTACTATATTTCATTGATTAGTCATTGGTTATGTGATTATTTTCTATTATAAATTGTTGAGTTGGGAATGAGAAGTACCAAGGATGTGTGATCTGACCTTAGACCGTGTAGACCGTGTAGACCGTATTGTATTTATTTCTTGTAGACCGTGTAGACCGTGTTGCATTTATTTCTTGTAGACAGTGTAGACAGTATTTTATTTATTGCAAGGTAGACAGTGCAGATCGTGATTATTACTGCGTTTAAACTGTGTAGATCGTGATTATTATTTTGTAGACAGTGTTTCTTTAATACAATATTTTCTGTAGACCGTGTAACTGTAGACCGTGTAACTGTAGACCGTGCAACTTTAGACCGTGTAGACCGTGTCGCATAATTGTCCCGAGACCGATCACATATCAAAGGTACTTCTAGCAGTTGGGGGAAAGTCTGTTGTGTCTATTTATTTACTATTGGTTTTCTGTATTTCCTATTTATTTTCAAAACCCATGATTGATGTCTAACCTTTGTTTTATAGTCATTTTCTTTATTGAAATTGCATTCAGTGGATTGTGCTCGTTCCATTCCTGACTGGAAACCAACATTTTCAGGTTAGCCGTGGATTCACTTAGCTTGGGGAGTGATGGGAATACTTGCAGACAAAGGCCTAGAGACTAGCTAGATAGTTGAGTTGTAGTCATTCATTTATTTGTACAAGTTTATATTATTCTACAAATGTAAAACTTGTAATCATTGTAAGTTAAACTAATTATGTGAATTAGCATTGTTTGTGATTTTGATCTTCATGGTCGTGACAGCGTTCTACCGCCGACACTGCGGCGTAGGCTGGCTTGGACACGTCTCGTATCCGTTTAAAAAAAAAAATGGGTGCGGGTCGTGACAACTATCGGGCCTTGAATGCCATCACCATCAGGAACAAATATCCTCTGCCCAGGATAGATGATTTGTTCGACCAGTTGAGCAGGGCGAAGGTGTTTTCCAGGATAGACTTGAGATCCGGGTACCACCAGGTGAAGGTTAGGCCAGCAGACATCCAGAAGACGGCATTCAACACGAAGTACGGGCAGTACGAGTTTCTGGTGATGCCATTTGGTCTCACAAATGTGCCAGCTGTCTTTATGAACTTGATAAATAAGACATTTCACCAGTATCTGGATAAGTTTGTCGTAGTGTTTATCGACGACATCCTGATATACTCGAAGACGCCGGAGGAGCATGCAGAGCACTTGCGGATAGTTTTGGGGATTCTGAGACAGGAGAGATTGTTTGCCAAATTGCCAAAGTGCGAGTTCTTTTTAGACCGAGTGGAGTTTCTCGGCCATGTAGTCACTGGAGATGGAATCTCGGTGGATCCCAGGAAGATTGCTGCAGTTGAGACGTGGAAGGCTCCGACGTCAGTTTCAGAGATCAGGAGCTTTCTGGGTTTAGCAGGCTATTACAGAAAGTTTGTCCAGGACTTTGCTAGGATAGCTGAACCCATGACAAAGCTGACACGGAAGGACGCAGAGTACATCTGGTCAGAGGACTGCCAGGCGGCATTTGAGGAGCTGAAGAGAAGGCTGACGACCGCTCCAGTTCTGACTTTACCTTCAGGTTCTGGAGGTTTCACCATTTACAGTGATGCTTCTGGGAAGGGGCTAGGATGTGTTCTACAGCAGCATGGGAAAGTAATTGCTTATGCATCTAGGCAGTTGTGGACTCATGAGAGGAATTATCCTACCCATGACCTAGAGTTAGCTGCGGTGATCTTTGCACTCAAGTTATGGAAACATTACTTATACGGAGAGCGTGTGGAAATCTTTACTGACAACAAAAGCTTGAAGTATGTGTTCACGCAGAAAGAGCTGAACATGAGGCAAAGACGATGGTTGGAGTTGATGAAGGACTTCGACATCGATTTACAGTATCACCCCGGGAAGGCAAATATGGTGGCGGATGCGCTGAGCAGGCATCCGATGGCATGGTACCTGATGATTGATCGGCATTTGCGGGAGGATCTGGAGAAGCTCGGTATCGAGCTAGTTCGGCCAGGATCAGTGATACAGATGATGGCGCTTGACATTCAGTCAGGTTTGATAGAGCAGATCCGGGAGGCACAGTCTACAGATAAGAGTCTTCGCAGACTTCGACCCCAGGCATTAGCTGGATTGCTGGATGACTTCACTATAGCAGAGGATGGATCCCTGAGGCATGGCAGCCGATTGTGCGTGCCGAAGGGAGAGCTAGTAGAGGCAGTTTTGCAGGAGGCATACCGATCGAGATATTCTATTCACCCTGGTGCTAACAAGATGTACCGTAACTTACGGGAACATCTTTGGTGGCATGGGATGAAGAGGGATGTATCGCGTTTTATCTCGAGATGTCTAGTTTGCCAGCAGGTCAAGGCGGAGCGCCAGAGGCCAGCTGGTTTGTTGCAGCCGTTACCCATTCCCGAGTGGAAGTGGGAACATATTACGATGGACTTTGTTTCAGGGCTTCCTCGTTCCCAAGGAGGAAAGGATGCCATCTGGGTCATCGTAGACAGGCTGACGAAGTGTGCGCACTTCATACCCTTCAAGGTGGGGCTTTCCACTGAGAAGTTGGCAGAGCTATACATGCAGCAGATAGTTCGCCTACACGGAGTGCCGGTGAGCATCGTGTCAGACAGAGACAGTAGATTCACATCCCACTACTCACTACACCAAATCGCCCAATTTCTAACGGGTCATTATTTTAGTTTCTAATGGACTTCACCTGTTACAAAGTGACAACAAGTTAGGTCCGTTAGTATTGGCTTAACCCGTTACAAATATACTATTTTGTTTTAGCCCTAAACCAATATATTTTTAATTAGTACAAATATACTATTTTCATCCCCAATATCATTACTCCCACCATGAACACCAGCAACCTGGTGAAAAATTGGCGCCAGAACCAAATTCTTGGCGGCATAACACCCCCTCTCTTCTATTCACATATACAAATTCTCCCCTCTCTCTGACATACACATTCACAAATTCTCTAAACCATTGGTTCTCCTCTCTCTGATTCACAAATAGAACAGAGAGTCCACTTGCAGCATCTACCTACGGCGAGTCGTCCACGTAGGGCGAGTCGTCCACGTACGGCGAGTCGTCCACTTGCGGCACATCGTCCATCTATGGCGCGGCGGCACCATCTCCGGCGCGGCGGCACCGTTCTCAATTCGTGGTTGTCCACCTGCGGCGTGAGTTATGTACTCTTTTAATTTTTTATTTACTCTCATATGGTTATTTAGATTCACATGTTTTTGGAAATGTCAGGATGGTTTTTAATTCTTTTACTAATTATGATATGTGATATAAGTAAGAAACCCTAGGTTTTGGTTTTTCTTTGATACGTGATGTGAGTAAGAAATCCTAAATTTTGATATGTGACGTCAGTCGTTTACTCCTTTAATCTGTCACATACAATGTCAGACTTGGAATTGGGGAAGATCCAGCAGAATTTGTCATAGATTTGTATAGAGAAGATTAGTTCTGGAGTAAACTTGTTGCTTGTTATGTCAATTAACATCTTAGAATGGGTGCGTTGACAATCTGATATTTTGTTCTAGTATTGTTGTATGCTGCATACTAAAAAAATCTCTTGGACCCTCAAGTATGTTGTTTGGAAATCTGAAGACTTGGAAAATGCCAATTAAACATTATGCCAATTAAACATTATCTGAAGAATATAATTGTACTTTGAAAATTTTCATCAATTGGAGCAAGGACTATCATACCAAATTATGTGTAAAGAAAAATCTTCACACTACTAGTTACTTTAATGTCTTTTTGAAGCTTCAAGGTTGAGGAAATTAAACACCAATATTATACGTTGATTAAATAAAAAATTTCTCAATGTTATTTATGTAGGCTACCTTTCATTAGCAGAACTACAAGGTTATAATTAGTTATTATTGAGCAATTTTTACAATATAGAAGTGGGTGAAGTGATAGATAGGCACAAGAGTGCTTAGACTACAGATTATAGATTTGGATCAGTTGGATAATGAGCTTATGCATTACCTCAAAGACATATAAAATGAATCGATCAAGAATATGCGGGACAGGTAAAGTTATTCGTTTGAAGTTTCACAAGACTAGCTAGATATTATGACAATTGGCAATTTCTGGTTTTTTGCTAATATAATTTCTCCAAAAGCCTAAAAAAACTTTATTAATAGATGCTTTCTTGAGAACTATTATATAGCTTTTATATGGTGAATGTTTATAAAGTTGTTCAGATAAGCTATACTGCAAGAGAAACACAACAAGGTAAGGGCATTTGACATGGACAGAACACCGACTTTAGTCTATCGCCATTGCATATTTACTTGGAAGGATATTCATCCATTCCATATTCACTACAGATACCATATCAATTCACTACTCGTTCCTAGAAGCAGGTCATAGATTTGTGTTTAGTGTAGTATTTAATACATTATCAGTGGAGTTGTTTACTAGTTATCTTATGGGTCAAGAGTACATATATAATTTTCACACAAAAAAACTCATGTTTTTGTTGTTTTCTCAAGTTTGACTAGTCCAACTAATACATCACGTTACACACTGTGTAATCTTGACAAATTCATCCGCATAGACAGTATCAAGAGGAATTTGCTATCTCAACTGCCTTTCCAGGAATTCCAGTATGCAAATTTTTATGTATTCTGTTAGAATATCTTATAGGAATATTCAGCAATTTCACCTTTCTGTTTAGGCCTCGTTCGACCAATTGTGCTATTCACGTTAAGGCTTATGCATCTAAGTTATAATTTACCCTTATTTCTAACTTTAGAAGCCTTTTTTCCTCTCCTTTTAATTCAGGATCCGAGAAAGGAAGGAATCTGTGACGGTTCTTTTTTCCCCTCTCATTTTGATACTGAACACTGAAGAGTATGCATGATACCTGGATCCTATACCATGTAAACAAACTAAGACTTTTCGGTAATAGATTCAATTTGTATGCTTTATTTGTATATAAACGATATGAGTTTTTGATAATCTAATATTGATGAAATGTTGCTTCAAAAGTGAAGTGGTTGTTTATATGAATGTTACTCCTTACAGGTATTATATGGTACAGAACTGGGCATTTTATGGTCTCAGGGTTGTGATGGTCTCAGAGGACCAATACTCTGCATTTTATGGTACAGAACTGGGCAACAATACTTTTGTGAGGTATCGTTCCTAAATTTGATGAAGAAACAGATAAAATTCTTTGAGAAATTCAATATAACATCATGCAAAAACAACCATCAGAACCACACTAGTTCTATTTGCAGATGTTAAAGCATATTCTTCCGTCTTCATCATCTTGTCTATTACTATGCGAGTTCAGGACCAGCTTTTGTGTCCTTTTATGGAAAAATGAAACTAGAAAATATTTACAGAGGTTCTTCATGTTTTAACATTCTTCTACATGCTTGTGTTACTTATGATCTGCCTCTGATTGTTGGAGTATATTGGTACAAGGAAATATGACATGTTCTTATGCCGAGTATATTGGTGCTTCTGTTTGTAGGTGCCTATAAAGTGGCCAGAAAGTCGAGATGAAGTTTGGAAAGCGAACATACCACACAACACCTTGCACATTAGAAGTCTGACCAGAACTGGATGATTGATGCAGGCAAAATTATTAAATTTCCAGGTGGAGGCCCCCATTTCCATTATGGAGCTAATAAATATATAGCCTCACCTGCAAGAGTAAGTTTTGGTTGATAATTGCTCTTAGGCTAACTTTTGGTTGACAAATGAGTCCTCTTTAGGACTTTTCAACAACTCCTTTACGAAATGGAATTATACGGATAAGGAAAATGATCTACCTTTGTTTCCCACAATCTCTTACATCTTCTCTTTTTATTTCTGGATTCAAAGTAGGCCGAGAAATGGAAGTACTCATTTGCCTTCAATCTGTAGATGCTCAACTTCACCGACAGTAATTTAAACAATGAGGGAAGGCTTCGCACAGTCATGGACGTTGGTTGTGGAGTTGCAAGTTTTGGAGGATATCTTCTTTCATCTAATATAATAGCTATGTCATTGGCAGCGAATGATGTGCAACAGAACCAGATGACACCGATCATATGGAATGTTGATCAGAAGACAATATCAGCAATTTCCTCTGAGGTATCCTTGCACAGTCGATTTTCTACCAATTATGTTCTTAACTGCTATCTAAGTAACAATTACAAACTCAAGTCTTTATGCTCACCTGAAAATAGTGTCTAGATAAGTACAAAAGACAAGCTGGCCTTTTGTTTTTACAATTTGATTTCAATTGTTCTATATAAAAATCTGTTCTTAGAATGCATGAATACACATGCTTTGCACTGGGCTTAGTTTTGCATGATATGAAATTAAAAATGTTTCCCACTTATTAAAATCATAAGCTATTTACTGTTGAATGAGTAAATTTGGGATATCATAGTTGTGGCCGTCGAATAAACTACAATATGTTATTATGCGAACTAACATTACTGACAATGTCTTTCCTTGTACCTCTCTGGCTTAATGTCTTATAAATAAGTGCAATTCTGAATAGCAAAGTGTATAAGTTTAGCTCTTTATTTCGAATTTTTTCTGGTTATAGAGGAACGTGGTGGGGGATGGGTATCCCACCTTGCCACAGTCTGTTTCCAAATTCCATCTAATTTATTAAGCAATTGGCATCCACTTAACAAATTGACAACTCCTTTACTACGTTCTTTTTTGAAGAAATTGTAGGTGTACTCTCTTAACTCAGAAGTGATGTTTAGTGGACATGGAGATGGGTATCCCACCTTGCCACAGTTTGTTTCCAAATTCCAAACACAAAGAAACAACTAGATATGTACCTTCGTAAATTATACATATATCTAACAAAATTATCTACATCATGTTGATTTTGTGCCTGTATCTTAAAAGTACAAAAATGGAAAAAAATATAGTCATTTTATATAATTTGACAAAAGTGGATTCATATGTACCAAATGAATATTGGATAAGGACAGGCGTTCCCCTCCCATTTACGGATTTATATGTACCAAAAGAATTTGAATTCATGATTTGGAGATATTTTGAGAGTCAAAATATAATTATATTTAAAAAGTAATTATTTATTCTATTTTCTTTTTTGCTTATTACATGTCTTAACCTTATGTTTATGCTTTTCTTTTTTGCTTATTACATGTCTTAACCTTACGATTTGGAGAAGTTTTAAGTCGCAAAGGGCATTATCTACAAAATGCTACCTATGAAAACTTATGTTTAGCTAGCTTCATGCACTAAAGCTTTGCTCTCCTTAATAATTTGCTTCCTGTTATGTCCTAGCACAATAAGAGTGATATCTGCAGGATTTTCCAGATTTGGATCACCCCTGGTCGTTCTTGCAACTCGTCATGCCTTTCTTTTTGATATGAACCTGTTGTGCTGGCAGTGAGCATCAATAAAGGTGTATTTTTTGTCTGTTTTTTATGGACAAGGTGTGTGTGGTAGGCAAGGCAGATAACTGGAAATTGTCTTTGTAGATTGATCAAGTGGTTTTTGTGTATGGTGAATTTTTCTTGAAATGTTTTAATATGGCATAACTTTGCATCCCTGATAACTTCTACTTTGTTGCCAGGCTGACTTGAGGCGAGCTGATTTTGTTGTTAGGCGTCAGGCCATGGAAGATGCATTCGTGGCTTTGAAGGTAGAAGCAACACTCCTGAGTATGATATCATCTTGTAGCAATATACTATTTGATACTCTACATCCTTACTCACGAAGCCGTTCTAATCATATTTTAATCTTAAGTCAAAAAGAGTACCATCCAAAGAATAAATTCATATGGTTTGCAACATGATGGAGGATAGTTTTGGGGTCAGTGGGATGAAAGGTGGTGGTTGTGGGTTTGTTGGATAAAGGTAATAGAGAGGTAGGGTAGGAAGAATGAAGGGTAGGTTTGTTAAGGCTACTTTTGTTGGAAGAAGATGCAATTCCTATAAAGTGACTTGTTTGATGAAAAGGAGCTGTTTAAAAAAGAAGAAAAAGGACTGGGCTGGTGTTGGGTTGCCTACGTTGTACGAATATGAATACAGAATACAACCAATTTCAGATAGGTACAAGGTCCTTACAGTGCACCAATACGAAATATGGGTAGTGATACGATCATACGACACCATTTTCCCATATCCGTTCAATATAAAGGGCTGTTTAGATTTTGGAGATTTGGTTTAGAATAGAGTGGAAACTTGTTTCCCATGTCCACTCAACGTAAAGGGCTGCCAAGGGTTTGGAGATTTGGTTTAGAATAAGAGTAATGAATATTGAGGCTAGAGCCAGAGTTTACTGTAGAGTGGGAAGAGAAGATGATGGAGACAATGTTAGAGACTGTATCTAGGCTCAATGCCAAATATATATAAGGAGCCTTACATACGAGGCTAGCTATCCAGCCAAAGTAGGACTAAAGAAGTGCGTAGACTAAGAGAACCGAAGAGCATATTGATAAACTATAATATAATACTATTCTCAACAAACATCATCGTCTTTGGACCAACAAGCCTTGCATCAAATAATTCAACCCACATAAATAAACATCCCGTACTATATTTTGATATGTAAGTCACCTATGGCATCCAGACAAAGACAAGCAAATGCCTCCTTTGATATGTTGCATATTCTTACAAGTAGCTCTACAAGTGGTTTCTGACATAGCTAATGCATACACAAATTCAAACTTTATAATGTTATTAGTCGGCTGCAGTATCACCTCCTGGCTTTTCAGCAAAAAGAAAGAACCAATCGTCCTACTGAAGTCTGATGTGTTCTTGCTTTAGATTATCATATTTATTTTAAGGAGTATAATATTTATCTTACTGCATTCTCTGGTGTTTAGACTGTCTCCATTATCTTTTCGCACTGAAGCACACTTCTAGATAGTCTTCTATTCTAGCACTGGTCAACATTGGTTGGACAAATGCATTTATGTAATACTTCAATAAATACATATTTTCAGGTGAAACAAGCAGAGACTACTCGTTCACTTACAATTTTCTCATTAACAGAGCATTTGTAGCGCAGTCATATTAATTTATTAAAGCAGATATCATAGGCTCAAGGAAATAATAAGGAATTACACTTCCCTTGAACATACAGAAAAATAGGACCATTAAGTTTGACAGCGCAAGATGACATGGCTATTCCTTGTCTAAATTTTTTTTTAATTGTTTTCACCATTTGTGAATACAGTTTGTTCAAAAAATCTATGATATGATGGCAAAGGAATTTTTACCAGCAGTATCTGAAGGGAATTTCTCTTTTCGGTTGTGTTACAGTTTGTTCAGAAAATCCATGACATTATGGCAAGGAATTTGTATCAACGGTAAGCTCTTGCACTGATTTCACAAGTTCTTAGTATTATGAGCTCTTGTAGGAAATTTCTTCTATTCTATCCTTGACGTATCTTCTCTGAATGAATAACGTTAACCTTCAATTGTTTATGAAGGCCTCATTGAGAAGGTCCTTTAGCAGTAAATGGTACAATGGGGTTTATTGAACTTGAAAAGAATGAAAAATCTCTTGTTATCTTGTCAAAGAAAGTCTGATGATCGTATTACATCAATACATGTCTTACTTTATACCCAGGCACGTTTCTAATTTGATTTGCCATTTTTCCTTTTCATTACAGCTTTAAGCATTCTTCTGAATGATAATATTTTCAAGATGCTTACTGGAGCATGGCATCTTCTCTACTTGCAGTTTCCTTATGGAGATGGTCCTTTTCTATGTTGTGAGTGATTTGTATGTGCATGTATGCACTGTTGTTCTCAAAGAATTTATTTATTTTAACATTATATATGTAATGGTTAGTGATTGTAAATGTATATAAGGTTGATTCCATATATACAATATTGTATTTTTTTTTAGTTGAGAAATTTGTAAATTTATGGATCATGGTCATCAATGTATTGTATATGGTTGAAATTTGGTTGATATATAATATATGGGTCAGTTTAGATACAATATTTGGTTGGTAATCAATGATTAATATTATCAATATATATATGGTTGAAATTTGTAAATTTATGTATATATAGTCATTCAGATTTGAAATGAAATAAAAGGTTTAAATTTAAAAAGGATAAATCTAAAATTATTTTTTTCATGTTTTTTAAATATACTAACGGCTTGAGCCCGTTAGTATTCAATTGTACATATATTTATATATCTGTTAGAAAAATAATTACTAACGGCTATACCCGTTAGAATAATTAAAATACTAACGGATATGAGCCGTTAGAAGGGCAGTTAGTAATATTACCCACGCCAATATACTTACGGAATTTACCCGTTAGAATTAATTTTTGTAACATGTCTAGACCGTTATAATACATGTATTTTGGTGTAGTGACTGGAGGAGCTTGCAGGAGGAGTTGGGCAGTAGGCTCAAGTTCAGTACAGCGTACCACCCACAGACAGATGGGCAGTCCGAGAGGACGATACAGACACTGGAGGATATGCTGAGGACTTGCGTGCTGGACTTCGGAGGATCATGGGAGAGCCATCTGCACTTGGTAGAGTTTTCATACAACAACAGCTACCAGGCCAGTATTGGTATGTCTCCTTTCGAGGCGCTATACGGACGACGATGTCGCACACCGCTCTTTTGGGATGATGTCGGAGACAGAGTTATGCTTGGGCCAGAGATGATCACAGATGCAGCAGAGAAAGTCGGGATGATCAGAGACAGGCTCAGAGTAGCTCAGGATAGGCAGAAACACTGGGCTGATGCTAGTCGCAGACCGATGGAGTTCGCAGACGGTGATATGGTGCTAGTGAAGATATCACCTACTCGAGGGACGATCCGGTTCGGACGAGGAGGGAAGCTGAGCCCCAGATACATCGGGCCGTTCGAGGTACTTGGCAGGATCGGAGAGGTAGCTTACAGGGTTGCACTTCCACCCAACCTAGCAGGAGTTTACGACGTCTTTCACGTATCCCAGCTGAGGAGATATGTTCCAGACCCCAGTCATGTGCTAGATCATTCAGAGTTGGAGGTCGGACCGAGCCTTACAGTTTCTGAGCAGCCAGTGGAGATATTAGACCGGAGAGAGAAGAGGCTGAGAAACAAGGTTATACTCCTAGTGCGAGTAGCTTGGAGCCGTCACTCCCCAGGTGAATCTACTTGGGAGAGGGAGTCGGACATGAGGGAGAGATACCCTTACTTGTTCGATCAAACCGTTGCGAGGGAACCACCCGTTCCCGCTTGATACCCTAGAGGTTAGTTTCGATCGCAGCCTTAGTCATTTTGTTGCATTGCTTGCTATGTTAGAATATTGTTGGGTCTTCAATCCTTGTGAATTTCGAGGACAAAATTTTTCAAGGAGGGAAGACTTGTAAGCCCCTGATTTTCAAAATTTTTTAAACTAGTGTTAATTAATTATTAAATATCATCATTGGTTTTAAAATAATTTAATATGATTTTAGGAATTTTCTAGAATTTTTAAATGAATTTTAAATGAGTTTTAAATACAAAAAATATTATTTTGTAATTTTTTGAATTATTTTAATAGTATTTTACAATTATTAGAATTGTTAGTATATCAGTTTGTAAATAGGAAATTGTTTTTAATTAGGAAATGCAATTATTATTTTGTATTTTATTTATGTTAATTCGTTTGTGTAATTTCCTAATTTCTAAGGACCCTACTGCTAATTGCCAAAATACCCCCCTCCCGACCGACACTCTCTCTCCTCCGCCCTCTCACCAACCCCCGTTGACCCCTGCCCGACCGACTCGCCGCCCTGCCCCCGCCTAATCGGGCTGACCCCACCGACCTCAAACCCCCTATAAAACTCCCTCTTCCCCCTCCGACCTAAACCCTAACCCTAAATTTCCCCCACAGCAACCGACGACCCTCTTCTTCCCCGACGAGCCCCCAAACCCTAACCCTACTCCGACGAGCTCCGCCCAGCCCCACCGTCGACTTCCACCGCCCCCGACCACCATCAGTCGACGCGCGGCGACGAGGCGACCCCAGCGCCACTGGAGCGCCCCGACCCCGACGTCTCCTCCGCCGTCCCCGACCTTCGTTTCACCTTGAGTTGATCGGACACGTAAGTGTCAGCTTCGTTTCGTGTCGGCTGTGTCTCGATTTCACGTGAGAGACTCGCCAGGACACGGGGACTCTCGTCCAGCGTCTCGACACGCGTTCTAGCCTTCGTGCCTGTCGTGCATAGCACGGACACGAGAAAACCCTGTGTCCTTAACTGTCAGGACACAGGATGGTTTTTATATTTTTTTTAATGATTAATTAATTCTAACCTAAATAAATGAATTAAAACCCTAACCCTTAACAAAGCCACGGGCTGACCCCCTGGCCAGCCCGACCCAACTCAAACCCGACCCCCCCCCCCCCCCCCCCCCCCCCCCCGCTGGGCCGAGTTCGAGCCCCCCTGCTGTCTTTTCTTTTTCTTTTTCTTTTTCTTTTTCTTTTCCTTTTTCCTTTTTCTTTTTTTTTCTATTATATATATATATCTATTTATATATATGTATATACACATATTTGTATATATATATATATGTATTAATACATATACTATATTTAGGTATATATATTTGCTGTTTTATATATATATATATATATATATATATATATATATATATATATATATATATATATATATATATATATATATATATATGTATACTTCATTATTTTATGTATGTATATATATATATATATGTATTATGTATACATATATATTTATGTATATATATTTCCTTATGTATATATATTACTATATATATACTATTATATGTATATGTATACATTATTTTGTATATATATAAATATATATATATATATAATATATATATATTATATATATATATATATATATATATTATATAGTTGAGTATTTTCTTGTATGTATGTATATGTACATATATTTGTATATATATATATATATATAATATAGTTGAGCATTTTCCTATGTATATAAATATCCCTATATTTATATATATATATATATATATATATATATATATTATTTCCTATATGTATTTACTTAGCTTAGTGTAAATTATTTATATAAAATTATGTTCATACTTTTATAGTTACTAAGTAAAACTTTACCTTATTAAAATATTAATATTTATTTTGCATTTCTACCACTTAGTATTTTCTGTATATTTAAATTACTGCAACCATTTGGTGTCCAAGCCTAGCATGGGTATTTGGGCTCAAATGTGTTTTCACACATTCAAGACCTGTACAAGTCATATTGGACTTGATTCATGGCCTTGGGTCCTGTATTTGAACTTTGGTTCAAATTATATACATGGACAAAATACGCAGATAATTAATTATTGTGTGCATTGCTGTTTTTGATTTTCTAAAAATACTTAAAGTATTGCTAAAATTATGAAAAAAATAGTTTTTAGATACTATGTTAAGTTAGCTAATTTAGTATAATTTTTGTAGTATTTAATTTACTGTTTTGCCCCTAGTTTGGCATATGAAACCAAAACTCATTTTCTGTATACTTAGGAAAACTAATTTTTATAAAATATTTGTACTGGTTAATAAATTCCAGAAAAATTATAATAAATTTCTATGATTAACAAGGATCACTTTAGTACTTTACTTTAAGAAAAACTAGGCTTTTTGCCTATCTCTAAAATTGTTAGAACACAATGATCTTTTGATTTATTTATTGATTAATTACGACTTGTAGCTTTTTGTGTTATTTGGAGTTTTAGTCGTGTTGAACCCCATCCCTCACTAGTGTAAAGACCCTAGAAAGTTAGTTAACATAGTGTGTCACCCCACATTGGTCTCCTATGCCAAGTCATCATTTTGGCTAGGTGCCCAGTCACAAGTCGTGTTTCACCAATTAGTGTCCTAGTGTTTTAGCTTAGTATAAAACTAAGTTGTTGTATTTACTTCTACAGCGACGAGTTACTGGACATCCATAGCATTGTTATCGCAGCTTGTTTTGTTTTGCTTTGCTAGAGGCAAGTACTTTCTACGAACTTTACATATTGTCACATAAATAAACTGCAAACCCCACCATGTTGAATGCTGATCCTTGGGGTAGCAAGTTAGATCTCTACATGTTGTACTTTCAGTTACTACCATGCTTAGAACAGTCTTGATGTATCTCTCACATGATTAGAATATGGGTTATGGGGAAACTGATAGTAGTGTACGTGATCATATCCCCCTCTACAGTACCGAGCAAAGTTTTATTTTATATGTTACTACGCCGTAGGCCTTATCTCAAAGCTATATTTGTGCGTATGTACATCTACCGCCTTTACACTTGTACGTATGTACATTTCATTATGTGCCCCAGCACATTGTACATCTATTGATCGATCACGTACCTACTACAATTTTAAACATTACATATACATCTGTCTCTATGACATATGTGTCCTTGCCATGATAGACTATATGATGCCATGCTTTCCAGTTATTCCTCTCATGTTCATTTCCATGTTTCATATGCTAGTTTGCTAGATTTAGTACTTGCTCCCGTCCTGACAGGATAACGTTGTAGGTGTCCTTACTGAGGAGGAGTTACTCTGCGACACATATTATGGGATTACTGCCGAGGACCCGGCTCTGCTTTACGAGGATGTTACTGCGGGGAACCTCGCCTAGTTGTCTTTTGTTTACTTAGACTTTTGAGAGTAGACATGTATTAGACTATATCATTTTGTAACTAGACATGTATCCAGTTTTACATTTCAGTTTACTTGTACTTGGACGTTTACTATATACGATGACTTTTGTGTTTGGAGCATTTATGATTCTTCTTCACTTATAGAACTGTTAGTACATTTAGTCTTATCATGTTGTCTTTAGAACAGCTTACTACGTTTTATCTCAACGTAGGCTGGGCATGACTCGGCCTGGCCCAACAATTTGGGTAGCGGGTCGTGACAGAGTCATCTAGTCCTACACCATGATTCCCTCGACTTGATTATAACTTGACTTGACTTGACAAGACTTGAGTAGGACTTGACTTTGACATTCTATAGATTGTGAGTACTTACCTTGACTACGGTCTATAGGATTTTATACTAGGATTGGCTACCATCTCGGTTGTGAGTACTTGCCTTGACTGCGATTGAGACACTATAGATTGTGAGAAACTTGCCTTGACTGCAGTCTATGGCTTTGACCTATTAGCCATTTCTAGTATGGCATGCCAATGTCTTAGGATTCGTGTGTTTAGATCTTGAGTCTTGGTTTATTTAATCTCATTGGATACCCTTGATTGTTTCTTCCTTCCTTGTATATTTGTACTGTTACATGTTGGCTTGTATATTATGTATCTTGCTAGTCCTCTGAGGACCTGATGATCTCTTCAGGTTTAGCGACTGCATGGAGTTAGTTAGCAGAGCCGGATGGTAGAGGATTGCGATGTATGATACAGGTATTTGCTTGTGATATTCTTTATTATCCTCTCGTGCTTTATATTTCATACCATGTTATATTCTGCTTATTTTATAGACTCATATCATTCTTGGAGTCTAATCGGACAATATGCTAATGGGCTGCAGACCATGATCCATACTTGTTCATTCTTGTTTATATGATTCCTGTGAATTGAGATATAGTTTAGATTAGACATGATACCCTACTCTGGATAGCTTATACGTACTCGAGTCGGGCTTGAGTCTGCTCGATACGTAGCTGGCTTGCTCACGAGCTCGCGTTCGAAAATCGGGTGCGGATCGTGACAACTGGACAAGATCCCAACGATAAAACTAATTCTACTAGGTTAGGATAACCTAGAATAGGTTTTCACTTAAGTGGTTGAGCTAGTTGCCAGTCAGGTTGGTTAGCCAGGTCCTATGTCCAAAATGTGTCTTTCGTGACTTTTGTGTTTAAGTAACATGAGAGCACACTAGTGACATATGCGTAGGAGGCTTCGAGTAGATCGTAACCATATATTGGGTCGAAAGGTTTAAGTCAAGTTTGAGTCTCTAATTGTAGTCGAAAAGTATACGGGTATTATGGTAAAGGTTATAGCTAGTTCGTTTGACCTGCGAGTTGTATCATGAAAAAATAGTGTACAAGGGGACGTGTTTGAGTGAGACATGATATACCTAGATGAAGGTGGACTCGTCTAGATCTTGCATATAAAATTTGTTGGAAGTTAATAGCTGGTCTCATGCTTCGAATATTAATGACACGGCCGGGGACACAAAATGATCTAGATGGTAAGTGGGAGTCCATGAAACACTAAATATCATCCTAATGGAAGTTATTCTAATCAATCGACAATCCTCGTATATCCTAAAATTTTAGAAGGCTTACAGTCTGCTCACCCTAGAAACTAGGACATGGTTTTAGGAATAATAAGGTTAGAAGAATTCCAAAGTCCGGATATTGTACCTCGACTCTGGTTAATAAAGGATGAGGCACGGCGTAACGGAATACGGTAGATCTAAGTCAAGTCAAGGGTTGTTCCTCAATAAATGGAAAACGAGTGTGTACAATGACACCTGGTCGACAAAATAGAATGACCTACTCGTCCCCAGTATTCGAGAGTTATCGACGGGGTAACCAACTCTAAGGCACATAATTTAAAAAGATTTCTAACGACTGAGTCATGAATCTCTATTTGTGTTAAGCCTGCCAGACTATTGTCACAAGAGTTCTAGGGGTATGGGCTTAAGGGTTGCTAGTTAAAGCAAGCTTCAAGCAATCAATTAGAGACTCACAATAAATTGGTTTCTTGAGAATAAATAGTCCCCTAGGTTGGCATTCTGACTAAGGGTAAAATCCTAATCCCTCTCAATTTCCGATAGCTTGAAAGTCCCAATATCAGTTTGTGGGTCGAGAGGAGAACGAGTAACTCAATCACATGACTGGCCGATGGTAGCTACACTTGTGTATACAGCAACCATAGTTATGGGGGATATCTCTCTACCAATTACGAGCTTTCGTCTTTCCAAATCAGTGAAAGACAAAAACAATAAAGAGTTCAAGGGAGATGTTACTGAACACAATTTCGTGATTCAAAGGCGAACATATAGTTCAAGAGGAATTGTCAAAGCAGTCGCGGATGAGATCATAGATACCTCGACATCTCAATCCACATGGGATAATCAAAGAGAGAGCGAACCGAGTGCACTACGGTTGATCAGACCGTAATACAATCGATTCTGATTAGACAATATGTTAGTAGGCGTCTCCACTAAACATATGTCTTGAATCAAGCTCGAAAATAGAGTGAGCTTGCAAAACTAGGCTGTGATAGCGATATTGGTCAAAATAGTCAATTTACAAGTATACAAGATTTTTGAAAGAAGGCACAAGTAGTTCGAGTTTTGTGAGGATCAAACCTTACCCGATGTTCTTGCTTATACAGTCTTCCTACTATCTTCTTATCCACAAGGACTTGGTCGACTAATGGGTTATGACCTCTAAATTCTATATTCTAGGTAATCCTATTGGCGTCAATCAATTTCCTCGTCAATAGATCATAAGGACTACGGAATGCTAGGTCGGGAGACATGCTACCCAGCTTACAAAACTTCCACTAGTATTGACTTTGGGTCTTATGGGACATACAGGGCACGGTCCTATCCTCTATAGTACCCTAAACTTGTATTCACGTCTGAAATCATTTCACTGAGGATTATGCTCCGCCCGTATACTCTGGCTGTGGTAAACCCTTGGTTTCGTGATTCAGATGTGACATGCTATCCGATACTCTACCTTATATTGACACCAGTGTGACTACGGTCAAAAGAGGACCACTAGCCATAGTTTTTAATAATATTCTGTAACCTATATTTTTTAAATAAATTCCAACTCTAGGGGTCGTGTCTCGCCAGTGCGCTGCTGGCTGCAGTGAGTCCATAGTCTTCATAATTCAAATAAATGGCGACAGTGCGCTGCTGTCCTGTCATTATGAGTTAACTAACATTCCTTTAACTATATCTGGAAAAAAAATTCATGAGCTTCTAGAGATTCAAACAAATTGACTATGAAATAAAGCGTAAGTATTTGTCCTATCAGTCATAACCCTTAAAATAAAAGATTTAATAGGGAGAAAATAACTGAAGACAAAAGGATTACAAACATTCTAGTATCTATTTCATGTGTATTCCAAACCACAGAGGAAAACTTTGAATCGAAACAAACTCGAGGTTCGTATATGGATGACATAATCAGAACATAATAACTCCTAAGGCAAGATAGAAACTAAATAGACATTTCAGACTAAATATGAGAATGATATTTAAAGGGGCAATAAGAAAGAATTGAACAATTTAGCAAGGTTAGACCATTAACTCTATAAAGCCCTGTCTCACCAAGTGAATAGTCTATCCATATTGGATCATATCGTCCTATCAAGAAGTAATAGTGTACCTATGGGGATCTGACAAACTAAAAAAATTAATAACTCCTTTTCTAAATTGTATGGCCTAGACTACCCATCGGTAAATTTGTATAAGGGACTCCTAGTCCTAGTCATTCTCTTAAATTAAATTAATCCTAACTCGTGAATGAGCATTTCCTAGTTGCAGGCTCGTAATATTATGACTAACTTAAGTAGTATCACGAGTTTGCATGATTTGCGAAAACGGACCTGCATGGGCCACCACAAAAACTTGTCAAGATCTGCACCTATTTTTTTTTAAACGGATACGAGATGTGTCCAAGCCAGCCTACGCCGCAGTGTCGGCGGTAGAACGCTGTCACGGCCATGAAGAACAAAATCACAAATAATACTCATTCACAAAATTAATTTAACTTACAATGATCACAAGTTTTACATTTGTTGAAAAATATAAACTTGTACAAATAAATGAATGACTACAACTCAACTATCTAGCTAGTCTCTAGGCTTTTGTCTGCAAGTACCCCCGTATCTCCCATGCTAAGTAAATCCACGGCTAACCTGAAAAATATTGGTTTCCAGTCAGGAATGGAACGAGCACAATTCACTGAATACAATTTCAATAAATGAAAATGACTATACAACAGAGGTTAGACATCAATTACATATTTTTAAAAATAAACAGAAAATACAGAAAACCAATAGCAAATAAATAGACACAAAATACTTTCCCCAACTGTTAGAAGTACCTTTGATATGTGATCAGTCTGGGATACTACACCGCGAGGTCTACGAGATCTACTGCATGAAAATAAACACTGTCTATGAGGTCTATTGCATGAAAATAAACACTGTCTACGAGGTCTACTGCATGAAAATAAACAATGTCTACGGTCGGATCACACATCCTTGGTACTTCTCATTTATAATAGATTATAAAAATCATATAACCAACGGCCAATCAATAAAATATAGTAAAGATCAATATCGAAATGCAGACAATAAACTGTACTCGCCTGTGGTCCTTTGCTGGCGAAAATGATAATCCAAACCACTCAGTGTGCCACAATAGTCAAAACTCGTACAACAGTCCCCGGAAGCTGAAATAAACATCACTAATGTTCTCAGAAAAGTCAAATTAGCTAGGATTGCGTGTCCTTAAGTCCAATTCTGGATATAGGGGCAAAACGGTAATTTTGTGTCAAAACGGTATCCACCGTTGGATCCGCTTTGCACCGAAAAGCATGCCAGAGTCAATGGTCTCTAAAGTCTTCAAACTATATATCTACGGATCCAGTTTTCCGATACGAACCCAACCGTATGTCCAAAGTTGGATTCCGGCAGGCCGTACACAAAATCACCCGTTGAGTCAGACCGTGGTGCCCGCGCAACGGCGATCCGATCAACTGTCTCAGAATCGGACCAAACTTGGCATACAGGACCAAAAAAATGATACGGTCCTGTTGGCGTAAGTTTTGTCTCGATCTGACGAGCGTGCACAAACTAATTGGAAAATTTGCACAGAGTTCGATACGGTGAATTTTGATGGATATGCATCAAATTCGTCGCGCACACGCGACCAATTTGAATTCCGTCAAAGCCCACACGTCCATGAAGCCATTACGCATCGTTCGATGCTTACGGTGCACGACCACGTCGCCCGGATTGGCGGGACGCACGTCGTATCGAGAGAATGTTCGTAAATTTACAATTTTAAAAACAGGTTTTTCGCCAAATTCGGAATCCGATTTCTCGACGCACCGTCGACGAAATCCGATTCCACAAAAGGGAATCGTTAGCCCTATAGGTTGTCTAGGACTGTCTTCAATTATTTTTTGAAATCCCCTAATGTTCGGTTCAGAAAATGACTGCCAAGTTGGGTTGATAGACTGCTATATACTCTGTTTTAGAACAGATTTTTTTCTTGATGTTCGCTTCGATTTCTCGACGAATATGAATAAGTTCCATAAGAACTAATTAGCAGGGATCCTAGATGGTCATATGGTCATTCTATAGGACTTTACGAAATCAAAATCTGTTAAGTATACAGGAAGAAACATGACGGTGAAATCCGTACCTTACTCGCTCCTCGCTGTTGTCGCACACTGTTCTGGAACCGCACGCGGGCGGCCTTCCGGCGACTCCCCGGCGCTGTCGCGGCGGCGCGTGACGACTGGGGGTGCGTCCAGGGGTGGTGGCGGCACTAGGTTTAAAATTTTGTCGATCCCTCCCTCTCTCGCTCGTTTACGTTCCACATATATACATATATATATCGGATGGGTCGGTTCGGCTGAGACGGTTACTCTCGGGTTCGCACAGTCTTGGGGGTGCCCAGCTCGGGCTTGGGCTAAAGGTGTGCGAGGCTCTTCTGGCCTAGTTGGTTGAGGACTAGTTTGCTGTTGGGGTTTAGTCCACAGTACTAATATATTACTTTAGCCTAATATATATCAATATATATTTATATATATATAATACATATATGCTATTGAATATATTTCTATATATATGTATATCTTATTTACTCATGAATATATTTTTATATATTTACACCCATATATGCACATGTATATCATATAGATATAATACTCTAAAATCCCATACATTTAATATTATCTATTTACAGTCTAGGGCCTTATTTATATATAAATATGAATATACATTTATTTGACAATTTTAGCATAACCAATAATAATAATATATAATAATAATATCAATAAAATAATAATAAAATAACAAATTTCAATAAAATAATAATGGTGTATATATACCTTTATGTACCGTCTAGAAATCCCAAGATGCACAAGGATCTATTTTATACAAATAATGATATTTATAATATTTAATTATGAATACCTGGAAATATTCATTAGACAATTAAAACGGAATACCACACACTCATACCAAGTTCCATCAACACGAACGTCATTGGATGTCCCGCTTGACTACATGGCTTGGGCTTGCTTTAGGTCCAATCTAGACTAGTTCGTTACAACCGGATTCCCTAAAACTCAATAATATAATTAATAAATAAATAAATACTCTTCGGTATGGGTTAAGTCGTAACTTGGCCTAGTTTTTCTAGTTAGGACATCACTATGGCTCGGTATTCCCTACCGGGGCTAATACACTAGACAAAACACGCCATGACACTATCCGTGCCAAGATTTCTAGTCACCGTGTACTCCAAAACTCCACCATGTTTAAAGTCATCTACCGTAATAATTAACTAAATAACTATTTATAAAAATCTAAAAATCACAATTCAATAAAATAAATAATAATAAAATATTCTAAATTTTCTGGGAAAGGCAGCTACACAACCATCTAGTCAAACTAGGTCAACTATAATCTAGGGTTTAGTCAAATCAAGTCTACTAGTCATCTTATGTCTATCTAGTCACTTTCTAGGTCAAGATAGTCTAATAAGCTCATATATATATATATATATATATATATATATAAATATATATATATATATATATATATATATATATATATATATATATATATATATATATATATATATATATATATATATATATATATATTATTTTTTATTTTTTTATATATTCTAATAAGCTCATATATATATATATATTTTTATATATATATATATATATATATATATATATATATATATATATATAAAATATATATATATATATATATATATATATATATATATATATATATATATATATATATATATATATATATATATATATATATATATACCATATGTATATATACATAGCCAAGTAACACATGCATTAGCCTATATAGGAAACCTACCTAACATAGTATATACAATGCCTATATAGCATTGTAAAAAAATACACATGCATTTTCCTTAAAATTTGTAATAAAATGTACAATTTGCAAACTGATATTTTATTTCTGAAAAAATTGTAAAAAAAGTACAAGTATTTTTTTGCCGTCCTTCGTCGGTCTTTCCTCCAAGTTTATTGCTCATCTCCTCCTTCAATATTGTCCTCCAAAGTAAAAGACGCAAATTCTAGCTTACAGATGTCGGCACTTTCATCTCTTGAGTTTTGAGTTCGTTTTTTCGCATGAAATCAATCTTGAACGCAGACGCAAGCTTCCAAAATATATAGCAACATCCTGCTACTCTTCTTGCTTAGCATCCTTGAACCCGCACTAAAACAATATTTCGATGCTACCTTGGACACTAGGGCCACTAGTATATTACGTGCTATAGAAGAAAGTATAAGATATATTTTTTCTTGTCTTTTTCACCATTCTAAAATAGAAAAATAAGATGCAGATTCACCATCATCTTCATCATAAGAATTTAAATATAATAATAATTCTTGAGTTGGTAAGGAAGATTGTTTTTTTTCTTTCTTTGCAGTACACTCTTAGCATGGGATAATTTAGACATAAAACCAGAGCTATTACTACAAACTTAAATGGTCGTACTTGAATGGGTCGATACAACTCATTCTTCATATAAAGTAATTAAAGAATCTAAAATATCTCTAATCTCTACTTTTAAGTTACTTACATTAATGTTCATATTTTCATGAAAATCATCTGGCAATACTAATTTAATCTTCGGATCGAAAACGGAAGCCAAACAATATAGAAGAGGTATTTCACCCCAATATTTTCAAAATTTTGTTTCCATTTTGGAAACAACATATTCAAAATCAGGAACAATTCTATATTTAAAAAATAAATGAGACATGTTAATAATTTCTGTTAACGCTAGAGAAGATGTGTGTTAATAAATTCCAAATAAAATACATGTAGCATTTTAAAATAAATTTAAATTTTTTAAAATAACATTAGCAATTAACCAATCATTTTCAGTAACTTGATAATCAAAATTTGAATTAACATTACAATAATGAGTAATAACATCTTTAAATTTAGTGCAATATTTCAACATTAAATAAGTATAATTCTAACTATGTGGTGCATCCTTAACAAATCTCCTAAAACTTATAACATGTTGTGCACATAAAATTTTAAAATCTTGTTGTCAACTTGCAGAAGTATTCAAACTTTATAGACATAATCTAATATTTTCTAAATCTACATAAAAAATTTGAGGACATTCTTGTACAACAAAATTAATAATATGACAAGTACATCTAACATGAAAAAGTCGTCCTTCTACTATAGGCAAAAATTGTGTACTTAGAATATTAAGTTATTACTAGCATTATCAAAAGAAATTAAAATTTTTTATTGTAAATATCATACTCATGTAAAAATTGCATAGTAGTACCACCTATTACAGAAACACTATGTGAAAAATTTTAAAGGTCGTAGACAAATAATACGCCTTTGAATATCCATTTTGGATCTATATAATGTGCCGTGATACAAATATAAGCATAGTTTTCTTTAGTAGTTCCTATATTAGAAGTTAGAGCAAACTTACTTATAACCTTTACGAAGCTTTGCTTTAAAGCTCTCATTTTTTTTGAAATATTTTCATAGCCTCTGCTCTAGTATAGTAGATCTAGAAACTTTACTAAAACAAGGATTAAGAGTAGTACTTGCATAATCATAATACCAATCTCTCTCACCGAATGCGAAAGGTTGTTCATCACAAATAATATATTTGGTTAACTCAGTTTTGTTACGAGAATCATAATAGGTAAAGTTACCTACAGAAGATCATGAAGGACCGATGGTTATCTGTGTCTGTCTAGCTTGTAGTGTGTCCTTACCATAATAAGTATCATAGTGTCTTTTCAAATTGTCCATGCCATCATTTTTTTTCTCATTTAAAATTTTTCTTACATTTCTTACATTGTGCACCTTTAGCTAATGATTTTTGAACATTTGGATCTAAAATCGGTGCACTCTCATTTCAGTAACATTTTTTTTCAAAATATTGCCAATAAACTGATTTATCCTTATTTACAGCATTAATAGCCGTATTACTAACTTCAGGAGGTGACATTTATGTCAGTGGCACAAAATCAGGAATATGATTATTTTCAAATAAATCAGCATAGTAAACAAAAGTTTGTTCTGAATAACCTTCATAAGGACGGTTAGAATCAGTAGCATTTATATTTTAAAAGTTAATTTTTAAGAAAAAGAAAAGAAACACAAATTATTTATCTACCGAATAGAGAGAGAGAGAGAGAGATAGAGAGAGAAATCCAAAATAAAAATATATTCTGTAAAATTAAAATTACTTGGAACGTCAACTTAAGAGAAGAAATGTTAAACTCCAAGAAATTTCGCAGAATAAGAAGCCTCAAGAACACCGCAGTTTGGCCTCCATAAAGTTGTACTTCAAAACCCAGAAACTTGTTACTTCAATCGTCAGAAATTGATAAGCTTGTATATTTTGTAAGAGAGGGAAGAAATATTTGTGTATAATTTTCATGAATTTGGCCTATTTATAGATTTTTTGGGTGCAAAATGAACTATTATACCCTCAAAATATAGTTTTTATAAGGGTATTTTGGTTATTTTTAGCAAAATGCCAAAATGCCCTTAAAACGGTCAAAAATCAGTTCTCAAAATTAGGATATTTCGGTCTTTTTTGGATTCAAACGTTCAAAAAGAACCAATAACCATAGATTGGACCGACTGGACCTGGACCGGGCCTTAGACCAAGCCGGCCTGACCAGATTTACGGGGTTTAACCAGCCTAGACTTGCGGTCAAACCAGACCGGTCGGGCCGGGCTACTGGTTCAAAATTACGAACCCAGCCAGGACCCGTGGAGTACTCGAGCCGAGCCGGTCCGGGTCGTTGACCGGACTCGAACCGGCCAGTCTGAATTTGACTGGGCTGGACCCGGACCTGGACCAGAAACCAGGCCGCCCGACCGAACTATAGAGCTGTCAAGTGGGCCGGGCCGGGGCGGCCCAGCACAAATTTGAGTGCGCCGGGCCGGACTCGGACCGGGCCTCTTGAGCCCATGAACTGTAGAGGGTCGGGCCGAACCGGGCTATGGATGAAAATTTTAAGCCCAGTCCGGCACATGACCTACGACATGGTGGGCTTCGGGTCGCGTCCGGCCGGGCCGGGCCGGAGCCGGGTCGCACTGGAGGCCATCATTTTAATGAATTTATTTATGAATGCATTCATATATGTTGTTGTTACAGCAACTTGCAACTAATATATATTGAAATGAATTGAATTGAATTTCAATTCAGTTCAAACATTCAGTTCATTTCAATTCAATTCACTACTATACTATATAATCATAATAGTAACAGAGGCCACCACCACTTGCAATTGTTGCTTTTAGACGGTGGTACAAATCATATTTGGAGGGCAGAGTGTTTGTTGTGTACATATTTTTCTTTTATTTTCCTTGTAAAAGTGACAATACCGCTGTTAGAGCATCTACAATCCTATTGTTTTGTTTCGTGTTGTGATTTGGCATGGGGCACAAGACAATACATTTTCTATGTGGCAAGATAATATTCACACACAAAAATGAGATAAAAAAGTGTTCTCCAATGCAAAAGTATTGAGAAGACAATAAAAAATATTTTTCCAACTTCCAAGACGACTCCTCTACTTCTTCATTTTTTTAATAAATATTTCTATTCATAATTGATGATGTGGAGACAAAGTCATTATGAAGTGCATTATCTAGATCTAGACAACAAACTTCATATTGTCCTTGCCATGTTATTGCCATGTCAACTTCTTGTTTTATTCTACATTTGCATTGGAGAATAATTTTTGAAATGAAAGCTTGTTGTTATTCCTATGTGGCAACCAATTTTTCTAAACTCATAATAGGGTTGGAGATGCTCTTAGCGAGTAGGATTTGGGACAAATCAAAGAGATTGCGCAGGGGATGTTGCAACCGGGTCGGACTTCGGACCGGGCCTATATTATGGGCCAATATACATGGCCCGACACGACCTAATATATTGGGCCAGGCCGGACCCACGATTAATCGGACCGGACCGACACATGGGCTTATTTTTTGGGCCGAAATCGTGGGCCGGCCCGGCGCTATTCACAGGTCTACCCAACTAACGCCATGACCTACACGTTGTAATTTGTAAAATGTGCTCATCAGCATCTAAACTGGAAGATGCGGATCTTCAAAGATATTTCCAAGCAAATAACAATCTAGCCACATATCTTAACAGTACGATACTAAATCGCGTGGTAGCAATTATCGGTAGCTGTTGGTGACGAGCTGTAGAATAACTATCGATTCAGTGCAAGTGATATATCGAGAGCAACAGATAGCAGATAGATGCATCGTTTGTCCATTACTCCCATGAGTTGCATACATAGTACCACGTGTTATTCTCTTTGCTTCATGGTGAAGCCAACAACATATTACAGATCACAACAACAGATAGGGAATAGAAGCGTCGCCTATGTCCGTTACTCCCATCAGCAGCAGTTGCATATATTGCACTAGGTTTCATTCTCCTTGTTTCATGGTGGAGCCAGCAGCTGTACGTCACTACAAAAAATATTCCTATTTTGCAACGGTTTTAGTGCAACTGTTTTTTAAATGTTGCTGAAATTATAATTTGTAACAATTATGTAACTAGTAAAAATAACCATTTCTAAATTAAATATATTTGCAATGGTTAGAGATTAACCATTGCCTAATACATTTTTTTTACAACGGTTCATAAATGCTTGCTAAACATTTTTTTTACAACGGTCAAGTAACAGTTTTATGAAACTATTGTCAAAGTAAGTTGAATGGGCAACGATTATACAAGGGTTTTAAGTATTTCTTATAAATTTATTAATATTTTGTAACGATTACATAGAGCCTTATAAAAAGGCTCATTGTTAGCAACTGTTGCGCAACAATTTTTACAACCTGTTGTGAGTAGACTTATTATTTGTAATGATTGTGCAACGATTTATTCTACCAGTTGTAAATTTTTTTTGTTTAATAACAATATTTATGATAACCATTGTCAAAAGAATAAACAACTATTACAAAAATATTGATCTAGCAACAGTTTATTTATAGCCATTGCAAATTCAATGTTCGATTTGAATTTTGTTTATTCACAATAGGAATTTAATCATTAGAATTACTCGTATTAATTGGTTCCTTGTTCGCTAACAAAAAATATTAGATAATTAATATTTAACATTGATCCAAAAGCCTCAATTGATAAAAATGATATAAGTACATATATTATATATATATAAGTATTTACAAACAAATGAGCCTGTAGCCTAGTGGTAGAGAATAGGCATGTGATCCAGAAGGTTGGGAGTTCGAGCCCCATTGGAGGTACAAAAAAAGTATTATAATGGAGGTACAAAAAAAATATTTGATATTGACCGTTGCCTATTATTTACAACAATTTTTAACCGTTGCATGACATATTTTAAGCAACTCATGTTATAAACCATCGTGCTTTACTTAATATTTACAATCGTTTGTTAATCTTTACCAAATATATTATTGATAACACTATTTAACAATTACGCATTGATGTGAGATCCATTGCGTAATATGTTATTTGCAACTATATATAGAAACGTTACAAAAACCGCCTATAACCATTGCAATTAAGTGGAATTTACAATGACTCCAATAACTGTTGCAGAATGATTTTGCAATGGGTTATATTATTTTTGCAATAGTTTTCGACGTTGTAAGACACCCTGGTTTCTTGTAGTGCGTATATGATGTGAGTTCTGACATGATTCATATAAATCTTTTTACCTGCGAAGCGTATTAAATTCAAATTTTTTCGGAGTTATATCTTATTTTTGTTATCATAATTCAAGGTGCACCTCACCGAATTACTATAATGTACATTTTTTTTACTTTTGACGAAAATCGTCTACGATGAATGGTTAATTCCTTTGAACAAACATTTAGGACCAAAATATCCTCCATGTCATCATCACTCCCCTCATTCTTTCTCTGAAGTCCCCCTTTCTCCAGCAACCCCCCCTTTATCAGGTCAGGGGTGGCGCAGGCCCGTAGACGAGATGGAAAGACAGGAGGATGACCGGCCATGCAGTGGACTCACCCGCAAGAAGTTGGCATAGAAGTCGTCGTCGTCGTCGTCTGCAACACCCAGTGTGACCACCAGGAGGGTCGCAGGGGGATCAACGTCGAGGCCGTTGTAGGGGACTTCTCCTATGGCGTAGTTGCCGTCGAGACATGAGAATGTGCTGGTGAACTAGTCGGTCGAGCAGTGGGTGCGGCTTCCAATTCGTCGTCAACCTCGAGATCCCCTGGCACGACGCTTGGTACTTCACCGTCTTCTACTTTGCTGTCGTGGGGCCGATCAGCCCGGGCTCCATCTTCTAGCGCTTCGTCAACGACGACAACACCTTTCGCAACTCGCGCTTGAAGATGGTCAACCGCATTGTTAAGGGCTCATAGATCGTCAAATTGGCCGTCGGGAACTACGCTGCCTGTCTCCTGGAGAAGGCGCTAATCTGCATGTACCACAAGGGGAGAACTAAAATCGATGCCGATATAGGGATCTATGACATTTCGAACATAGTGTTGCATGTGGCGTTTGACTACGTGACTGCGATGACGATCGACATAGATTTCATGGTGGAGGGGCTTGTCACGCTTCGAGTTGACAAACTGTTCGCCCCCGGTGTTATTATGCCGAATCGATTGTCCTCGCTAAGGCGTAATACCGTACGAGTCTGGAATTGCACTCGTACAAGGCAAGAACGTTACGTTGATTATTATATTGAAACACCAAGTTGAAACTTCACAAATCACATCAGAATATAAGACAGTTTAGGAAGATAGATATATGCTTTTCATTCATAGCTTAAAACAAAGTACAAGCCGTAATTACATTGGATACCGTTGCAGCTACGTTGATTGAAACAAAAGAAATATACTCGACAAGCTGCCTGAACTAATACTTATCGCTCCATACATTCGCCCCTTTATATATAAGCCTTCGATTGAATTGGCTTCAAAATACTTCAGGATAGGAAAAGCTTCAAAACGCCTCTCCGTACTTCAGCTTCAGTTTAGAGCTCCCGTCTCACCTGGGGAGTTGGGAGAGGGGGTTAGCACACTTGCTAAGTGGACGAGACGAACCCACTCGTCTAAACCGACTTTGATTATTAAGGTAGGCATGCTTTAGAGTTTTCTTTCTATTTAGAACTAAATGAATTCAGTTCATATCAATAGCCATCTTTGAAGTAATAACACATACAGTAAAACATAACGATATATCACAGTTCTTACCACGGCCGTGCTCGTCCCTGCATAAAAACAGAGATAATACTTACTACCTGCATAAGATAATAGGTGAGCATGCTACTATCTTATATATGCGGTCACTGGTGTTACACACCACTTGAGACTATCACAACGGCATTTCGGCCCGTTCAGTCTAGGTTGCAAGCCTGACTGACGGTCCCGCAATGCATCAGTGCCGCAGCACGATTTATCATTCCCCCTAGGTCGATTTGATACTGATGTCCTGGATACCGATTTGAGGAAAATTAAACTTGTGCACAAGATGTCCACGACCATGCCAAACAGTTTAATGTATGCAAACAGATTTGTATAACGCGGAAAATATTGAACGACATTATCATTTCTCCCAACTCATGCAACGATTCATTTTTACGAAAGCCGTACTCCCGATTTAGCGTCCCGTAGGCACCAAATTGCCCGAGTTATCATAAGCCACGATCGACGTTTCACATTATTTTGCAGCACGTGAAATAGTCTATCTTTTGACTAGAACCTTAAACTTTCTCGTTTTGGTACAAAACTTATAGTTTCAGAGTAGATTACTCTAAATCGATACATTTTTTCCGAGTTCTTGACCTTAGTGGATTGGCATGCATTTAACTTGGCATCGTCGATTTGAATGAATTCGAGGCAAATGAATTTTGTTTGCGGGACAGAGTAGAAAAGGAAGGGCCAAATCACCCACCACGTACTTTGATCGTGCCGACCGTTGAAGCGCTTCGTAACATTCAAGCTTTAGTTACGCGAGCTTCTGCAATGGCACCAACACTTAGTTAGGATTCCTTCTTTATTCCTTCGCTTTGAAATTCGTAGATTGTATTCAGAAAACGACGCGAAAGCACTTTCTTCAAAACCAAGCGGCAAAAGGTCCAAGAAAACCATACAGCAGTTCGGTCCCGTCGAAGGGACTCTTATATAGAGCTTACTCGCCGAGATGCAGCCCGTTGCATCTAGGACCTATTCTAACAGAAGTTGTTCCATTAGTTGGATCGATTCTCGTAACATTCGTCCAAATCGATTTGATCGATGCCGCAAGGTGTTATCGTTTACCAAGCTCAGCGATCGAGTCAGATGGCCATCTAAGTTCTCGATCGATCTGACTCGGCGCAAGCATATTATGAAGTCCGTCACCTATCGAAAGCGGGACACAAAATAATATACCACTAAGAAAAAGTTTCGTCCTGAAACTTAAGAACAAGGGTCTGACCTTAAATTAGGCAAACAACGAAGTGCACTTCTCCTTCATCTCCGTCTCCATTTCCCACGTCGACTCTTCAACTGAATGGTTTCGCTAAAGCACGCGGACTAAGGACATCGACCAATTTTGTAATATCTTCTCCTTACGGTCCAAAATTTGAATAGGCTCCTTCGAGTAAGACAAGTCAGTACGTAGCTCCAACTGATTGAAGCGAACCACGTGACTTGGATCGTGCACATATTTTCAAAGTTGTGAAACATGGAAAATATCGTGTACATCAGCCAAGGTAGGAGGTAGTGCGATCCGATAATCAACCGTTGCAACTCGCTCGATGATCTCGAAGGGGCCGACAAATCTTGGGCTCAATTTGCCTTTAACGTCGAACCGCATCACGCCGCGCATGGGCGTTACTTTCAGAAACACATGGTCCCCAGCCAAAAATTCTAGCGGTCGTCGACGAAGATCTGTGTAGCTCTTTTCTCGACTTTGCGCGATACGGAGTCTATTTCGGATCAAGCAAAACTTTTCGATGGCCTGCTCCACCAGTTCCTGTCTGAGCACTTGTCGCTCTCCGACTTCATCCCAGCATATTGAAGAATGACACTTCCTCTCGTAGAGCGCTTTATATGGAGCCATCTGAATGCTCGACTGATAACTGTTGTTATACGCAAACTCCGCAAGCGGCAAATACGTATCCCAACTAGTCTTTAGATCGATCGCACAGAGACGCACACATATCCTCTAAGATTTGATTTATCCTCTCTGTCTGATCGTCGATCTGGGGGTGGTACGTAGAACTAAAATTTAGTTTGGTCCCCATCGCTGCTTGCAGGCTCGTCCAAAAATGCGATAGGAATTGTCCGTCTCTGTCCGAAATTATTGAGGCTGGTACCCCATGCAGTCGAACAGTCTCGTCGATATAGATTTGCACTAACTGATCGACGCTCCATCCTAATTTAATTGCGATGAAGTGAGCCGACTTGGTTAATCTATCAACAATGACCCAAATCGCATCATTCCCCCGCGACGTCTTCAAAAATCACACAATAAAATCTATCGAGATGTTGTCCCACTTCCACTCGAGAATGGTGAGGTTCTGCAGCTCTCCGCATGGCCTTTGGTGTTCTGCCTTCACTTGTTGACACGCCATGCACTACGATACGAAGGTAGCCACGTCTTTCTTCATACCGTACCACCAAAAGTTTATGCGCAAGTCATTGTACATCTTGGTGCTTCTAGGATGTAACGAGTACTTCGCATAATACACCTCCGCCAGAATTTCTTTTCTGAGTTTGACAGTTTCAGGAATGTAGAGCCTTCATTTTAGTCGCATTGTCCCGTCTTTGTCTTCTGCAAAGTCAGTCGCCGTTCCTGTTGAAATCAGCTCGTACATCTTTTTCAGGAATAAATCGTCATTCTGTGCGGTCTTTATTTTACTAAGCATGCTCGACCCTAGCTTCAACTGAGCTAGGTGCAGGTCTTGATACTCAATTCCGAGTTCGATACCCATCGATTCAAGGTCTCGCTGTATCTCATTATTTATGGCCAGTGATCCTATAAACATTCTGCTCAGTGCGTCGGCAACAATGTTTCCCTTACCCGGCATATACTCGATCGTTAGCTCATAATCTTTTATGAGTTCGAGCTAACTTCACTGCCATAAGTTGAGTTCTCGTTGCGTAAACAAGTATTTCAGGCTTTTATTATCTGTGTAGATTCTGCAAGCCACACAATAAAGGTAGTGCCGCCGGAGTTTCAATGTAAACACGATCGCCGCCTATTCTAGGTCATGCGTCGGATAGTTTTTCTCGTGCTGCTTCAACTGCCGTGAAGCGTAGGAGATGACTTTATCTCTCTGCATGAGTACGCACCCGAGGCCAGTTCTCGATGCATCGATAAATATCTGAAAGCCTTCTGGACCATCTGGAAGTGCTAGGATTGTAGTTGAGATGAGTCGTTGCTTCAACTCTTGAAGGCTGGATTCACAGTCGTCACTCCATTCAAATACTACTCCTTTCTTTTCACGCCCCGATCCCTTAGGAGCGATCGTCCTCCCTAAGGCGTGATGCCGTACAAGCCTAGATTGCGCTCGTGCAAGGCAGTTTCATAACCACCGATTACAGCGGCTGCGACGGGGTCGTCTCACAGAAGTTTCAAGCAGAAACATTAAAACATGCTGCAGAAATTAAGAAGCAACACACAAGTTATTCAAAAGTGCTCTTATTTTATATTGAATATTACGATTACAATGGGGTGCAAGATCTGATTACAAGTCTCTCAAGCTCACTTTTCTCTCATTTTACAAGTCACTCTGCTCTCTCTCATCTCTCGATACAATGCTTCAAGGTGGCGAGTGCAGATCCTACAAGATGGCAACGTCCATACATTATGTCTCGTATAAGTCTTGACTTCATGCAGCCGCATGCTTCGAATCGCCAAGAAACTCCGTGCCTCGACGCATCTAAACGAGCTCCGTGCCATGAGCTTCTACCTGTGCCTGCACATGAAGATTGTGTGGGTGTCAGTACTCAACTGTACTGGTGGAGTGAGCTCCTCGCCCACCCATACAAAACCGACACATTGATTTACTTTATGCAGCTTAATTCCCTTTCGATTGTCTTTCTAGTCTTGCCTTAGGATCAATTTTCGTACCAGGACGTCTTGGCCTATACTTGGTGACGCAATGACAGGGTCGTGCGATACTCTATTCGTGACTTCCATATATTCGAGGCAGTGCCTTGCCGAGCAGAAACCTATGCAAGTCGACCGTGACAAGACTTTCACTTGTTTTACGTACCTCTAGACCTTTCTCGTGCCAACGATGTCAAGGGAACGACTCGTGCTGGTCGTGCCAATACTCTTGCTCATGCCTTAATCCCGAGGCCGTGCCTCCCAAGGATCAAGCCGACTTAACCAACTTGCCTTACGGCCCTTCCTGACTTAACTCGAGACGACACTACATTCCTGCCGCAGTACGTATCCTTGCTATAGCCAACTCTTAGGCTCTAGAATGGTGTTGCAAACGTGCACACCCTAACCCGTGCCGACTCAATATTTGTGCTTGCAATAAGCATGACTTGTTATCCCAACTAGTAACCTGCTAGTACTCGACGCAATCCAAGGCATACACGCAGATAGCCGCTCTTGCCGACACATCTATATGAGTGATCACTAGCAATATCAAGCTATCCTGGATCTTTTGTATACGGTGACCATTCGCGTGGCGAGGTACGAGCTCCCACCGAATGACCCACAGCCTATATTATAACGGTTCACTTCAACGAGTCGTACCGTTGATGAAGGTCGTACAATATCTGCAATTCCTCCTAGGCCGACACGAACCCGGCGTCCCGGGATCGCTCGAGGAATTTCGCCCTTGCGCGCAAGTTGTCCAATGACCATGCAAGACTCAACTTTATCTACCGAGTCCTTCCTTATTCATGATCATGCTTTCCATCTTTCTAGCGAGACTCCCAAGTAGCGGGACCGATATTGTGTGATTCCTTACCGAGACTTAGCGAGACTCCCAAGTAGCAGGACCGATCTCGTGAACAAGACTTATCGAGACTCCCAAGTAGCAAGACCAATCTCGTGTGCTTCCTTATCGAGACTTAACGAGACTCCGAAGTAGCGGGACCGATCTCGTAAATGAGACTTATCGAGACTCCCAAGTAGCGGGACCGATCTCGTGTGCTTCCTTATCTAGACTTAACGAGACTCCCAAGTAGCGGGACCGATCTCGTGAACGAGACTTATCGAGACTCCCAAGTAGTGGGACCGATCTCGGGGACAACCAGTCATGTGGACTTCCTTATCGAGACTTAGCGAGACTCCCAAGTAGCGAGATCGATCTCGACGACAACCAGTCATGTGGACTTCCTTTGTCCGTGGCATGCTTTTCACTAAACCGACCGTGTCTCGTGCCTTAGATAGACCTTGTTCTCTAGGCGACGCTATCGCTCAAGTCATATACTTTATACGATGAGCCTTGATCTCGTGGGACTATGTGAATTGACAACCACAGCCAACAGGGGACAGTGCTAGAAATGGCTTCGATAGACTAGCAAAACTCTTATCTAACTTATTCGGGCAACGACTTGACGAGCAAAGGCTACGCCAAGCTTTGCATCGAGGGAACGTGCCGTGCACGCGTTCGACTGGAACAACCAAGTTCTTGGGTGCCTAGACTTAAGCCACAAGCCGTACAATACGACTTAACCCACAGAACATGCGAAGGCTATGCCAAGCCTTGGACGACGGGACCGTGTATGCTTTATCAAGCATTCATGCGGGCGATGCCTATTACTTAGGCTAATTCGAGTGTGGTGGCAACTTAGCAACTTATGCCAACTTCCTTCTCCCAAGCCACGGGACGAAGGACCGAGTGTCATTTTAAAAGCACGTTGAACAGACATCTAAGCAGACCGTGGGATCATTTTCCATGTTCTAACACATTTCGATCCGTCGGGATTATTCCCTTCGCTTTGTGGATGCATCTCTTTTATTATCAAGCCTAACTTGTGCAAGTTAAAAATATGCAAGTTATAATATGAAGGCTAAGATGAGGCAAGTTCATCGAAACTACCCCACCTGAACGAGGAGTCACCTCGACCGAGCTGGTCTTCGAGCAGCCGTTGCAAGGCTTAGGTCGAACGCCGTCGGCGTTTCGATTCCTCCGATTGACTGAGAGGGATTGGGGACTACATCATACACCACTCAGAAAAAGTTTCATCCTCGAAACTAACTGAGTACTTACACTTAGGCCACTTGATCCAAGAACTCTCGTACACACTCCGCCTATGCGTTTCTTAAATCCGAGCCACGCTCGCACTAATATCGATCTTTCCCTTTAAACGATCTCAAATTCTCGACATTTTTCCATTTCTCAAGTCTCATTTGAATTCAATGTATCACTTAGTTGGATCGTGCACACATTCCAGGCATCTCCAAAATACATACATTTCAGCCAAGCCGTATGATAGAGAATTCGTCATTTTTACTCGAGTTGCATCGTGCACATATTCACGCGTCCCTGAAATATATGCATGCGAGTCGAATCTCGTGAGGGGTATTCCTGTATTCTTGATTCACTCTATCCATCCATACCAATCCTCAAGATCAATCTTCCGAAGGCTAACTTCTTGAAACGGGGACGTCTCGCCTAACCGCTAGGCCATTTCTTAAGGCTAAGTCAATGTCAGGATTGGAATCATAGTTTCCTAACAATAATGCCAACACTGACCCCAAACCTAGGGTCAAACCAAAGTCGGTAATACATGGTTTTCTACCCAAGCTCGCGTTACTTAGATTTCTAAACATCGAGCATGATCACCTAATTTGCATCAAGGCACTCGGTGCGCATATTCAAATCTGTTCAAATCACCAATTCTAACAAATTTATGTATTCGATCACGAGGTCGTTTAGCACAACAATTTGTTATGCCCCAATCTCATGCAAGTTTGATTATCTACGTTGGACATGAATCACCATGCCACGTTCTCGCAGGATAATCGTCCTTATTGGAGCATAACTCTTGCTTGAGTCTAGACTAATTCATTTTCGATACGCGAATTGGACCTGCTCAATCCTCAAGTTCAATTGTCAAGCACATTAAGTCATTCTCGAGTCCACCTTCACGTCAAACCACAAGTCGAAGCAATCAAATTGCCACGCCATGCAAGTTCGATCACCCCCACTATATGAATCACTATACCAGCGTTCACGCGGAGTGATCCCCCTAATCGACGTGACGCATGTGCGAGGTTGGAGTTGCGCTTGCATAAGACAAGAATGTCAACGTTGTGGTCATCGATGAAGCAATCCAAACATTTCATTTTTATCCAAGCCAAGATATCAGTTCGATAGTCTGTTTGTCATTCGTTCAACTAGAAAATTCTCGAGCCAAGTCTATCTTTTCCTCGACACATTTCAACATCCTGATTATGGCATCCATCGGAACAATGATATTTTACACGATCATCGTTCCTCGAATCAGAGTACCCATGAGTTATCGCGCATCGATCTTTGATACGCCTGAATACCATCGATGATGTACGTAACCTGACGATCATCTTTTGCAACGAACTCCGAGTCGTGCAACTGATGCTATTGTCCGAGTTGGAAATACCATAATTCCATTCGATCAAATCTGAAATCACAAGTGCGATCCTCTAGGCTTTTTCGATCAAGACATTCATATTTATTCATTATTCCGAATCGTGATTCAATATCATTCTCTAACTTGTGTTGTCCATTCACAAGTTGTCCGAACGACATCTCGTTCGGGACATCGAAGTCACGACCAACTAAGCGTGACGCATTTTAAGGCTTTGCGCGATTGTATCGCCTCGCCGATATAATCGTTGTTACTTCTAATCCTCAATTTTTTGCTCGAATGATTTCCAAAACGGACCATACACCACTCAGGATTCGAGCCATCCAATTTAGTCTACAATCACGTTCGTATTACTCGCTAACACATCTTTCAGATTCGTTCGACGAATCTCTAGCGTAATTGCTCACGTCGTATCGACGTACTAAGTCGTTACGAACTATTCCTCAAAATCTAAACCAATCTTCCATGTGCGCCTAAGCGTTAGTTCGATAGTGTTCCTATCGATATACACTCTAAGTGTATTTCTGATCCCGATCGAGCGTTACTTAATATCGCTCACGATTCGTTTCCACCAAAAGTCTAGGTGCGCGACACGCGGCACAACTTAGCCAAAAGGCCGTGTGCATGGCCATCCCGTATGGACTATACTTCGAGTTTGCATGCTCATTTGCTAATGTCAAAGTAAGACTATTTAGGCAAGCATGCGACTTGCTAACTTTAGCACGTGCTTTCTATCAAGTCAAGTTTAATACCGTTCGGCACAAAGGCCATCGCCTACCGACGCATTCGATTGAACACTTGTACGAGATTTTGAAAATAGTTAGACTTATTGTATGGACATGACGTAGGACATTTGAGAGAGAGAGCACACTTCTTTAACAACGACGAGCTTTCAAAACTAAGAAAATTGACTTGAAGTCCAAGGACGTAAAGCCGTGCTCTGATACCATTATGTCACGCTCCGCTCCGTAGGAGAGATCGTCATCGCTAAGGCGTGATGCCGCATGAGCCTAGATTGCGCTCATGCAAAAAAGTTTCATAACGACCGATTACAGCGGCTGCGACGGGGTCATCGCACAGAAGTCCCAAGCAGAAACATTGAAACATGCAGCAGAAATTTAGAAGCAACACACAAGTTATTCAAAAGTTCTCTTATTTGATATTGAATAATAAGATTACAATGGGGCGCAAGGCCCTCATTATAAGTCTCTCAAGCTCACTTTTATTTCATTTTACAAGCCACTCCGCTCTCTCTCATCTCTTGATACAATGCTTCAAGGCGACGAGTGCAGATCCTGCAGGATGGCGATGTCCATACATTATGTTCCGTATAAGTCTTGACTTTATGTGGTCGCACGCTCTGAATCGCCAAGGAACTCCGTGCCTCAACGCATCCAAGCGAGCTCTGCGCCACGAGCTTCTACCTGTGCTTGCACATGAAGACTGTGTGGGTGTCAGTACTCAACTGTACTGGTGGAGTGAGCTCCTCGCCCACCCATACAAAATCGATACGTTGATTTACTTTGTGCAGCTTAATTTCTTTTCGATTGTCTTTCTAGTCTTACCTTAGGATCTATTTTAGTACCAGGACGTCTTGGCCTATACATGGCGACGCAACGACAGGGTCGTGCTATACTCTATTCGTGACTTCCATATATTCGAGGCAGTGCCTCGCCGAGCAGAAACCTATGCAACTCGACCGTGCTAAGACTTTCACTTGTTTTACGTGCCTCTAGACCTTTCTCGTGCCAACGACATCAAGGAAACGACTCATGCTGGTCGTTCCAATACTCTTGCTCGTGCCTTAATCCCGAGGCCGTGCCTTCCAAGGTTCAACCCGACTTAACCAACTTGCCTTACGGCCCTTCCTGACTTAACTCGAGACGATGCCACATTCCTGCCGCAGTACGTATCCTTGCTATAGCAAACTTTTACGCTCTAGAATGGTGTTGCAAACGTGTACACCCTAACCCGTACCGACTCAAGATTTGTGTTTGCAATAAGCATGACTTGTTATCCCAACTAGTAACCTGCACTATAACAAAAGAGTGTTTTAACGACACTCAAAAAGTGTCGTGAATGACTTTCCATGGCACTTTTTGAGTGTAGTCTAGAGGGGGTGTCATAGAAAGTATATTTTTTTTCAACGACACTTCGTAAGTGCCATACAATAACTTTATGACAACACTTTCTGAATGTCGTGTTAACCATGTTTTCACAGCACTGTGCTGGTGCCATCTTAACGTGTTTCAATAACACCTGATGAGTGTCGTCGTAATTTTAAATAGCCATGTAATTATTTTAGGACGACACTTCTGGAATGTCGTTTAATACTTATTTTACGACACTTCAGGAATGTCGTTTAATATCATAAAAGCTTATAAAATATAAATTGATTTCATTTGTATATTTATTTTCATATAATTAACCAAAATCAATTTCACAGATAGTAGAACTTTAATATACCAACAATAATATATATTAAAATATATCAAATTCATACAAAGTCTCAATAAAAAGTAATATTGAGAACAACAACAAAATCTATTACATAATAAAGTCTATTACATAACAGAGAAGATTCCTAGTAGTACTACTTAGCGCCCAACCCTTTCCAGCATCAAACTCGAACGTAATCCGAACTCATCAAATCGATATGCATAAAAAAAGATGAGAATTAATATTTCGGCTTTCAAACTGACCATGCAAATATTACTGCAAAACAAGCATTAAAATTAATATTTCAACTTTCGAACTGACTATACAAAATAATACATTTAAACATTCATTACCATTGCTCATAAGAGCATCAAACTCATGGACATAACACTTCCAAAGGGAAGTGCCTGACAACTCAAACTCCTCACACAAATATGTATACGTGTGTTAATAACTAATGCAATTGTAAACTAAAGAAAACTAAAAAGCAGTTTAGCCAACCAAAATCAAAATAAAAAACTGCAATATCACAAGAACACCAAAAGATGAAAAAAAATCAAAATAGTATACACAACACAAGGAATAAGCTGATTTCTAATAAAACTACCTTTCCACAGCCTTGATAAGTGCACACAATCTCTCTCTCTCCCATGTATGAATAAGAAAATGCCTTCTGAGCTTGGAATTGTCCAAAATTTCCTGCAATAGGAACATATAAATTGTGTAAAACATTTTCTAAGTGTTGTCCACAATATTCATAGAGAACATGTCGAGAATCAGCTTTTGCAAAGTTCCATCAATCAATGAGGACACAAAACCATTGAACAAAGCAGACGTAAAACTTGGTTTGGAACAGTCAATACATAAACATGGTTACTTGGACCAATAAGCAAGAGTAACAAAACAAATTCACAAATAATGTTGACATTTAATCTGCAAGTCTAGTTATCATGTTTGGTACCAGAAAATAACACACGACCACCTATTAATGACAGAACTACAAAAAAAATTTCATAAATTATATTTATGCCGAACTTGGTAAAACGCTAGACATTTGGTAATTACCTTTTTCAACCAGTTTATAGATCGCAAGAAGAAGAGGAAACATTATAAGAAATTAAGCTACTATTTTTACTCTGAACAGAGAATACTGAACACTCATATCATGCAATGACAATGAAACCATGCAAATATGTATATTCGAATGCATGCAAGAATGATAGATCTCCAAGATATCCCACGTATGTACTTCACAAAATCATAATCATGGTGTCAAGGTACCACATGGCTTTGCAATACCTATAGAAACATACACCTAGACACTCACTGGTAGTATTATGAACCCGCTTTCTGAGTCTTGGCATAGGAACCTGAAATCAGATATAGTTAAAAAATAGTTTCAATGGAACACCCTCCAAGGTGTGCTAGTCAAGAAAACTGTGCAGGTGAAGAGGTAAAATCACAACCCTGTGAAACATTAAACCAAAGATCAAAGAAAAGACATTATCAAACACAAAATGACTCTTCGATCAAAAACAATTAACTAGATGTAGTGAAGAATATTATAAGACTTACTCGTCTTCCCCTCTCCCTGGAGGAAGCTGAGGTTCAGAAACAGAAATCTTAGAAGGGACAGGAGAAGATGCGTTAGGCATCTCCTTGATAGCCACTTCTACTTTAGCCTTCGGTTTATCCTCTTCCTTTTTAACAGATGGAGTTGGCTGAGGAGCATCTTTACCCGACTTCTCCTCTGATGGAGCAACACGAGTATCGGTAGAAGCAGACTTCAATATTATAGCAACCTTACTTCCTGGCATTATAATATCACCTTCCTTGGCTACAAACTGCAAATAATATTAAGTCCGTGTTAAAGAAAAACATGAGAAAGGATTACTACACTAGCCAGAAACTTTCAAAAGTCGCAACTTTATTGAGGAAATAACTTATTAAATATTACCATAAGCTTTAAAGTCAAATTCTGGCTAACCTTTTCGATTATCCCTGCTTCAGGGCTGTTAACATAAATCATCACCTTAAGTATCAAATAGACAAATGTCTGAAAATGTATCATCTTGAGTTAGCCTGATGCTATATGAAACAGTACATAATTTCATATAATATCTTACAAGATCCAAATACCTTATCAGTTTCAACCTGAGCAATTGGTTCATCAACTTCAACCTTGTCATCAGGTTCTGTTTCCCAACGGAGCATGACAATCATAACAAACAATCCAGCTCTGGTATAACAAATTTGTGGCGGTGTTGGTACAGACACACAAACACACACAGAGAGAAAATTTGCATACTCTTTAATACGGTTGCTAAAGTTCCATCAGTTATGGATTCACCCATAAATGGAACAACAGCATCAAGATGGTTACCTTCAAAACATCCATAAAGTATTTATAAAGAAGAATTTAAGTGAAACTTTAATTTTCGATGATCACTCATAAAAGACAGTAAAGCTACAAACCATTACCATTAGCCGACGAGAAAGACCTGCTCCATATCTTATAAGGGGAATCCTTCTAAAGATAGTCAAGAATTTTCCTGTACCATCGGTAAAGGCAGAAGCAATTGACTTTTGAAATGAAGGATAGAAAACGAACCTAAATGATAGAAAAGTAATACTACAAAAAACTTCAAAATGTCTAAATGAGTTGTAAAGTTTCTACCTCCTTGGTTTTGTGCTGGTCGGAGCACGGACATCTGAATGTAAACATCATTCATGAAATCCTATTTATATTATATGAATAACAACCAAATTAAAAGGCAGTATCAAAATTTACCTTAAAAGATATGACTAAAATTCTTATTCTACCTATAACTTCTCGACGAAATATAATTCTGCAACAGTACAATAAAGTTGGAAATGGTGGCTGAAGTATGAGCAAGGTTGATAACAAATCATACGTAAGTATTGCAGCATTTGTACATCAAAGTTCAAGCCAAAAGGATCACAGATGGCTCTTCTCCACAAAACAAGGAAACAAAAATATATAAGAGACTATCTGTACCTTAGACAGCCAATAATGAGCACGAAAGATAGACCATCTAAGTAAAATGCACACTAGATGGAACTTCAACATTGCTGCTATATATTTTAGAGTAAGAAAGAGCCAAAGATAGTTATTCTATTTTCTCCTTTTTACCATTACCAGACTACTTGGTTTCTTGCAGAATGAGACGATGAGTTGGACACAACATCTAGTTGTAGTAACACCTTTTACAACTAGGCTATTTTGTTCGATGCAGCACTTATTTTTCACCTGATGGTTATTTATAGCAGAGGAGGGAAATGAAATTGGACATAACTTGTGTCCTGCTTGGACGCAGAAAGAGTTATGGCAAACAATGCCCTTCATCCTCAAAGTATCAAATTAAACTAAAATGTGGCTCCATCAAGTTCTATCTCCTTTGCTGATAAATCCCATATATTTCTTCCACTTATTTCTCCTCGTCACGCTCTAGTTTTGCTCTATTTTTTTATATACATTTATCCAATATAAAAGATGAAAACAAAATAGATTGATGTTCAGCTTTAGGCTTATTAAAAATTAGTTCCATGACAAATTAAAATAAAAACTATCAGTGGTTCAAAAAGCAAAAACCTGATAGATTCTACGTCATAGGCCTACTCCCTCAAATCAAAATAATTAATAAACGTTAACAGATACAAAACCAAATAAAGCAAATGTCATCTTTTGTTGAGTTACACACTGAACAAGAATATGTACCATGTACACCAAATAACTGAGGAACTATTCATCTATACACACCTAAATAGATATTGTGTCCTTACCTTATTACTATGTCATGTCTATGTCGAAGTGTCCCTACCGTGTCGTGTCCTATCTGTGTCTGTGCAACATACATGATGCTCTTATTACCAACATTTAGCTCACATAAAATGCCATATTTGTTTCCAACAGAACTTCATGTACTACAGAATATTTCCAAAACGAATTATAATGCTTGAACAATACCATTTATTCAGTGTTTGTAATAAAGTGATTTTATTAAGATTTTTTTTGAGAGAAAAAAACCTTTATTAATTCAAGAAGCATTGTTTACATCCAGAGAGCAGTCCTCAATCAGGGCCTGGACAATACAAGAAGGAGGAGAAGAGAGCTTCTCAGAGGAAAGTTTTATCCGAGCTTGCCCAGCTAAAATATGGGCAACATTATTACCCCCTCTTCTAACAAATGAAAGTTTAAAAGAGTGAAACTCAGCTAGATCCTTTCGGATAGCTTTAACCAGATTCGAAAGTCTCCATGGAATGAGGCGAGATTCCCCTTTGAATATCCTGAAAGCAACCATAGAATCTTCTTCAATGCAGATATTGCAGTTAGTCAAATTCCGGGCTAGGCCAATCCCAACATTTATTGCCTCCAACTCAGCTTGGAGGCTCTGATCAGCAGGATTATGGCAAATAAAATGCTTCATCTCAGCCGCAATAAATGAACCCATGGCATCCCTGGCATTCGTAGCAGCAGCACAGCCCGACGGGGATGTTGCCCCATCGACATTGATCTTGATATAGCCAATGGGAGGCGCCTGCCAAGTCACAACATCATTGGCCACGTGCCTCAGTTCGCTAAACTCATTTGATTTGTTTTGGATCCCCTCAGATTGCATCGAGAGCAGGCTCAAAGCATGCTTGATAATTTTCTGGGGACAGGGAGCAAGTTTCCGAAATACACAGTCCCCTCTAGACTTCCAGATGGCCCATAAAATTGATGCCCCCATCCGAAAAGCTTCACAATCAAAATTATCATTTAACCAGGAAAGCAACAGGGAGTGGAGACTACCACAATCATCCGAACGTATCCCCAAGGGGCTTAAGAACCAAGCCTCCCTAGCAATACTACATTGTAAGAACAGGTGGTCCGCTGTTTCCTCATAGATTTGGCAAAATGGACACAATGGACTTACCTGCGTGTTTCTAATGTTGATGATAGAGAACAGAGGAAGCCCATTATGCCACAATCGCCAAATAAACATCAGAATGCGAGGGAAGGTATTAGGCAGCTTCCAGAGACGATCCCACTTAAGATTGGAGGCCGAGGCAGTCGAGCAAGAAGGATAGCTGCAACGAATAGATTCGTATAAAGATTTTGACGAGAACTCACCCGAAGGGATTCTCCTTTATCCAAAATGGTTAGGATAAAAAATGCCCGTTATTCTTCTTTAGCCAAATAGGTCGAAGGGATTCTCCTATGTTGCACGAACATGCCACATGCCACAAGATAGATACAGCAAGACAAAATAAGCCAATGAAATTTTTTATGTGACCATGTCTTTCGTGACCTGTTCTGACAGTACCAAATATGGCATGTCCATTCTACACAAGACCACATAATTTTGGTGTTCTAGTCGTGTTAGTAATGTGTTCTAGTAGCATCAACTTTGGCATGTCAATGCATCCTAGGAATTGAGAAATTTATGATGTGCATATTGAGCTCATTTGTAGGGATGGTACGCGTAAGATGTCAATGACATCCCATAACTGAGACGATATCTGTAAATTTCTATTTTAACTTGTAATGGAAACACAAAAGAATGCTCATTACCTTCTTCACGCGCACAAAACCTTCAACTCTACATCCACTAGTTAGCGGTGCAGGATGTTTTGCTGGATTAGTGGAATGATTTGATTTATCCTCCACTGCCAGCATATGAGGTTGTTTAGGAATTGATGCAACCAAAGCTTCCATTGCCTTAAACAAGTCCAAGATTGAACAAGATTAGCCACCCAATTTAAGATTTAAATTAACCTAAATGGTCAGTAATTCAAAAACTAAAACTTCAAGAATGGTACTAAGCACTGCTAATTTAGAATCTTAGATTTGAAGTATAGCATACCAAAACTAAACTTTGTGTGTCACTGCTCGTCATAATAAGACTCATGGTTATGGTGTCCATGATTGTCCTTGTGTCAATAAAGTTATGTGAATCCATTTAAAGTAAGCGAATAACCAAACAGAACCCTAGAAACTGTTGTGATGGAAAACGAGGAGATAAAATAAACAATAAAGGATATCCATAGAGATTATAAAAAAAACTAAAAGACGAGCAGAATAAATATCCTAGACTGGATTACTCACAAAGGTTTTAGACATCCTAGAATTTCTTTCATCAAAATAGTTCTCATCATCGAAATCATTTCCCATCAATAATGGCATTGTCTATGGAGCAAATTCTAGATTTGGACAACACTAAATCAAAAGGCACCACAAAAATGTTGAGCAAACTGCAAAACAAGACCAACTGCCTACACTTCAAACTTCCATAATAAAAAAATCATAATTCTACTAGGTTTTGGTATTGTTTCTGATGATGACGAGAGGATTCAACCAAAAGACTCACACTTTAATAAATAAATAATAAAAATATAATTTCATCTAATTTTGAGAGGGGAATCAACTCTTCTCAACCAATATTGGTTGTCTAGATATAGGGATTACGAGAATTCGACAAAAAATGAAAAATTAAGGCAAAACCCCCAATTTTTATTCAAATTTGAGAAGGGAATTAGGGTTTTAGTACCATTTTGGTGATTAGATACTGCTTTTTGGTGGGGAAATAGGATTTTCTCTTGCTCGGCTCCCAAGCCTCCATATAGATTAGAACAAGAACAAAATTCCCTAATTTGAAACAATTGAAGGATAGAAGAGAAAATCGAAGAAGGAGAGGTCGACAAATTTACCATGATTAAGTGGGACACTTGGAGACGAGGTTGTCATAACGAACTCGGACACGCTAAACAGGCCTTTCTCCTTGAAAGTCGACACGGTCCAGGGGCCGGTGATCCTCTCCACTGTCCCTTTGAATGCCTTGTGAAAGCCTCTGAGACGGGGAAGCGAGCCGCGTTAATGGTGGTGTTGCGGTAGGGCTGGGGGCAGGAATTACGGACAAAACCGGTGTCGATGAGGGAGATGAGGCGGTTCATGTAGCTGGTGGAGGTGACTTGGTACGATTCTTTAGCGATGGTGAGTGTGATGTTGCTGTTGCTGTTGCTGGTGTTGCTGTCGGCGCTGTCTAGGTAGAAGTTAGGATGGCTGCAGTAGTCGTGGCCGCCGTCTATGCAGAACAGATAGCGTATGGTGAGGTTTGTGTCACCGTAGAGGTAGGAGATGGGAGCACATTTGTTGTGGCGAGAGTCGGTGGCTTAGGAGTTAGAGGTGGTGGAGAGGAGAGAGAGAAATGGAGAGAGAGAGAGAGAGAGAGAGAGGAAGAAACCTTAATTAGTAGTTCAATCTGGAAGATGAAGTAGCTCCACGATTTTGAACCGTGACCATGCCTTGCACTTGTCTGATGGCGGCCATGGAAATTAGGTCAGAAAGAGAGAGAGAGAGAGAGAGAGAGAGAGAGAGTGTGTGAAATGTGTTATGTTTTGTCATTTAAATAAACAGCGGGAGACAAATTTTTAGAAGGCACTAGAAATGTGTTATGTTTTGTCATTTAATATTAGATGACATTCCATCAGTGTCGTTAAATATATGATTACGACACTTTTAGAAAAGTGCCGTAGATACTAAAAACATTCTATTTCAATGACATGTTTTAGCAAAGTGTCATAATAATAAAAAATTGACGACACTTATTTAACATGTGTCGTAAAAAAGTGTCGTTATACATCATTTTTGTTGTAGTGCTGCTAGTACTCGACGCAATCCAAGGCATACACACGGATAGCCGCTCTTGTCGACACATCTATATGAGTGGTCACTAGCAATGTCAAGCTATACTGGATCTTTTGCATACGGTGATCATTCGCGTGGCGAGGTACGAGCTCCCACCGAATGACCCACAGCCAATATTGTAACGGTTCACTTCAACGAGTCGTACCGTCGATGAAGGTCGTACAATATCTGCAATTCCTCCTAGGCCGACACGAATCCAGTGCCCCGGGGTCGCTCGAGGAATTTAGCCCTTGCGTGCAAGTTTTCCAATGAACATACAAGACTCAACTTTATCTACCGAGTCCTTCCTTATTCATGACCATGCTTTCCATCTTTCTAGCAAGACTCCCAAGTAGCGGGACTGATCTCGTGTGATTCCTTATCGAGACTTAGCGAGACTCCCAAGTAGCGGAACCGATCTCGTGAACGAGACTTATCGAGACTCCCAAGTAGCAGAACCGATCTCGTGTGCTTCCTTAGCGAGACTTAACGAGACTCCCAAATAGAGGGACCGATCTCGTGAACGAGACTTATCGAGACTCCCAAGTAGCGGGACTGATCTCGTGTGCTTCCTTATCGAGACTTAACGAGACTCCCAAGTAGCGGGACCGATCTCGTGAACGAGACTTATCGAGACTCCCAAGTAGCGGGATCGATCTCGGCGACAACCTGTCGCGTGAACTTCCTTATCGAGACTTAGCGAGACTCCCAAGTAGCGGGAACGATCTCGATGACAACCAGTTGCTTGGACTTCCTTTGTCCGTGGCATGCTTTTCACTAAACCGACCGTGGCTCGTGCCTTTGACAGACCTTGTTCTCTAGGCGACGCTATCGCTCAAGTTATATACTTTATACGACGATCCTTGATCTCGTGGGACTATGTGACTTGACAACCGCAACCAATAGGGGACAGTACTAGAAATGGCTTCGATAGCCTAGAAAAACTCTTATCTAACTTATTCGGACAACGACTTGACGAATAAAGGCTACGCCAAGCTTCGCATCGAAGGAACGTGCCATGCACGTGTTCGACTGGAACAACCAAGTTCTTGGGTGCCTAGAATTAAGCCACAAGCCATGCAATATGACTTAACCCACGGGACATGCGAAGGCTATGCCAAGCCTTGGACGATGGGACCATGCATGCTTTATCAAGCATTCATGCGGGCGACGCCTATGACTTAGGCTAATTCAAGTGTGGTGGCAACTTAGCAACTTAGGCCAACTTCCTTCTCCTAAGCCACGGGACGAAGGGTCGAGTGTCATTTTGAAAGCACGCTGAGCAGACATCTAAGCAGACCGTGGGACCATTTTCCATGTTCTAACACATATCGACCCGTCGGGATTATTTCCTTAGCTATATAGATGCGTCTCTTTTATTATCAAGCCTAACTTGTGCAAGTTGAAAACATGCAAGTTATTATATGAAGGCTAAGATGAGACAAGTTTATCGAAACTACCCCACCTGAGCGAGGAGTCGTCTCATCCGAGCTGGTCTTTGAGCAGCCGTTGTAAGACTAAGGCCGAATGCCGTCGGCATTTCGATTCCTCCGATTGACTGAGCGGGACGGGGCACTACACTTCTGTGTGAGGCACTTCTGGGTGAGGCGAGTCAGAGGCGACGCTAGTTTTAAAAAGCTCCGCACGAATCTTCGGTAGTAGCCTGCTAAGCCCAGGAAACTCCGATTATCGCTAGCCGAGGTAGGTTGTTTCCAATCTACCATCGCTTCAATCTTCTTTGGGTCCACTACGATGCCTTCAACAGAGATTACATGTCCGAGGAATGTCACACTACTCATCCAGAACTCGCATTTACTCTGCTTGGCATATAATTTGTTTTCACGCAGAGTCTGCAATACCGTCTTCAAGTGTTCTGCATGCCCTTCTCGATTCTTTGAGTATATAAGGATATCGTCGATGAACACGACTACAAATTTATCGATTTGGGGTCGGAAGACTCGGTTTATCAGATCCATGAAAGCGACTGGGGCATTCGTCAAACCAAACGACATGACTAGGAATTCATAATGACCATATCGAGTACGGAAGGCAGACTTCGATACGTTATCGGATTTGATCTTGAACTGATGATAGCCTGAACGAAGATCGATTTATGAAAATATTGACGCGCTTTGTAGTTGGTCAAACAAGTCATCAATTCGTGGCAAGGGATACTTGTTCCGTACGGTCGCCTTGTTGAGTTCACGATAGTCAATGCATAGCCGCATCGATCCATCATTCTTCTTCACAAACAGTACGATAGCTCCCCACGGAGAGACGCTAGGGCGAATAAATCTACGGTCTAGAAGCTCTTGTAATTGCACCTTCAGTTCCTTCAGTTCTGCTAGAGCCATTCAGTAAGGCACTTTTGATATCGGTCGTGTATTCGGAAAGGTGTTGATGCTAAATTCTATTTTTCGATCCGACGGCATCCCGTGCATCTCATCAGGGAAAATGTCGAGGAAATCTGCCACAATATCAGTCAAAATTGTGTATAAAATATCCTTTCTCGTATCTCGAACTGATGCCAAGTATCCCGTACATCCGAAATGCAACATACGCCTTATCGAGATTGTCGATACCATCATTGCCGTCTTCGAGACCATACCACACGTATATGAGACATCTGTCTCGCAAGGAAGACGAAACACCACTCTCTTCTCCGTACACTCGATTGTTGTATGACAAATGCCCAACCAATCCATGCTCAGGATTATGTCGTACTCTTTGATGTCTAGTACGATGGCTTCCAAGGATAGATTTCTTCCTCCAATATAAATGTGGCCAATCCTACAAATAAAGTTTGCAGGCATATCGACTCCCGATGGAGTGCTAACGCTAATGTTTATATCTAGTGATTGCATAGTTATTTTATTTTCTTTCACATAATCAGCAGATATAAAACTATGCGTCGCACACGAATCAAATAGTACTCGAGCAGGTATATTTTTGTAGAGTAATATACTTGTTACAACAGTATCGGACGCGAACGCCACGTCCCGAGTTAATGCATAAACTTGGATTTGAGCTCCATGGCGTTGATTCTGCGGGTTCACAGGCACCGTATTTGCGCCTTGTAGTGTAGGCACTTTATATTGATTCAGAACGTTCCTTGGTGGGTTGTGTTGATTCAGAATATTTCTCGTACATTGTGTAGCTATATGGCCTACCTCGCCACACTTATAGCAAGATATCGTGATGTAATCGGTTGTTCGGTGCCTACATCTACCACATCTGTTACAGTGTTGTCCGCCATGGCCCCTCTTATCAAATGTGTTCAGACATTTTGATACTCCCGATCCTCCGGTGTCATTAGGACGCTTGTTGAAGTTGTTACGAACGACAGGCACGGCTCTTTGCGACGTACGACCAAAGATACGCTCACTATCGAGAGCGACATCGTCGGATTCACGCCAGGCTTCCTTGTTGAAAACGTTCGCACCAGGCTTCCATGTTGGGTAGAAAGGTACCGACAAACTTCACGAGTTTTGAGAAGTTCGAGTCATAATCATCAACAGTCATATTCCCCTTTCGTAACATCATGAACTCGTCTTCTTTTTTACGACGAACGACGCAGAGAACTTATTGCTCAAGAAATGCTTCCTTGAACATTTTCCAGGAAATCATGGTGTCAGTATCGGCTTCATAGTTTTCCTGCTTCTTAGCTGCCTACCAGTCATAAGCCCTCAGTTGTAGCTGTAACGCCGCACATGGTACCCTCTGGGACCCTTCAATGCTAAGCTGGTTAAATAAGTCCTCAATCTCTGCGAGCCATCGCACTATCACATCAGGCTCTGTTCGGCCATTGAATTTAGGGGATTCATCTTGCGGAACTCCTTTGCTTTGAACAATGAAGAAGAGTTTATCATTTGCGGTTGAGCTTCTTCCTCGACTTTATCTTGAATATCTTGCCTCTCTTCGGATACCACGACCGTTGCTTTGGTATTGCCCACCATCTTACTTACGATCTGTATTAGGTCGTCCATTTGCTTCTGCTGTGCATCAAATTGGGCTTTGATTTGCATCTGAAGCTGTTGCTGCTAGAGCTCCATCAACTGTAGCATTTTCTCCATCATCGTCTCGTTAGGGCCAGTACTCTTTAAACTTGACGTACTTTCCACGGTTTGGGTTCTTGTGCCGGGATTATTCTTATTTTTCTTAGTCATTCTTACAAAATAAAGTAAATTCGTTAGTATTTTTCAAAATATCTACGGGCTTACCTGTATGGGACTTTTATTTCATGCAACATGTCGACAAGCATTCAATCGAGCAATCGCAATGAACATTCCAACAATGAAATATCTTTCAAAAATCTGAGAAAACATAACTGTACTCTGATACCAATTTGTCACGTTCCGAGTCGACAAACCGTTCATCCCCGGTGTTATTAGACCGAATCGATCGTCCTCGCTAAGGCGTGATGTCGTACGAGTCTGGAAATACACTCGTACAAGACAAAAACGTTACGTTGATTATTATATTGAAACACCAAGTTAAAACTTTATAAATTACATCAGAATATAAGACACAGTTTACGAAGATAGAAATATGCTTTTCATTCATAGCTTGCAACGAAGTGCAAGTCGTAATTACATTGGATGCCGTTGCGGCTACATTGATTGAAACAAAAGAAATATACTCGACAAGCTGTCTAAACTAATACTTGTCGTTTCATATATTCGTCCCTTTATACATAAGCCTTCGATTAAATTGGCTTCAAAATACTTCAGGATAGGAAGAGCTTCAAAACGCCTCTCCGTACTTCAGCTTTAGTTTAGAGCTTCCGTCGCACCTGGGAGTTGGTGAAGGGGGTTAGCACACTTGCTAAGTAGACGAGACGAACCCACTCGTCTAAACTGACTCTGATTGTTAAGGTAGGCATACTTTAGAGTTTTCTTTCTATTTAGAACTAAATGAATTCAGTTCATATCGATAGCCATCTTTGAAGTAATAAAGCATACAGTAAAACATAACGATTTATCACAGTTTTTACCACGGTCGTGCTCGTCCCTGCATAAAAACAGAGATAATACTTACTACCTATATAAGACAATAGGTGAGCATGCTACTAACTTATATGTGCGGTCACTGGTGTTACACACGACTTGGGACTATCTCATCGATATTTCGGCCCGTTCAGTCTAAGTTGCAAGCCTGACTAACGGTCCCGCAATGCATCAGTGCCGAAGCACGATTATTCATTCCCCCTAGGTCGATTCGATATTGATGTCCCGGATACCGATTTGAGAAAAATCAAACTTGTGCACAAGCTGTCCATGACCATGCCAATGCGTGAACAGTTTAATATATGCAAACAGATTTGTATAGCACAGACAGTATTGAACGACATTATCATTTCTCCTAACTCATGCAACGATTCATTTTCCCCAAAGTCGTACTCCCGATTTAGCATCCCGTAGGCACCAAATTGCCCGAGGCATCATAAGCCACGATCGACGTTTCGCATTATTTTGCAACACGTGAAATAGTCTATATCACTCCCGTTTTTCGTTATACGTATTTTCAGTATACGTGTACGAATTTTTGACGTTTGTCAGGTCACCCGTAGTTAGACTTGTCTTGCTTAGCCTGATCCTGGTTTAATCTTGCCTTGGTTTATTTTGTTTCATCTTGGTTCAGCTTGGCTTGGTTTGGTTTTGTGTGGTTTGAGATGAGAGGGGTTGATATATATAAGTCAACTCTTCTCTCTTTCTCTCTTCATTACTTTCATTTATTTCCTTCATCTTCTTTATTACTCCTCTCCACCCACCAAAGAAAACCATAGGCAAGTGCAATATGCTTCATGATGAATAGATTTGTGTAGATCTAAGTTTATAACTTTTTCTCGGTTTTTCTTGGTTTTGATTGCTTGAACTTTATTATTTTCAAGATCTAATGGTCCTATGTTGTAGAAAATTTGATTCCACCCAAATTAGACCCTTGAAAGTCCCAATTTTGACTTATTTTGAGAGATTTATGGCCTTTCTAGTCCATGGGTTCTCATGAACATTTGGAGGCTGGTTGAAGAAGATGAGCAGTGCATGCTGATGCATGCTGGCACATGCTATCCTGGCGCATGCTGTGGATGGTATTTTTTGGTCCATGGCGCATTCTGTTTTGGCACATGCTGTCCCTGGCACATGCTGTCCTGGCGCATGCTGTGGATGGTGCCTTTTGGCCCATGACGTATATTGTCCTGGCGCATGCTGTCCCTGGCACATGTTGTTCTAGCGCATGCTATGGATGGTGCCTTTTGGCCCATGGCGTATGCTGTCCCTGGCACATGCTGTCCTGGTGCATGCTGTGGATGGTGCTTTTGGCCTATGACGCATGCTGTCCTGGCGCATGCTGTCCCTGGCACATGATGTTCTGGCGCATGTTGTGGATGGTGCCTTTTGGCCCATGGCGCATGCTGTTCTAGCGCTTACTGTCCCTGGCGCATGCTGTCCATGGCGCATGCTTTCCCTGGCGCATGCTGTCCCTGGCGCATGTTGTCCTGGCGCATGGTGTCCATGGTGCATGCTGTCATGGCACATGCTGTCTATGGCACCCCTTTTGACCCCTTGCGCCATTTCTTGCCATGATAATTCTTATTACATTTATCCATGCTTGTCCCCTTAGTCCTTAGTGAAAGTTGTAGGTCTTTGTCTTGGCTTCAAGAATCTTCATGACTCACTTTAACCAGAATTCATATGTGACTTTTGGTCCTTGCACCTTGCATCTTGTGCACCTTTCACCTTGTATTTTTGCATGTGCACCGTTTGTGCCACTTCATGACTTACGAGCACTTCATACCCTAAGTGCGTAGTGACTTCTTGTTTTTTTTCCTCTTGTTTCTTCGTCCTCGTTCCTGATCTGACTTCCTATACGTGTGCTGGATAAACCTATATGTGTACTAAGGTACAATCTATGTGAGCACCGAGGTGTTATCCTATGTGCTAAGTGTTCCTACGTGATACCTGTCAGTTCATCCAAGAGCCCAGTATTTACATAGCGAATGGTCGGTAGCAATGACGTGGTATGTGTTGTGTGTTACATTACACCAAGAAGGGGTACATACGTATGACTCTATGAGCCATTACAGATCCCTTCTTGGGGTTCTCGTACATTGTACGACATCTAGGAGAGTGAGCATGTGACCACGATATGTGAACTTTCGAGGATAACCTAGGGATTAACTAGGCAACTAACTTGGTAGATGCATTGGGTGGGAAGAATCCCGAGATCGTGCCATACTAGCCACCCCAGGTCCAGTCCTGACATGTCGGGTTGGCCTCCACGGATATGGTTTCATTCGCCTATAGCGGATGACTATATCCGACTTCTACGAGCTATGTGTTATATGCTTTAGCGCGGTAGCCCTCCGGGGGACCGGTGCATAATTAATGTGCTATATGTTTAATGGTTTGGCCAGCCCTGCTGGGTTGACACGATCTGAGGATCCCTTTAATCAGTATCGCAGGGATAATTCCGCCAAATATAGAAATCTGCAGGAATGAATGGCCGCTTAAAAAATGACTTGACTATGCCTTGTACCTTCCGTTAGTAGCTGAGGGACATGGACTGTCATGGTGCATGGTCCAACCCGTGTCCTTGTTTGGTTGTTGGGTTGGTCTATCGTGCTATGACAGGCTGTGGACCGAGGTTACGACCGGAAGCATTTTATTATTATTATTCTTACGCTTGGGTTTTATCTCACTCTTTTGAGCTCCCTTGTGGTACTTACTATTCGGGACTGACCCCGCTGGTTTTGTTTGGCCAGATCTCGTAGCAGCGCCTGAGGTTCCAAACTTCTTTCCTGACGTCAATGGTGCATACTAGGAGCATGGCTGGCGGGGGACTCGAGTGGGTTTCTTCTCCACCACTCTAGTATCTTTACTCATGTTCTGGCGTTTAGCCACCGGCACCTGTTTAGTCGGTCAATCTGGATATTTTGTCTTTTGTATAATTGTAATTAAATCAGACTACAGCTGGACTAGCTAACTTATAAAGCTAGATCCCCATGATCATTTTGATGAAGCATCGGGGACGTCTTACTGCTTTATCTCATATGTTCATTAATTGCTGCTTCTTGCTTGGAATGATTGAGACATAGATACTTTGTGAGACCATAGGAGACATGATTGTAGCATGCATCCCTAGTCTCATGACAGCCACGATCGCCGTATGACATTTATATATATCATATGGAGTAGCTGGCCTAGTCTGTCTCAGTATTCCGGTAATAGGGCACGACAAGGTTTTATCTTTTTACTAGAACCTTAAACTTTTTTGTTTTGGTGCAAAACTTATATTTTCACAGAAGATTACTCTAAATCGATACGTTTTTCCCGAGTTCTTGACCTCAGTGGATTGGCATGCATTTAACTTGGCATCGTCGATTTGAATGAATTCGAGACAAAGGAATTTCATTTGCGGGACAGAGTAGAAAAGAAGGGGTCGAATCACCCACCAAGGACTTTGATCGTGCCGATCGTCGAAGCGCTTCGCAACGTTCAAGCTTTAGTTATGCGAGCTCCTGCAATGGCACCAACACTTAGTTAGGATTACTTCTTTATTCCTTCGCTTCGAAATTCGTAGATTGCACTCAGAAAAAGACGCGAAAACACTTTCATCAAAACCAAGCGGCAAAAGCTCCAAGAAAACCATACCACAGTCCGGTCCCATCGAAGGGACTCTTATATAGAGTTCACTCGCCGAGATGCGGCCTGCTGCATCTAGGACTTATTCCAACAGAAGTCGTTCTATTAGTTGGATCGATTCTCGTAACATTCGTCCAAATCGATTTGATCGATGTCTCAAGGTGTTATCGTTTACCAAGCTCGACGATCGAGTCAGATGGCCATCTAAGTTCTCGACCGATCTAACTCGGCACAAGCATATTATGAAGTTCGTCGCTATCGAAAGCAGGGCACTACATAATATACCACTAAGAAAAAGTTTCGTTCCGAAACTTAAGAACAAGGGACTGACCTTAAATTAGGCAAACAATGAAGGGTACTTCTCCTTCATCTCCGCCTCCATTTTCCACGTCGACTCTTCAACTGAATGGTTCCGCCAAAGCACGCGGACCAAGTACATCGACCGATTTGGTAATACCTTCTATTTACGGTCCAAAATTTGAATAGGCTCCTCCGAGTAAGACAGGTCAGTACGTAGATCCAACTGATCGAAGCTAACTACGTGATTTGGATCGTGCACATATTTTCGAAGTTGTGAAACGTGGAAAATATCGTGCATATCAGCCAAGGTAGGAGGTAGTTGTAGTGCCCCGTCCCGCAAAGTCAATCGGAGGAATCGAAACGCCGACGGCGTTCGGTCTTAGCCTTGCAACGGCTTGCTCGGAGACATCGCTCAGGTGGGGTAGTTTCGGTGAACTCTCCTCATCTTTGCCTTCACATAATAAATCGTGTTTTCAACTTGCACAAGTTAGGCTTGATAATAAAAGCTACGCATCCACATAGCTAAGGGAATAATCCCGACAGTTTGAATCGAGTTAGAACATGAAAAATGTCCCACGGTCGGCTTAGAGTTGGTGCACGTCGTGCTTTGAAAATGACACTCAGTCCTTCATCCCGTGGCTTGGGAGAAGGAAAGTTGGTCTTCGGTGCAAAAGTTGAGAGTTAGCCTAAGTCATAGGCGTCGCCCGCACAAATGCTTGCTAAAGCATGCACGGTCCTGTCCCGCAAGGCTTGGCATAGCCTTTGCTCGTCCCTTGGGTTAAGTTGTAGGCTTGAGTGTGTTGGGCATAGTTATGTCGGTCGACCTAAGTTATTCTACGTGCTGTCCCGCTCATTCTGCGGTTGTCAAGATAAATAGTTCCCACGATCCCAAGGCCCGTCATATGAAGTATGACTTGGGCGACAGCGTTGCGTCGAACACGAGTCGGTTTAGAGGCACGAGCCACGGTTGGTTCAGTGGAAAGTTAGCCACGGTCGGTCGATACTTAAGGAAACACGTTATGTTCAAGTTAAGTTGGAAGGCTATGCAGTAGTCGTTCCCTGAGTTCAAAGAACGTTAAGTCTAAGCGATGGTTAGTCGCCGAGGCAACCCTGGTTAGGGGCTCTGCAAAGGAAGTATGAAAAAGGGGAAGAGTTAAAACAACCAAGTAAATGAATTGATCACATAACAAGCCCAAACTGTATCCTAAAACACTCCATGTAACCCTTATGAACTTGGACACTTGTCGACAAGGGGTGGTTTCTTCGAGCGGAATTCCGGGGCCACGGGACCGTCTCGGCCTAGGAAGAAACAAGTTGTAGCCGCGCTGTTTATGCAACGCCGGTAAGGCATCGGTAAGACGGGGACTTGCATCGGGGCTCGCTACCTGCGTTGCAGGGGTCCCGTATTACCAGGCTACGTCCAAGGCGGCTGGTTAGGCCAATCCCATAACAAACACTTAATAATAATTGTTGTTTTCAACTAATATGGTAAGTTTTGTGTCGGCACGGGCGGCAATCTGTGTGCGTGCCTTTGGATTGAGTTGAATATGTATGAGTTAAAAAGACACAATGTCGGAGCCTAAGATTTAGCTACAGCAAAGGCGACGTGCTTCGGCACGAGATGTGGCGTCGACTTTTAAGTTGCGAGTTAAGTCAAAAAGGGCCGTAGGGCATGTTGTGTGGAGTTACGTTGAGTTATGAGGCACGGTCGCGTTGTCACAACACAAGTGTATGCGAGACTAAGCGAGGAGGTACTGCCTCGGTGATATTGAAGCACGAATCGAGTATGGCACGACCAAGTCGTTACGTCCCAGAGTTTGGCACGGAAGATAAGTATAAGTCGGTGCATTGACAATGCAAGCACGAGAAAGGTCTAGAGACAAGGAAATGGAGTCTTTCGTGTAGCTGCGTCTCCGATTATGGCCGTAAGGCAAACACGACTTGATAGGTTAACGTTGTTGGCACGAGAAGTGGTCTAGCGACAAAGTATGAGTTAACGTTGACATTGCAAGCACGGGATGGTTCTGATACACAAGTTGCGCTAAGGCGCCGGTCCTAAACTGATCCTAAGGCAAGAATAGAAAGACAATCGAAAGAGGGTTTATGTTACACAAAGTAAATGAAACGTGTAGGTTTTGTATGGGTGGGCGAGAAGCTCACTCCACCAGTACAGTGGTACTGACACCCACACAGTGTTTCATGTGCAGGCACATGTAGAAGCTCGTGGCGCGGAGCTCGCTTGGATGCGTCGAGGCACGGAGTTCCTTGGCGAGTCGAAGCGTGCAGTCGCGTGATCTGAAGACTTATACAGGACGTAATGTATGGACATCGCCTTCCGAAGCTTCCGCTGGAATCAAGTATTGTATCGAGAGATGAGAGAGAGCAGAGTGACTTGTAAAATGAGAGAAAAGTGAGACTTGAGAGACTTGTAATTGGCCTTGCGCCCACAATGTAATCCTTGAATTCAATATCAATAAAAGAGCTTTCTTTGAAATACTTGTGTTCATGTGTTCTTTAAATTCTGCTGCAATATATTCAATGTCTCTGCACGGGACTTCTGTGCGACGACCCCGTCGTAGCCGCTGGAATCGGCCGTTATGGAACCCGCCTTGCACGAGCGAAATCTAGGCTCGTGCGGCATCACGCCTTGAGCGAGGACGATCGCTCCTACGGGAGCGGGGCGTGACATAGTGGTATCAGAGCACGGCTTTACGTCCTTGGACCGTCGATTGAATTCTTTAACTTCGATGTTTCCGCAAAACTCTGTTGCTTCCGCAAGTTGTTATCGTTGGTGCGCTCTCTCTCAAATGTCCCTCGGCATGTCCATACAATAAGTCTAAATATTTTCGAAAGCTCGTACAAGCGTTCAATCTAACGCATCGGTAGGCCGTTGCCAAATGCGTCGATAGGGCCTTTGTGCCGAACGTCGCAAACTTGACTCGATAGGAAATGTGTGCTAATGTTAACAAAGTCGCACGTGTGCCTGAATAGTCCTACGTTAACCTTAAGCAAGTCGCGTGCATGCCTAATTAGTCCAACGTTGACCCTAGTAATTGAGCGTGCAAACTCGGAATATAGTCCACACGGAATGGCTATGCACCTGGCCTTTTGGCTAAGTTGTGTTTCGCGTCGCGCACCTTGACCCTTGGTGCAAACGAGTTGCGAGCGATATCAAGTATCGTTCGGTCGGGAACGGAGATGCACTTAGAGTGTCTATCGATAGGAACGCTATCGGACTAACGCTTAGGCGTACACGGAAGATTGATTTGGATTTCGAGAAAATAGTGCGAATGACTTAGTACGTCGATGCGACGCGAGCGACTACGCTAGCGATTCGTCGAACGAATCTGAAGGATGTCTTAGCGAATGACGCGAATGTGATTGAGGACTGGATCGTATGGCTTGAATCCGAGTGGTGTATGTGATAGGTTCGGAGAAGAATAAGAATGAGTGTCGACGACTAGTCGAGTGGCTCGAATCCGAGTGGTGTATGGTTCGTCTTGGAAATTGTTCGAGCGAATATTGAGGATTACGAGTATGTCTGCGAGGCGATGCGATCGCGCAATGCCCTAGAACGCGTCACGCTTAGTTGATCGTGACTTCGAAGGTCCCGAACGAGCATTTCGTTCGGACAACTTGTGAATGAGCAATGCGAGTTAGAAAACGATTCGGAACGATGAATGAAAATGAATGGTCTTGATCGAGGAAACTTAGAGGATCGTACGTGCGATATCGGATTGATACAACTGAAATGCGACTTGAGTTTTGAATAATGATCTTGAAACGAGCTTGAGGAAAAGCGACTGAACTTGATCTTGAGTATTGAGAAAATTGAGGAATATCCAACTCGGACAACAGCATCAACGCACGACTCGAAATTGGTTACAAAGGAAGATCGTCAGGTTACGCATATCGTCGATGGTATTGAGGCGTATCAAAGATCGATATGCGATAACTCGGGGGCACTCTGACTCGGCGAATGACGGTCGTGCAAATGTCATTGTTCCGTTGGACGCTATACTTGAAATATTAAAAATGTGTCGAGGAAAGGATAGACTTGGCTCGAGGACTTTCTAAGTTGAACGAATGACGATCGAACTATCGAACTTGGCTTGGATGAAAACTGGAATGTTTGGATTTGCTTCGTCGACAACCACAATGTTGATGTTCTTGTCTTATGCGAGCGCTACTCCAGCCTCGCACATGCGTCACACCGATTAGGGCGATCACTCTGCGTGAGCGCTGGTATGGTAATTCATACAGCGGGAGTGGTCGAACTTGTACGGTGCGACAGATTGTGCTTTGACTTGTGGCTTGACACGAAGTTAGACTCGAGATTGAATTGGTGTGCTTGTCGATTGAACTTGAGGATTGAGTAGGTCCAATCCGCGTATCGAGAATGAATGAGTCTAAACTCAAACAAGAGTTACGCCCCGATGAGAATGATTATTCCGCGGGAGCGTTGCGTGGTGATTCATGAACCGCCGTGGATAATCGGACTCGCGTGAGATTGGGGCGCAACGTATTGTCGAGCGAGACGACCTCGTGATCGAATACATGAATTGGTTAGAATTGGTGAATTGAAGGAATTTGAATATACACAATGCGTGCCATAATACGAATTAGGTGATCGTGCTTGATGTTTAGAAATTTGAGTGACGCGAGCTTGGGTAGAAGACCCCATATGATCGACTCTGGTTTGACCCTAGGATAGGGGTCAGTGTTGGCATTATTGTTGGGGAACTATGATTCCAATCCTGACATTGACTTAGCCTCGAAAAGAAATGGCCTAGCGGTTAGGCGAGACGCCATGTTTCATGAGTTATCAGTCGAAGGATTGATCTTGAGGATTGGCATGGATGGATAGCGTGAATCACGAATGTAGAAAACCCTGCTCACGAGATTCGGCTGACATGCATATATTTCAGGGACGCCTGGGTATGTGCACGATGCGACTCGAGTGAGAATGACAAATTTTCTATCATGCGGCTTGGCTGAATGCATGTATTTTAGGGACGCTTGGAATGCGTGCACGATCCAGCCAAGTGATACGACGAGTTCAAGCAAGGCTTGAAAGATGGGAGTGTGTCGAGATCTTGAAATCGTGTTAAAGGAAAGATTTAATAGTACGAGCGTGGCTCGAAATCGTAGGAACGCGTAGGCGAAGTGTGTACGATTAAGTCTTGGCCATAGAAATGGTAGGATGACTTGCCCTCAGGAAAGTCTCGAGGACGAGACTTGTTCTGAGTGGTGTATGTTGTAGTGCCCCGTCCCGCAAAGTCAATCGGAGGAATCGAAACGCCGACGGCGTTCGGTCTTAGCCTTGCAACGGCTTGCTCGGAGACATCGCTCAGGTGGGGTAGTTTCGGTGAACTCTCCTCATCTTTGCCTTCACATAATAAATCGTGTTTTTAACTTGCACAAGTTAGGCTTGATAATAAAAGCTACGCATCCACATAGCTAAGGGAATAATCCCGACAGTTTGAATCGAGTTAGAACATGAAAAATGTCCCACGGTCGGCTTAGAGTTGGTGCACGTCGTGCTTTGAAAATGACACTCAGTCCTTCGTCCTGTGGCTTGGGAGAAGGAAAGTTGGTCTTCGGTGCAAAAGTTGAGAGTTAGCCTAAGTCATAGGCGTCGTCCGCACAAATGCTTGCTAAAGCATGCACGGTCCTGTCCCGCAAGGCTTGGCATAGCCTTTGCTCGTCCCTTGGGTTAAGTTGTAGGCTTGAGTGTGTTGGGCATAGTTATGCCGGTCGACCTAAGTTATTCTACGTGCTGTCCCGCTCATTCTGCGGTTGTCAAGATAAATAGTTCCCACGATCCCAAGGCCCGTCATATGAAGTATGACTTGGGCGACAGCGTTGCGTCGAACACGAGTCGGTTTAGAGGCACGAGCCACGGTTGGTTCAGTGGAAAGTTAGCCACGGTCGGTCGATACTTAAGGAAACACGTTATGTTCAAGTTAAGTTGGAAGGCTATGCAGTAGTCGTTCCCTGAGTTCAAAGAACGTTAAGTCTAAGCGATGGTTAGTCGCCGAGGCAACCCTGGTTAGGGGCTCTGCAAAGGAAGTATGAAAAAGGGGAAGAGTTAAAACAACCAAGTAAATGAATTGATCACATAACAAGCCCAAACTGTATCCTAAAATACTCCATGTAACCCTTATGAACTTGGACACTTGTCGACAAGGGGTGGTTTCTTCGAGCGGAATTCCGGGGCCACAGGACCGTCTCGGCCTAGGAAGAAACAAGTTGTAGCCGCGCTGTTTATGCAACGCCGGTAAGGCATCGGTAAGACGGGGACTTGCATCGGGGCTCGCTACCTGCGTTGCAGGGGTCCCGTATTACCAGGCTATGTCCAAGGCGGCTGGTTAGGCCAATCCCATAACAAACACTTAATAATAATTGTTGTTTTCAACTAATATGGTAAGTTTTGTGTCGGCACGGGCGGCAATCTGTGTGCGTGCCTTTGGATTGAGTTGAATATGTATGAGTTAAAAAGACACAATGTCGGAGCCTAAGATTTAGCTACAGCAAAGGCGACGTGCTTCGGTACGAGATGTGGCGTCGACTTTTAAGTTGCGAGTTAAGTCAAAAAGGGCCGTAGGGCATGTTGTGTGGAGTTACGTTGAGTTATGAGGCACGGTCGCGTTGTCACAACACAAGTGTATGCGAGACTAAGCGAGGAGGTACTGCCTCGGTGATATTGAAGCACGAATCGAGTATGGCACGACCAAGTCGTTACGTCCCAGAGTTTGGCACGGAAGATAAGTATAAGTCGGTGCATTGACAATGCAAGCACGAGAAAGGTCTAGAGACAAGGAAATGGAGTCTTTCGTGTAGCTGCGTCTCCGATTATGGCCGTAAGGCAAACACGACTTGATAGGTTAACGTTGTTGGCACGAGAAGTGGTCTAGCGACAAAGTATGAGTTAACGTTGACATTGCAAGCACGGGATGGTTCTGATACACAAGTTGCGCTAAGGCGCCGGTCCTAAACTGATCCTAAGGCAAGAATAGAAAGACAATCGAAAGAGGGTTTATGTTACACAAAGTAAATGAAACGTGTAGGTTTTGTATGGGTGGGCGAGAAGCTCACTCCACCAGTACAGTGGTACTGACACCCACACAGTGTTTCATGTGCAGGCACAGGTAGAAGCTCGTGGCGCGGAGCTCGCTTGGATGCGTCGAGGCACGGAGTTCCTTGGCGAGTCGAAGCGTGCAGTCGCGTGATCTGAAGACTTATACCGGACGTAATGTATGGACATCGCCTTCCGAAGCTTCCGCTGGAATCAAGTATTGTATCGAGAGATGAGAGAGAGCAGAGTGACTTGTAAAATGAGAGAAAAGTGAGACTTGAGAGACTTGTAATTGGCCTTGCGCCCACAATGTAATCCTTGAATTCAATATCAATAAAAGAGCTTTCTTTGAAATACTTGTGTTCATGTGTTCTTTAAATTCCGCTGCAATATATTCAATGTCTCTGCACGGGACTTCTGTGCGACGACCCCGTCGTAGCCGCTGGAATCGGCCGTTATGGAACCCGCCTTGCACGAGCGAAATCTAGGCTCGTGCGGCATCACGCCTTGAGCGAGGACGATCGCTCCTACGGGAGCGGGGCGTGACAGTAGTGCGATCCGATAAGCAACCCTTACAACTCGCTCGATGATCTCGAAGGGGCCTACAAGTGAGGAGCTCTGCAATCCATTAAACAAGTGATATATCATGGACCATCCATTCAGTACTGGGTAGGGACCAATCTAGCAGAAAGGGGTTAGATGCTTCGCATATGTCCATTAGTCCCATCAGTTGCATACATAGTACCACGTTTTATTCTTCTTGCATCATGATGGAGTCAGCAACATATTAAAGATCACAACAACAGACTACATGCATCGACTGTGTCCATTACTCCCATCAGCAGCAATTGCTTATACGAGCTTTCATTTTCCTTGTTCCATGGTGGAGCCAGCAGCTATACGTACATAGCTGCTCATGATGTGAGTTCTGCCATGATTCATATACAATTTTCTACCTGCGAAGAGCATTAAATTCAGAGAAATTTTGAGTTGCATCTTATTTTTTTACTGTAATTCAAGTTACATCTTACCAAATTACTGTAATGTACGAAAATTTTCACTTTTAACGGAAATAGTCTATGAGTAACGGTCAATTTCTTTGACCAAACATTTAGGACCAAAATATCATTCATGTCATCCTCCTCCTCCTCTAGGGGTGTAACTCGGGCGGGTTGGATCGGGCTTGAGGTCAATCCGAGCTCAACCCGATGAATCATAAGCCTAGTCCGAGCCCAAGTCCGGTCTGACCTCAGGTTCAACATACGAAGTCCAAGACCACATGTGTCGGATTACCCGAAGAACCCGAAACCCAAATTATATAATTCGGGTTTCGGGTTCTTCGGGTAATCCGACACATGAACTCGAGCCCAATCCGCTTTTTGATCGGGTTAAAATATTTTAACCCATACCTGAGCACAAACTCGAATATCTTCAATCCTAACCCAACCCATTAACGGGTTTATCCGATCGGGATCGAGTTTAGCCCGCCCGAGTTGCACCCCTATCCTCCTCCATCTTTCTCCGACGGCACTCCCCCTTTCTCCGGCACCCCCTCCTCGCTCTTTCTTCGCCCAGGGGTGGTGCAGGCTCGGGGGCGAGATGGAATGACCGAAGGATGACAGCCCATGTTGTGGACTCACCATCAAGAAATCGTCATAGACGTCGCCATCGCTGTATGCACCGTCCAGGGGGTGGTCGACGCCGAGGCCGTTACAGAGGACCTCTCCCGTAGCGCAGTTATCGGTGAGACAAGAGAATGTGCTGGTGAACTGGTCGGTTGAGCAGTGGGTTCTGGCCCAGAAGCGGTGGGTGCGGCAACCTCTTCGCCGTCAACCTCGAGATCCCTGGGCGCGACGCTTGGTACTCCTCCGTCTTCTACTTCACTGCCGAGGAGTCGATCAGCCCAGGCTCCCTCCTCTAGCGCTTCGTCAATGACGACAACACCTTCTGCAACTCGGGCTTCAACATCGTCAACCGTATCTTTAAGGGCTCGTGGATCATCAAGATGGCCATTGGGAACTACGCTGTCTTCCTCCTGGGGAACGCTCTAATATGCATGTACCAAGGAGGGAGAACTATCTCGTGATCAACGTCGATATAGGGATCTATGACATTGTGAACTCAGCATTGCACGTGGCGCTCGACTACGTGACTGAAGTGACGATTGAAATGGATTTCGTGGTCGAGGGCTCGTGGATTTCGTCGATTTCGTCAATATAACTAAACGATTGTTTATTATAATTATTGGCGTTTAATTAAACCCTTGGAATGACTTCTAAAACAGAGTATCAAATTAATGTAGGTTTTAAGTCCCGAACTTAGCCTGAGTACTTTCCTGTCGTCACCTACTGCACCGAAAACACCAAGGCAAGTACTCATACTTACCCAAACTTGTATTTTAGTTAATAACAAAATTTTATTACATAGCAGAATTACTATATCGATACTTGACTCACGGGATCCCTCTCGGATCATACTGACTGCTTGACTGCCTCATTGACTCGAGGTTTGGGGAGTAGTGTTAACACCTGTGGTCAAAGCCCTCTACTGCCTCACTGTGTATAGCGAAAACCTAATCCACTTGGGCCAAAGCCAGGCCGTGTTCACTAGAACACTTACTGCCTCCATCCCTAGCCGACTAGAGGATGTTACGCACTCACACACTATTGCTAGTTAGATTGCATCATCTCATTTCATTTTCAGAAATTATTTGCATGACTGCTTCTTTATTTATTATTTAGAAAAATAAATGCATGTTATAAACTGTTTCTTGTCTTATTTTAATTATTAAATAATATGCTAGAATGGATTTGTATGTTCTTGTTTCCCTCCTGATTGGAAATCAATATTTTAGGTGATTGCGACGACGTGGAGCTGGCCTATAATTTTTACTATGAATCCGACTTGGGTTCCGAGGAGTTAGTAGAACCAGGACAGAGGAACCAAGAGTCCTAGTTGCACCCTTATGTTTAGTTTCTTTCCTTTTCTAAAAGTTGCAATAAATGAACAAGTTGTAACAACTAGATGTTTGTTCTCTTTGTGTTTGTTTTACTTAGACTCTAGTTTTATTTCAAATGTTTAATAAAGTTTTATTTCTTATTTAGAATATTTGTTCCTGCGTTGCTACTGATTGACACAGCTTACTGCCGCTGTCTCACAACGGTGCAGGCTAGACATGATCCGACTGGACCCAGTATATTGGGATTGGGTCGTGACATATTTTTAGTGGTGGCCCATGCAGATCCAGTTCTACAAATTAGTCTGTTCAACTTAGTCTAGACCAGCATGCAGTCCTGCAATTTGACTTAGGTCAAAGTATGACTTTAGGAAAACATACTCTAGAAACAACTATAACACTTAGACTATTTTCACCCTGTCACAACATAGAACCAAAATTATTTATTTATAATATCTTTTTTTTCTTGCTTATAGTTTTATAGGTTACCTTGCTTATATTTGTACCTAAACCTTTCGGAGGATGGCGAAAGGGAAGACAACCCGCTCTGGACCTGTTGTCCAAGAGGTTTCATCATCTGAGAACACCCCTACCCAGGCCAATTACTATTTTAAAAGCTTGGACTTCTCTTTTAGCCAACCTACCATCAATGACTAATATTCCAAAGCTATTCCTTTGTTGGTTTTGTTAAACCATTTCAACTTGACTTTCTTTGAACCAATAAGACTGATTTTTTAGCCTAACTTACCTAGCAAATTCTCAAACTTTCATTGGTCATAAGGAATCATCTTTCCAAAATAATTTTGGTAAAGGTTAGTATTCTCTAAGTGTTTTGTCGAAAATATTCGCTTTGGCTTCTTCTACTCAACTCGAAGCAGTGATGCTTCTATCTTGTCTTGTGCCTAACTCAATTAGTCAGAATCAAGTTTGATCGATTCCATAAGTTTGATCTTTGAAAAGGAAATATGTCGGAGGACATATACTCCTCTTGACATCAAGTCAACGCCCTTGATTCTCAAGAACTACTAGAACGCACATTTACCCAGATAAATTTCCTTGATTCCTGAAGAACAGACATCTACATCTTTTCCTATCATGATTAGAACGTTAGAACTCGTTTGAATTTTTTGAAAATTCCTTGGAATTCCTATTGACAATGTTAAGAGAGTATTCGTTGACCTATTATGGCGGGACAATTGCGCACTGCAGTCATTTATCCGAATTATGGAAACTATGAGTCTACTGCAGCCAGCAACACACTGACAAGGCATGGACCCTAAGTGAAGTGGTTGCAGGTATTCATAGGTTTTCAGATGTTATTAAGACCGTGTCCTCAATATCTGACCTTTTGAGTTGTTCCATCAACAAAGGATAAACTTGATATAAGATTCGGTGATCTATCATTATTTGAATCATGGAACCAATGGTTCATTGCAGCCAGATGTACACTAGCGGGGCATGAACTCTAGGCAAAGTGACTTCAGGTATGTAGGGTTTCCGGATACTATTGAGACTATATCTATGTTATAAATATATCATGTTTGGTCTCTTATCGCCATTGATAACTTTACCAGAGTTGCCTTGATTCGTTTAAATTTTGGATTATTTAGAATCTTAGTGACTAGTTTAAATTTTTAGAAATCATTTCTATAGATTCATATAGGATTTTCACTTGATTTTCTAGGACTATTTTCCAACACCTATTGGTCCAATCTCTTTCCTGGTTCAACTTTAGTATGATGCATATATTTTGTTACATATTTTGGAACCTATAGATAGTTGTGGATAGCTTTGTATATTAAATAGTTGATAAATATCTTGTGGATGTATATAGTTGATAGTTATATGCGGGAAAAACATATATTGTTACCTACCTCATTTCTAGTAAGGACATCTTTGGGATCAATATTAGTTAGCTAAAGGGTAGTAAAGGTAGAAGAAAATCTTGAGTAAGCTAGTCTTAAGAGAGTGGTGTATCTTACCTTGTGACTTATTTGGGTTAGAGCCGTTAGTAGTGCTCACTAGTGCCTAAACCTCATTCAAACAAATGAAGGTATTTAACGATTTTGAATTCTATGATTAAAGGAAGAGTTATGGAAGATAGAGGAAGACGTAGGTAGAGTTAGCGAGGGAAGTCTAGGATTTGGTAAGATTATCCCATGGAGGAAGTGAATTTGGATAATTTATAAACATGAGAATATTACGATCAAGAAAAAGAATACTTGTCGGGGATCAACTTTTATGACTAGATGACTACTGTACCCAAAAGGGACGTATATAACCATGGAAGGAATATCACAAGCAATGGAACGATAGGTTCTAGAGAAGGAATAAGTAGTGAGGAATTGAGATAAGACCATTGGCATGCAACTTTGGAAAGGAGCAATTGGGTTTGCAATTTCTACCAAACATTGGAGACTCATATTAGTTATGGTAAGAATAATTGAGATTTTTTTGCTTGGATGAGAACGATTGTTAGGTGCATGGTTAAAGATTAAAATTTTGATTAGTGATTATAATTTGGTCAATTGATTTCAAGAATTGGAAATTTTTGAATATAGATCATGGATCAACTTTAAAGATTTTTCTAAGAATTTAATATGACAAGTAAATATTGTGACTTCGATGTAGTCAGTTTTGGAAGAATGGCTGACAAGTGGAAATTGATGTCTGTAAAATGATTTGATCGAAAGAAATACTTGAAATTTGAAATATATTTGGCATACGTGTTACATACAACGACGGATGGAAATTTTATTTAGATGATTTATGATTCCAATAGATTTAGTTTTAATACCTTGGCAACTGCCTTAGTTTTCTGTAGATATTGGGAGTTCAGCTAGTTTAGTGAGTTAGAGATTGGTTTTTGTATGGGTATTAATAAAATGGTTATCTTGTAAGTTATTTTTTCTACATATCCTATCTTCTGACTGTTGAAATAGTGATACGATATTCTTTCTATCCCCTTTGATCATCACTCGGTCCTAAATGGAAATACCTTAATCGATTACATTCCTATCATAGCTATATTACTCTACTCACCCCCACTATCCTACTATCACACAACTTGTTGATTTTTCTTTAGTCACAAACCCTTATACCCCTTCCAATTTAATTTGGAATTTTTTTAGTCCCTCAGCTCAGAAGATTTTATTGTTTTATGCCTTCTCAATAAATTGTTGACGTACATTTCTTTCTTGCCTTTTCTGTTTCACGAGACCTCATTTGATTTTCCCCTATTTTATGATCTTTTGATTATATTTTAATTGTAACTAGATTTTATTCGTGCCTAAAATAATTTTTACCACAACAATATTCCAATTCTATCTCAGATCATATCTAGATAATTCTAATTGTGCCTATATTTTATCATTGTACCTAGTGATCATGCCTAGAATCCATTCATGCCTTATCTTTGAAATTTCGAGGACGAAAATTTCTAGGAAGAAAGGTTGTAAAATCCATTCAAAAAAAAACCCCCAAACCCATCCCCACACTTCTCTCAGCACTGGCCAATTCTCCCCCCCCCCATTTCCAACTCTCCCCAAATTCCATCGCTACCACATGCTAAAATCTCAACTACCAGTTCCACCATCACTTATTTTCTCTAAGTCAAAGAAATCCAAAACCCTCACCATCACCCCTCTCATTTACTCTCCAACCACAGCACCATCCCCACCCCCTTCATCCCCGCGAACCTCCTATTCCGCGACCAGCCTTCCCGCATCCCGCGACCACCCTACGCGGCCGACTCTCCACGACCCTGCAGCACTCGCCTTCCCGGAAGCCGGCCCCCGCGACCGAGGCGCCCGACCCCGCAGGCCCCCGCCGGTCCGTTCGTCGCCCGCCAGCGCTTCCGTCGACCAGTGCTCATGCCGGCCAGTGCCCCAGCCAGTCATCACCCGCGCGCACCCCGCGGCGCCTGTGCGTCGCTCCCCTCCACGCGCACGTACGCACGACCAGCGGCTCCCCCGCTCGTGCGGCAGCCCGCGCACGTCGCTTTCCGATCGCGTCAGCGCATTCCCGTACCCCGTGCCCATGTCCTGCGTGTCCGTGCACGAACTCCCCGCGTGCGTGCGCTTTCCGCGTGCGTTCCGAGTCCGAGGCCTCCCTGCAGTACTCCGTCATCAGCCATTCGGTAAGCCGAAACCCTTCTATGTATTTTACAAAATACAAAAAAACATTCCTGTTCCGACCGAAATTATCAGAAAAAAGCTGTGTCAATTCCGGGATATATAGCTGGTTTCTTAATATGGACCTTATGTTTGTAATAGATTTTAATAATAGTTAATGTGATGATTAGCGTATTATTATTAATTATGTCGTATCATATAAATTGTATATTAAGTGGTAAGTTACTAGATTAAATGGTTAATAAAACATTTAATTATGATTATCGTAGAAAATCACGTTATTTTATGTTTAATAGTATTTTTAATATCGTTGCCGTTAAATTTTACGTTAACAAAATAATAATTAGTTATATCAAAAGCTTTTTTTAATATAGACAAAAAAAGGATTTTAGGTAATAAATGCTAGTTTTTTTCGTTGAAGATCCTTAAGTTATTCGTATAATTAAATGATTTTCTTATTAGTTACTAATATAAAATATTCTTCGTAATAAAATCGTTAAATTATTTAGTAAACTTTTATTTTAATGCAATAAAGTTCTAGACGATATTTTTAATAAGAATCTTAAATATGTTTCTAAAAACCTTAGGTTTTACTAAATAAATATTTTTTATAATTTTACTATTAAAATAATTTTCTTATTATTTAAAAATATATATTAAAATATTTCGTATAGTTTATGTAAATAAATACTTTTAATTTCAAAGGATTTTCAAGTATTTTATATAAGTAATTCTAACTATAATATTAGTTTACGAAAAACCGTTAATTATTTACTAATAAATTAAGTATAATATTTCTCGACTTATTTACAAAAGTAATAGTTTTATTAGAAAAATCGTTTTATCAATTATTATACGTGGTTTAACTATTAAATAACTATAGCTTTATTTCTCTAAAAATATTTTTTATAACTAAACGATTGTTTATTATAATTATTGGTGTTTAATTAAACCCTTGGAATGACTTCTAAAATAGAGTATCAAATTAATGTAGGTTTCAAGTCCCGGACTTAGCTAGAGTACTTTTTTGTCATCACCTACAGCACCGAAAACACCAAGACATGTTCATACTTACCCAAACTTGTATTTTAGTTAATAATTAAATTCATTGCATAGTAGAATTACTGTATCAACACTTGACTCACGGGATCCCTCTCGGATCATACTGACTGCTTGACTGACTCATTGACTCGGAGTTTGGAGAGTAGTGTTCACACCTGTGGTCGAAGCCCCTTGCTACTTCACTGTGGATAGCGGAAGCCCAACCCACTTGGGCCGAAGCCGGACCGTATTCATTAGAACACTTACTGCCTCCATCCCTAGCCGGCCACAGGATGTTACGCGCTCACACACTATTGCTAGTTAGATTGCATCATTTCATTTTATTTCCAGAAATTATTTGCATAACTGCTTCTTTATTTATTATTTAGAAAAATAAATGTATGTTATAAACTGTTTCTTGTCTCGTTTTAATTATTAAATAAGATGCTGGAATGGATTTATATGTTCTTGTTCCTCTCCTGACTGGAGACAAATATTTTAGGTGATTGCGACGACGTGGAGCTGGCCTATAGTTCTTACTACGAATCCGACTTGGGCTCCGAGGAGTTAGCTGAACTAGTACAGAGGAACCAAGAGTCCTAGTTGCACCCTTTTGTTTAGTTTATTTTATTTTCTAAAAGTTGTAATAAATGAACAAGTTGTAACAATTGGATGTTTGTTCTGTTTGTGTTTATTTTACTTAGACTCTAGTTTCATTTCAAATGTTTAATAAAGTTTTATTCCGTATTTAGAATATTTGTGCCTGCGTTGCTACTGATTAACACGGCTTATTATCGCTGTCTCACAACGGTGCATGCTAGGCATGATCCGACTGGACCCAGTATATTGGGGTCGGGTCGTGACACGTAGTTACCGATGAGATAGAAGAATACGCTAGCGGACTGGTCGGTCGGGTAGTGGATGTGGGCCTAGAAGCGATGGGTGCGACTTCCTATTCGCCGTCAACCTCCAGATCCCCGGGCGCGACGCTTGCTACTCCGTCATCTTCTATTTCACTGCTAAGGAGCGGATTAGCCCGAGCTCCCTCCTTTAATTAGCGCTTAGTCAACGATGAAAACACCTTCTGCAACTCGTGCTTCAAGATCATCAACCGCATCGTCTAGGGCTCGTGGATCGTAAAGGCATCCGTCGGAAACTACGCTGCCTGACTCCTGGGGAAGGTGCTAATATGCATGTTCCACAGGTGGAGAACTATATCGAGATCAACATCGATATAGGGAGCTATGCCATTGTGAACGCGGTGCTACACCAAGTGCTCGGCTACGTGACTGCGGTGACGATCGACATGGATTTCACAATAGAGGGGCAGACGGAGGAGGAGCTATCGGAGAAGCCGATCGACATGGTCAGGATTGTGTAGATGGAGATGGGGAGGAGGAGGATAATTACATGGAAAGTATTTTAGTCCTAAATGTTTGGTCAAACAAGTTGACCGTCAGTCATAGACGATTTTTGTCAAACGTGAGAAGTTTCATGCATTATATAATTCGGTGAGGTACACATTGAATTATGGTGACCAAAGTGGGATGCAACTCAAAATATTTCTAAAATTTATAACCAAACTAGAGTCCGTCTTCTTACACTGACGAGTTGACTCGGTTGGCATTCACATACTGTAGTTGTCGGTTGACAGAGGGGTAACGTGGTTCGTGTCGGGCCGACTGTAGTTGACCAATTTTTCTCGGGTCTCGGCCGGATAGATCTAGTCCTGTTAGGAGAAGCGAGCTGGTATGGGTTACAATTTTCGTCGAACCCCAAAACCAGTCTGGCTTAGGACTTGTTCCGAGCCGCACCGGATTATACTAGATTGGGTCAAATTCGATGCGGGCCGGGTCCGTTATGATCCAATTTTTTTTTTAATTCGAGCTTTAAGCTTGGGCTTATTTTAAAATTTTTTTTTTTTGAATATTTACAAAAATAAAAAAAAATCGACGAAAATAGTGAAACTTTATTGATTTTATTTATTTAAAAATGACATTTTTTTTATAAACGTTGAAAGAGTGAAATCATAAATTTATCTTCACTTTAATTTTGGTCTTCATGTCCAATTTTTTGAAAGTTTTGTTGGAAATAGTTTCGATTTTTCAATAAATTGTTCCAACTCTACAAGACTTCGTCGATTCAGTCTTCAGCTCCTGTAGCATCCTCTATATATATAGTAAGGGATTAAAATCGCAATTCATTAACGTCGGTACTTTCATCTCGTAAGTGTTGGTAACACCTATTTTTCAGTTAGATATTTTATATAGATGCACATCTGTATTTTATATTTCTATCATTTTTTGTATTTTTTCGTATTTCGTGGTTTCGGTATTCTGGTCAAGAGTTAAAAGCAATCTAGTGATACGTGAATCAAGATATACTAGTAGTATGTAGCAACACGCCTAGCAATCATCTGTATCTGTCGGTAAAGAGTGTTGATGAGAAGCACTGAAATAACTATCCATTAAACAAGTAATATATCTTGGATCATCCATTCAATACTGTGTAGGGACCCAGCAGAAAGGGGATAGATGTGTCTCATATCCATACTCCCATCTGTTGCTTATATAGTACCACGTGTTATTCTCCCTGCTTCATGGTAGAGGCAGTACGTATGGCTGATCATGTGAGTGCTGCCATAATTCATATTCATTATTTAAAGTCTTTGTTTCATTCTTCCTGTGCAGACAAATGACTCATGAGCACCACAGGTCAATACACAAGGACGAACTGATTTTGAAGCGGACAAATGAGCAGAGGTTGCAGCATGCAAAAAGTGCAGCACTGGACGACTGACAGATTTTTTTTGGCAGTGTGGTTTCTGTCTCTCTCTTCGTCATTCCATGCTGATTCTATTTGATGAATGGGTGATGCTATATGTACACCTCCAAAAAAAAGCAAATAGGAGAGAAGGTTATGGGAAGACTGTGAGCGAATAGGAAAAAATCACGTGACGGAGGAGGAACATGAAAGGTTGGAGGTTTTGAGGTACATAAAATATTTCTTTTTATGAATAATCAATTATGCTATTTGGCTTCTAAAATATTTGGGTGATACTATCTCCCATTATATGATATCTGACATGGCAGCTAACATAACAGCTGACATGACAAATTTTAACCCAAAAAATTAATTACCCAATTTTTTTTAATGTTAATGTTAATATTAATATTACTATTAATGTTAATATTAATATTAATATTAATATTAATATTAATATTAATATTAATGTTAAGGCTAATGTTAATGTTAATAATAATTTAATATTAATATTAATTTTAATGTTAAATTTTGCTATGTCAGCTGCCATGTCAACAACCATGTCATATGTCACATAATGGGAGATGATAACACCCAAAAATTTTGGAAACCAAATAGCATTTTTGATGAATAATATGTCAGTGACATAGTAAACATTTATGTAACTTCTTAAACAACAACCTGTGATATTGGATTAAACGAGATGGAGTAATACTAGTCTTTTTGTATGGATCCCTATAACTTATATAATATGGATATTTTAGAGAATGCTCCCATTACAAATATTGAAACTAGTATATACACTAACTTATTTAATTTTTTTGTAAATTCTCTTGTTATATGTAGAATAATCAAATTTTAGATTAAAATAGTGGGAGCATTGTCACGTCCCGCTCCCGTAGGAGCGATCGTCCTCGCTAAGGCGTGATGCCGCACAGGCCTAGGTTGCGCCCGTGCAAGGCCAAGTCCAGAAACGGCCGATTTGAGCTAGGCTACAGAGTCGCACAGAGTATCCCCCATTTGCAGCGGAAAGTAAATGAACACAAGTTGAAGCGAATTCAAGTGCTTTATTGATATTCAAGAAGTTTACAGGCGGCACAAGGTCGATATTACAAATCGCTCAAGCTCTCTCTCTCTCTGAAACATAAAAGGCGTGCCAAGTGGCTTACAAGATGGAATGATTCATGGCGATGTTCCGATACATTATGTCCTGTATAGGGTGCTTCAGCTTCTTGCAACGTCCAAGGCCCCAGAGTTGGCTCCGCGCCTTAACACGTTCGATGGAAGCTCCGCACCCGCCGACGTTTTCTGCTTCCTGCAAGCAGACTGTGGGGTTATCAGTACATTGTTATGCACTGGTGGGGAGGCTAGCTCGCCCACAATGCTATCATTACCAAACACGTTCTATTTACTTTTGTGCACCGTCTATCATTCATTGTCTTTCTAATCTTGCCTTAGGATCAGTTTTATGCATATTTCATAACCTATCTCGTATTGCCAAATTCAATGTGTTGTATGGTAAGTACATGCATGACTTACTGTCACGACCCGCACCCACTGTGAGGGTACGAGAACGTAACAACGCCCAGCCTACGCCGCAGTGTCGGCGGTAGAATGCTGTTCTAGGTCATGAACTATAAATAGCATAACATGAATACTCTCCATAAGGAGGCCAACACAGAGGTACAACTCAATCACAATCTAAGGTAGAATGTAGCACGATGAAATATATAAGAAATCCTCAACTGAGGTACAACAGAAATGAAATACAAGCTCAACATCTACCAGTTTCAATATCTCTAAGAATATACAACTCTGAAAATAAGACAACAGCTAAACATGAAAAGAGAACAGACTGAGCTATCTATACTAAGCAAGGGTGCCATCCTCAGTAGCTGCCTGAACCTCCCCATGGGTCCAGGTCGCGAGTGTCATCTAGGCAAGCTCCAAGTAAGGGGTGCAGGGTTCCTCATCATCCTCTGTAAAATTTTCAACAAGTCCAGTCAGGACGGGAGCGATCACAATACATCTCAACAGTTCATAGCAGGTTAGAAAATATAATCATGCAGTAAAGTAAGATATAGATACTGAAGAAATGTAGTATGTAAACAGGGAGAGAGAACTGTAATAGAAATATCTACTATAAGTAAAGAGCTACCAGTGACTAGTGATTTAGAGCACAAAGTCGACATGTGAACGGCTTGATTGTACATGGCTATACTAAAGAGGCGTACATGGCTATTCTACTTTGGAAATTGTTCACATGGCTATTTATACTCCCCCGTACCCCCAACTAATACACAAGGATCCAAACAGGTTATGTTATGATTCTATGTAACAGCCCCCGAAGGGTAGTAGACCCCAAAGGTGATAGACCCCGAAGGTAATAGACCCCGAAGGTAATAGACCCCGAAGGTGATACATAGTAGTCCCAAAAATGGGGATTCTGATAGACCCAATAAATGGGATAAGGATTCAAAGAAGACTCTGTGATCATATGAGTATATGTCACAAGTGATCAAAGAACCAAAGAAGCATATGATACGCTATGTAAGTGAAATGCACAGAACATAGAGTACCCGATGCTCCCTGAAGGGATAACATCTCAAAAAGGGATCCATATAGTACTAATCCGTGTGACCAACGTGACAGTATCAAGTAAAGTAATTTAATGCAGGAAATAATTCTAAGCAGGATATGAAATGATTAGAGAATATACTCGCCTCGTATCTGAATGTCTGAAGTAAATGTACTGTCCGAGATGAGATACCTGACTCCTAGTTAGAGCAACACAAGTCAAGATGTATACAGGGGATGATAAATGTAATCTACTATGCATCTGCATGCTGTCTAGGTCAAACTAGACTAAAGTCAACACTTGGTCCACTCTGGTCGACTACACTAGTCATACTAGGTCAAGACTGACCCAGACAAGTCTAATAAGTCTCACTAGGCCTAACCAAGCCTAGTCTAGCAATCACACACCAATCACGAGTCATACTTGACTACCAATCACACAATCATTGGTGTATCCCTACCATACACATAGGCTATAAACCATAAATATAGCCTATAGGCCACATGGGCTATATCATATATTTCACACATATTGTATGTTATACTAAGTTAATATAGTTATCATACACACACATATATATAGGCTACATTAATATATCAAGCATTTAGATAATATATTTATTTATACATATAGTGAGATAGAGAGGGGAAAAATGAGTATAGAGTCGTGGCAAGGTTTGAATGTGTGTGTGTAGTATCCATGTGCTCATGAATGGGCAACCAGTGTTTAGCAATGTATGTGTATAAACAACCAACTTATTTCAGTGTACTGGCAATGGAATAACAAAAGGGGAAAGAAATGGACTTACAGATCAGTTGAAGGGATTTAAGGAATCAGTTAACAGTTTAATGAACCCAAGCATTCAATCACATGAATCTAAATTCAAAATCAGTCTAAAAGGAATGAAATCAAAAGGTATTTATGAACAACTAAATCTAAATTTGAATCCCTCATTATTCTCTGATTTCCATTGATAGTGTAATGTGTGTCTGTGTTTTAGGGTTTAACAAACATTGAAATAAAATGTGACAGGTAATAAGAGGACTTGAGTACAGTTGATTGTGTACATATAGGAAATCAATGTGGGTGACAGTGAGCTAAAGGGAGGGAAAAACCTGTGTGTTCTCAGGTTTGGATGTGCAAAACTGTGAAACAAGGCAATGGCAGCCCATACCATTCCACATACCCAAGTAGCCAAAAATAAATGTGAAAGAGTATGCTAATGGTGCCTACACAAGTTCTCAGGAAATGTAGTTCAGGTTATATAAAGGAACTCAGGTGCAAAACAGTGTGAAGGTGTTCTCAGGGGAAAACATGAAAAGAGTTTTTTTTCCAATTACTCAGATTCGACTGAACCCATGTCCAGTGTGTAGTGCCAGTGTCATGTGTATGTACATATATAGCAATGTGTGTGAAGAGTGTCAATGAGTGAGTGTAAGAGTTTAGATTTCAGTTTGTGTGAGTGTGTGATAGTTTTCAGGTTGTGTGTGTGTGTGTGTGTGTATGAGTGAGCTAATGTGGGGGTTTTGTTAGGACAGTGTTATAGGCTAAAGGGGACTGGTTTGGGGACTGCATGTTTAGGGGTGTGAAGGGGCAGGTTAATGGGAGTACTTGGGGACTGCCAACAAGGCTAAGGGCTGATTCATGGATGAACAAAGGCTGGTTAGGGAATAATTTTTGGGCTGGAATGTATGCTGTCATATAGGCTGGTTTAGGGTGGTACTAAGGACTGAACAAACAATCATTCATTTACAGTTATACAGTGAATCTTAGGGCATTTGCCAATTTGAAAAAGGAAATCAGCATATTAATATTTGCTTAAACTCAGGAATTGAATACAAACTGTCAACAAAACCTTATGTACAAATCTGGGACTGAACCTAGCTCTGTACCCTGGGCACACAGCAACATTCTGGCCTGGACAGGGGTTGCTATACAGGTAAAGTAAGCACAGCAAGTGAATGTGTGTCCATGAATTCGTGAGTGATGCAAGGTGTCAGACAAGTGTGTGCAGTGGTCGAGTGCACCAACTGAAATCTAAAACTTAACATACAACAGGAAACTAACATACAATGAAATCTGAACTTAACAATTCAAACAGTCCCCCAAAAACCCAGTTTTCAGTCCACCATTGCATTCTCAGTTTTTGAACCCAAATTTGTCCCAAATCAATCCAAAATCGACACACCCATAGGAATCATGTAGGAGTACATGTTAGGGCTTAAAAACATGTATTAACTGCATAGATTAGGTTAGAATCAATGCCAAAACTCAGTTTCGAAAATCTGGGGAAAACAGTGATACACAGGTTTCAAGAAATAGGGAATTTGAGATTTAAACAATCAAAATCAAATTAAACTAATGAACTAATGGTTGGTAAACTATTGGCTACACGTGCACATGCCTCGCAGTGTGTGTCGTGTCCCCAAAGTGGGACACGACGTGTCCAATCAATGTAAACACACAAAAATGCACAGACACAATGACTGCGTCGTGCAGGCAGAACATGAGCTCGTGGACACGACACGGTGCGCCATTGGCCACGTGCTTGTGTCCACATGTTCACCAAGGATAGGTCTAGGTGTCTAGGACCCTGATTTGTGTCCAGGCCGTGTCGTGTCGCGTGTGTGAGTGCGTGTCAGTGGGACGAATTTCTGCGCGTATACACAGCGAGGAATCGGTGCGGGCCAAATATCTCTCAAACCATTCAATAAAAACTTACAAAATTTTATAGGATTAGTGTCAGTCATGTCCTCAAAGTGCACGCGAAATTTGGTGTCCTCTCGTGCTGTGTCCAGGGAGAACTCAGACACAGGTAGCAGGACACGTGTACGGGGCTGTGCGGGTGTGTGCGTGTCCAATTTGTGACACGAAAATGACACAAAAACCATATCAGTCTTCACAAACATTAACATACACATATAGGCCTAGGTATCTATGTAATTAGTTTTTCAAAAATTGAAAAAAAAATCCTTTGTGGCATATCAACAAACACTATAAAAACGGTACTGATACGTGTCCAAAATGGACACGAAAGGACACGAAATTTTGGGGATTCCTATTCCTACGGTTAAGCTAGGTATAGGGCTCCCAAATGATGCAAAAATAATAGGGTTCTATGGTGAGGAATTGAAATTACCTATGTGTATCAATAGCTCCAAAAAGCTCCACAAAGAGGTGCTCCTCTTGATGGCCAAATTCCTCCAATGAGCTCCAAAGCCAAGAACACTTGGTACCAACAAAAAGTAGAGGAAATTTAGGACTCAATGCAATTTGTTTGGGTTAAAAAGGAATAAAAATAAATTTACTAGGATTTATGGAAGATGGGAAATACCTCTTTCCAAAACTTGGCAAGAAAACCTAATCGAGGCTAGCCCTAACTTTGAGAGGCATTAAATAGGGTGGGAAACCCTATGTTGGCTGCCATGGGCTGATTAGGGTGGGGGTTTGGGTACATGGTGTGGGCCTATGGGCTTTAGGGCTAGTTATTGATTTAAGTTTTAATCACAAGTCATGGCTTATGACTTAAATCTAACTTAAGTCAAATAACCATACCATGGGTCAACTCTAGTCAAACTAGGGTTACATGACCTAACCAAGTCCAAACACAACTAGGGTTAGCTTCTAGGTTAGCCTACCAAGGTCATCGCTAGTCAAAGTCAACCTAGTCAACCCTCATTCAAACAATTCCAAAATAAATTCTAAAAATTCCAATAAATTCAAATAAATTATAATAAACCCAAATAACCCTAAAAATGTCAAAAATACCCTAATCACATGGCTAGGCTCTAGGGTAGGCAGTCTCTATTGTTCAATGGCAAAATACCAAGAATCACAAGTCATGAATTTAAATAGTTTAAAAATAATTAAAAATCACTAAAAATCATAATATGAATAAATATCATTAAATAATAATTATAATTACAAAATTTCAAAATTACCCTCTTCTGAAAAACTGGGTGTTACAATCCTACCCACCTTATAAAAATTTCGTCCTCGAAATTAAGATGGTAGCAGTCCTTCTAGGTCAAACACCCCACAATCAAAGTCTCAAACATACCGTCAGATAATCATATACGCCTGTCCAAAATCATGATACTCAGAATCTTCGTCATGCTAGCGAGCAAGGCTACGATAATCACAGAGTCCTCGACGAAGGCACATACCTCTAGAATCATGGTATTTAAAATTTTTGCATTGCCGCATGCTTGGCAGCGAAAACCTTAAATTCCCACACCCGAGAAATACGTCCTAAATCTGACTATATGTCCTCACTATGCCAGCTAACACGACTATCGAAGATTCTAGATTCCATAACTGGGTGACCTAGCCCATATGATTCATCTCAAAAGAAAATCAAACATAACACAAGGACAACAGGACAAAATTGATAAATTAAAAAGGAACAGAGGGAATCAAGATTTCAAGGCAGTTATAAGAGGTAATTGCAGAATTTGAGTCAAAAGAACAGAACCTGCAACTAGATCTCCAACGGCCTGAGCATCCTCGACTGTCCTGGCGAAAGCTCGCCCTTGCTGGCCTCTCCTGGCCTGCTGCTAATGCTGCATGTACCTCTGCTGCTGAGTCGGTAAAGGTAATCCCCTCTGCTGGCCTACCGGGGCCTTAGCTCCTGCTCCCTGAACTGTCTGTCCCGATGATTCGGGACACTCTCTCAGACGATGATCGGATCCTCACTAAAGCAAACATCTGCCCAGCCTCTTCCGGCATTCGCCCCAATCGTGCCCTGGTCTCTTGCAAAAAGGGCAAATGATAACAAGCTGCTGTCCCGGGGTCTGCTGCTGCCTCTGCGGCTGCTGCGCCTGCTGAAAGGATACACGATCTTGAAACTGCCGCTGTTGAAGGTAGACCCTCGGCTGCTGGTACTGCTGCTGAAACTGTAGAAGTAACATCTGCTGCTGGAACTGTAGAGGTAGCATCTGCTGCGGATACTGCTGCTGAATCTGCAAGCGGGGCATCTGGTCCGGATACTGCTGCTGAGTCTGTAGGTGGGGCCTCTTGGCCGGGCCTGCACTGCCACTAGCTCCCTGAGTATCTCGTATCCTCTTCTCCTTCAGCCCAAGATCGTCCTCCGCTGTCATGGCTCCTACCAGAATCTGCTCGAAAGTGGCGTCGCGGTCGCTCTTGGTATATGACTTGATATCTCCGATCAAACCCCTGCGGAACCTCCTCGCCTTCCCGACCTCGGTAAGATCCTCGATAAATCTGCTCAAACGGCTGAACTCTCCAGCGTACTCCTCAACGGTCTGGTTCCCCTGAACCAAACTCTCGAACTGCACCTCCAAAGCACGGAGTGCGATATCGGGAAAGAATTTCTCCTTGAACAGTTTCTTGAACGCTGTCCAAGTCTGACCGGCTGTACCAACCCTCGGGTCCGTCTGGTACCAGGTACGGGCCAAGTCCTGCATCTGACTGGCGGCTGCCTCGATCTGTAATCCTGCTGGTATCTGTGCCAATCAGAATATCTCCTCAATGTGCTCTATCCAATCGTCAGCGTATATGATGCCCTCTGTACCCTTGAAGTATCGGGGTCCCATCTTCTTGAAGGAATGGATGTCTGGAGTCCTCGGCTGATACGGCTGCATCTGGCCTCCCTGTGGCTGAACAGCCACCAGCTCCACTGTCGTCCTAACCAACTCGTTAGTATCTTGTATGCTTTGTCGGATATCAGCAGACTGGCTCTGCTGAATCTGTTGCTGAAACTCCATGAATCGCTGGAAGAGGGTAAACATCTGAGCCGCATCTGCCGTTCCTGAAGGTAACTGCTGCTGGAACATATCTGGGATGATGGGGGAAGGCCTCCGGACAGGTGGAGGTGCACTCCCAAAAGCTGCAGAAACTCCTATATGAGCAGAAATAGGGGGTGCCGTGGTCCCAGCATCCATAATCGGGTGAGGGGTGGTAGGCCTCTTACCAGCGTCTGCTGAGCCAGAGCGATGCGATCGTGTCTCAATCACCATCCTGGAGACAGATCAAACAAGGAATCAATACTGAGATAGAATCGATAATTCAAGGGGGACAGTTATCCAAGAAAGCAAATTTTTAACAGGAATTTAGATGGCAGGAATCCAGTTAAAAGTTTTTCCTAATGTGATTGAGTACCTCAAAAATATCCTAATTTCTACTGCAGGCTGTAGTGGTACTCTAGTTCGAATACCACTACACAAACTCGACCTGCATGGGCCACCACTAAAAACGTGTCACGACCCGCACCCACTGTGAGGGTACGAGAACGTAACAACGCCCAGCCTACGCCACAGTGTCGGCGGTAGAACGCTGTTCTAGGTCATGAACTATAAATAGCATAATATGAATACTCTCCATAAGGAGGCCAACACAGAGGTACAACTCAATCACAATCTAAGGTAGAATGTAGCACGATAAAATAGATAAGAAATCTTCAACTGAGGTACAACAGAAATGAAATACAAGCTCAACATCTACCAGTTTCAATATCTCTAAGAATATACAACTCTGAAAATAAGACAACAGCTAAACATGAAAAGAGAACAGACTGAGCTATCTATACTAAGCAAGGGTGCCATCCTCAGTAGCTGCCTGAACCTCCCCGGGGGTCCAGGTCGCGAGTGTCATCTAGGCAAGCTCCAAGTAAGGGGTGCAGGGTTTCTCATCATCCTCTGTAAAAATTTTAACAGGTCCAGTCAGGACGAGAGCGAGCACAATACATCTCAACAGTTCATAGCAGGTTAGAAAATATAATCATGCAGTAAAGTAAGATATAGATACTGAAGAAATATAGTATGTAAACAGGGAGAGAGAACTGTAATAGAAATATCTACTATAAGTAAAGAGCTACCAGTGACTAGTGATTTAGAGCACAAAGTCGACATGTGAACGGCTTGATTGTACATGGCTATACTAAAGAGGCGTACATGGCTATTCTACTTTGGAAATTGTTCACATGGCTATTTATACTCCCCCGTACCCCCAACTAATACACAAGGATCCAAACAGGTTATGTTATGATTCTATGTAACAGCCCCCGAAGGGTAGTAGACCCCGAAGGTGATAGACCTCGAAGGTAATAGACCTCGAAGGTAATAGACCCCGAAGGTGATACATAGTAGTCCCAAAAATGGGGATTTTGATAGACCCAATAAATGGGATAAGGATTCAAAGAAGACTCTGTGATCATATGAGTATATGTCACAAGTGATCAAAGAACCAAAGAAGCATATGATACGCTATGTAAGTGAAACGCACAGAACATAGAGTACCCGATGCTCCCTGAAGGGATAACATCTCAAGAAGGGATCCATATAGTACTAATCCGTGTGACCAACGTGTCAGTATCAAGTAAAGTAATTTAATGCAGGAAATAATTCTAAGCAGGATATGAAATGATCAGAGAATGTACTCGCCTCGTATCTGAATATCTGAAGTAAATGTACTGTCCGAGATGAGATACCTGACTCCTAGTTAGAGCAACACAAGTCAAGATGTATACAGGGGATGATAAATGTAATCTACTATACATCTGCATGCTGTCTAGGTCAAACTAGACTAAAGTCAACACTTGGTCCACTCTGGTCGACTACACTAGTCATACTAGGTCAAGACTGACCCAGACAAGTCTAATAAGTCTCACTAGGCCTAACCAAGCCTAGTCTAGAAATCACACACCAATCACGAGTCATACTAGACTACCAATCACACAATCATTGGTGTATCCCTACCATACACATAGGCTATAAACCATAAATATAGCCTATAGGCCACATGGGCTATATCACATATTTCACACATATTGCATGTTATACTAAGTTAATATAGTTATCATACACACATATATATATATATATATATATAGGCTACATTAATATATCAAGCATTTAGATAATATATTTATTTATACATATAGTGAGATAGAGAGGGAAAAATTGAGTATAGAGTCATGGCAAGGTTTGAATGTGTGTGTGTGTAGTATCCATGTGCTCATGAATGGGCAACCAGTGGTTAGCAATGTGTGTGTATAAACAACCAACTTATTTCAGTGTACTGGCAATGGAATAACAAAAAGGGAAAGAAATGGACTTACAGATCAGTTGAAGGGATTTAAGGAATCAGTTAACAGTTTAATGAACCCAAGCATTCAATCACATGAATCTAAACTTCAAAATCAGTCTAAAAGGAATGAAATCAAAAGGTATTTATGAACAACTAAATCTAAATTTGAATCCCTCATTATTCTCTGATTTCCATTGACAGTGTAATGTGTGTCTGTGTTTCAGGGTTTAACAAATATTGAAATAAAATGTGACAGGTAATAAGAGGACTTGAGTACAGTTGATTGTGTACATATAGGAAATCAATGTGGGTGACAGTGAGCTAGAGGGAGGGGAAAACCTGTGTGTTCTCAGGTTTGGATGTGCAAAACTGTGAAACAAGGCAATGGCAGCCCATACCATTCCACATACCCAAGTAGCCAAAAATAAATGTGAAAGTGTATGCTAATGGTGCCTACACAAGTTCTCAGGAAATGTAGTTCAGGTTATATAAAGGAACTCAGGTGCAAAACAGTGTGAAGGTGTTCTCAGGGGAAAACATGAAAACAGTTTTTTTCCAATTACTCAGATTCGACTGAACCCATGTCCAGTGTGTAGTGCCAGTGTCATGTGTGTGTACATATATAACAATGTGTGTGAAGAGTGTCAATGAGTGTGTGTAAGAGTTTAGATTTCAGTTTGTGTGAGTGTGTGATAGTTTTCAGGTTGTGTGTGTGTGTATGAGTGAGCTAATGTGGGGGTTTTGTTAGGACAGTGTTATAGGCTAAAGGGGACTGGTTTGGGGACTGCATGTTTAGGGGTGTGAAGGGGCAGGTTAATGGGAATACTTGGGGACTGCCAACAAGGCTAAGGGCTGATTCATGGGTGAACAAAGGCTGGTTAGGTAATGATTTTGGGGCTGGAATGTATGCTGTCATATGGGCTGGTTTAGAGTGGTACTAAGGACTGAACAAACAATCATTTATTTACAGTTATACAGTGAATCTCAGGGCATTTACCAATTTGAAAAAGGAAATCAGCATATTAATATTTGCTTAAACTCAGGAATTGAATACAAACTGTCAACAAAACCTTATGTACAAATCTGGGACTGAACCTAGCTCTGTACCCTGGGCACACAGCAACATTCAGGCCTGGACAGGGGTTGCTATACAGGTAAAGTAAGCACAGCAAGTGAATGTGTGTCCCTAAATTCGTGAGTGATACAAGGTGTCAGACAAGTGTGTGCAGTGGTCGAGTGCACCAACTGAAATTTGAAACTTAACATACAACAGGAAACTAACATACAATGAAATCTGAACTTAACAATTCAAACAGTCCCCCAAAAACCCAGTTTTCAGTCCACCATTGCATTCTCAGTTTTTGAACCCAAATTTGTCCCAAATCAATCCAAAATCGACACACCCATAGGAATCATGTAGGAGTACATGTTAGGGCTTAAACAAATGTAATTAACTGCATAGATTAGGTTAGAATCAATGCCAAAACTCAGTTTCAAAAATCTGGGGAAAACAGTGATACACAGGTTTCAGGAAATAGGGAATTTGAGATTTAAACAATCAAAAATCAAATTAAACTAATGAACTAATGGTTGGTAAACTATTGGCTACATGTGCACATGCCTCGCAGCGTGTGTCGTGTCCCCAAAGTGGGACACAACGTGTCCAATCAATGTAAACACACAAAAACACACAGACACAATGACTGCGTCGTGCAGGCAGAACATGAGCTCGTGGACACGACACGGTGCGCCATTGGCCACATGCTTGTGTCCACGTGTTCGCCAGGGATAGGTCTAGGTGTCTAGGACCCTAATTCGTGTCCAGGCCGTGTCGTGTCGCGTGTGTGAGTGCGTGTCAGTGGGACGAATTTCCGCACGTGTACACAGCGAGGAATCGGTGCGGGCCAAATATCTCTCAAACCATTCAATAAAAACTTACGAAATTTTATAGGATTAGTGTCAGTCATGTCCTCAAAGTGCACGCAAAATTTGGTGTCCTCTCGTGCTGTGTCCAGGGAGAACTAAGACACAGGTAGCAGGACACGTGCACGGGGCTGTGCGGGTGTGTGCGTGTCCAATTTGTGACACAAAAATGACACGAAAACTATATCAGTCTTCACAAACATTAACATACACATATAGGCCTAGGTATCTATGTAATTAGTTTTTCAAAAATCGAAAATAAAATCCTTTGTGGCATATCAACAAACACTATAAAAACGACACTGATACGTGTCCAAAATGGACACGAAAGGACACGAAATTCTGGGGATTCCTATTCCTACGGTTAGGCAAGGTATAGGGCTCCCTAATGATGCAAAAATAATAGGGTTCTATGGTGAGGAATTGAAATTACCTATGTGTATCAAAAGCTCCACAAAGAGGTGCTCCTCTTGATGGCCAAATTCCTCCAATGAGCTCCAAAGCCAAGAACACTTGGTACCAACAGAAAGTAGAGGAAATTTAGGACTCAATGCAATTTGTTTGGGTTAAAAAGGAATAAAAATAAATTTACTAGGATTTATGGAAGATGGGAAATACCTCTTTCTAAAACTTGGCAAAAAAATCTAATGGAGGCTAGCCCTAACTTTGAGAGGCATTAAATAGGGTGGAAAACCCTATGTTGGCTCCCATGGGCTGATTAGGGTGGGGGTTTGGGTACATGGTGTGGGCCTATGGGCTTTAGGGCTAGTTATTGATTTAAGTTTTAATCACAAGTCATGGCTTATGACTTAAATCTAACTTAAGTCAAATAACCATACCATGGGTCAACTCTAGTCTAACTAGGGTTACATGACCTAACCAAGTCCAAACACAACTAGGGTTAGCTTCTAGGTTAGCCTACCAAGGTCATTGCTAGTCAAAGTCAACCTAGTCAACCCTCATTCAAACAATTCCAAAATAAATTCTAAAAATTCCAATAAATTCAAATAAATTATAATAAACCCAAATAACCCTAAAAATGTCAAAAATACCCTAATCACATGGCTAGGTTCTAGGGTAGGCAGTCTCTATTGTTCACTGGCAAAACACCAAGAATCACAAGTCATGAATTTAAATAGTTTAAAAATAATTAAAAATCACTAAAAATCATAATATGAATAAATATCATTAAATAATAATTATAATTACAAAATTTCAAAATTATCCTCTTCTGGAAAACTGGGTGTTACAATCCTACCCACCTTATAAAAATTTTGTCCTCGAAATTAAGATGGTAGCAGTCCTTCTAGGTCAAACACCCCACAATCAAAGTCTCAAACATACCGTCAGATAATCATATGCGTCTGTCCAAAATCATGATACTCAGAATCTTCGTCATGCTAGCGAGCAAGGCTACGATAATCACAGAGTCCTCGACTAAGGCACATACCTCTAGAATCATAGTATTTAAAATTTTCGTATTGCCGCATGCTTGGCAGCGAAAACCTTAAATTCCCACACCCGAGAAATACGTCCTAAATCTGACTATATGTCCTCACTATGCCAGCTAACACGACTATCGAAAATTCTAGATTCCATAACTGGATGACCTAGCCCATATGATTCATCTCAAAAGAAAATTAAACATTACACAAGGACAACAGGACAAAATTGATAAATCAAAAAGGAACAGAGGGAATCAAGACTCATTTCACTAACTTCGATTTAGAACCAGAGGGAATCAAAAAGGAACAGAGGGAATCTAGATTCCATAGTTTTGATTTGCAGATCGTTTTACTAACTTCGATTTAGAACCAGACTCATATGCATCTCACTATCATTTTATCTCGGTCTTCGAGATAATCCGGTTCGCTTCTCAAGCGTTCTTGTCTACGAAATCAATACGATTTCTTCTTAGCGGAGCCGACCAAGTCTAAGTAATTCCCATCTGATTCGAGACCAAATATTACACTGTCATCGAGTACGTCTTCCAATCAATGATTTTATTCGTTATCCTAACTTTACTGCGCATCATCCATCCCTATTATTCCCTTTGTTTAGGGCCAATATCGTCGTCGTTCACGCACACTCCCAGTTCCCCGTCCTACTCTAAGTCTTGTTTTTCCCAAGTCTATCGTCCGTCCAGACGATACTGTAAATGCCAACGCACATGTTCAATCACTCGGTATAGGGTCGTCCGCCTATCTGCTAGGTCAGCTCACAAGGTCATAGTTACATGTCAGGTCCGTGGCTCGTCGTGCAAGGTCATTGCACGATGCTCGCCCCAACTCCTATGGTCAAACCATTTGTTCGCTTGTACGGGAGTTTCTATCCAAGTTCGTTTCACACAAATTTCTAAACATCGAGCATGATCACCTAATTTGCATCAAGACTTACGTTGTACATATTTAATTCTATTCAATCACCAGTCCTAACCAATTCATGTATTCGATCACGAGGTCGTCCAGCTCGACAATACATTGCGCCCCAATCTCACGCGAGTCCGATTATCCATGGCGGTTCATGAATCACCATGCAACGCTCCCGCGGAATAATCATTCTCATCGGGGCGTAACTCTTGTTTGAGTTTTTGGACTAACCCATTCTCGATACGCGGATTGGACCTACTCAGTCCTCAAGTTCAATTCTTCAAGCACACAAATTCATTCTCGAGTCCACCTTCGCGTCAAACCACAAGTCGAAGCAATCAGATTGCCACGCCATCCAAGTTCAATCACTCCCGCTGTATGAATCACCATATCAGCGCTCATACGGAGTGATCGTCATAATCCGGCGCGATGCATGTTCGAGGCTGCGTTGCGCTCGCATAAGACAAGAATGTCAACGTTGTAGTTGTCAACGAAGCAAATCTAAGCATTCACATTTTCATCCAAGCTAAATCAATTTGATAGGCTGACCACTACACCAAAATTGCAAATTAGGAACACTAGGCATTTTTTAATTTGGAACACTTATATTTTGTACCTAGGTTCTGGAACGGAACAAAAGCGTTCCAACTCAGAAAAGCGTTCCTAATATATTTTATTTTATTTTTTAAAAAATATAATTATTTAGGTACATTCATAAACCATTCCAAATAGATTTTAAATTACACACCCCCTTTCGTTCTTACGCACCCCTCCATTTATTTACATCAGATTAACCCTACCCCTTTCCTTCTTACATAACCCTTTCGGCCATGGCAGCTCCCTATCGTCGGAAGCATGCACCAGCTGCTGAGAGGAGGCTCCTCCTCCTCGCTCCCCCCTCCGCCGCTTTAGGGAGCTCTCCAGGACCTGCGGCCCGCTCATGCTCCTCAGGCTGGGACAGGTACCGATGGTCGTAGCCTCCTCCGCGGAGGCCGCCAAGGAGATCATGAAGACCTACGAGCTCCTCCTTCGGTGTCGTGTCCTACGGGGGTGGACCCTCACCACCGCCCCCTACGGCGACTACTGGAGGCATCTGCGGAAGCTCTGTACCGCCACGGAGCTGCTCAGAGCAAGGCGCGTCCTCTTCTTCCGCTCCGCCCATGAGGAGGAGGTCCGCAACGTCGTCCACTCCATCTCCTCCTTCTCCTCGACGACAAAGATCGAACTCGGCCGAGAGATGAGCTCGGCTGTGAACAACATCGCAGCGACCGCGGCCATCGGGAGCTGGTAAGAGGACCAAGCGGCATTCCTGAATGCGATGGACGAGAAATTTTGAAAAGGCAAAACAAAAGAAAGGTGAATTTTTTTGATTGACTACTCTTCAAATTGATATAGTCAATTGGTAGTGTTAGCAATGCTCATTAGGTGTTTGTTGAAATAGGTTGTAAAAACTTTTTTGGAGGTGTGTCCTTTTGATCCAGTTTGGTGATTGTCATATTAATTGGACACACAAACACACACTCCAAAAACGTTTTAAGATTTTCTGTGATTTGCAAGACAGACACAAACAAAGACACTCCAACATATAATTATACTGGAGCAAGAAGGGTTTTCTTTGCAAGACAAAGACACTCCAATATGTAATTTGGAAGAAGGGTTTTCTTTGCGCGGCTCCACCTCCATCACTCTATTTGTAGTAATTATACTGGAGCAAGATCAATTATAGAAGAGTTCCTTGCTTAAAAATTTGAACTTTCAGTTGTCATTAGACTCGTGTAGAACCAGTTCATCTTTCTTATTTTATAAACAATGGAAACTAATCAAAATTTTGTTTTCATTGAGTTACAACTGTTGTTTTCTTTCAATTTCTTTTTATAGTCATGGAGTCTCTTTACTAACACATGAAACTATAGCAAAATAAATGGGATTTCTTTTTGTTCCTGATTATAGAGGTGTCTGCAATGGTGATAACTGCTGCTATGACCATTACAAGTATGTGCCTTCCATAACCTGTTATTTTTTTAGTCTTTTTCCTTGTATGAGCAGCAATCGTTTGTCTTGCTTGCACTGAAAGAGAGTGAAATGTTACAGGACTCGCAACATATCCAATTGTTCCGGGATCTTTTGGTTCATGGATCAATTATTCTGCTACTCATTATCCAAGAGACATCATTTTCGATAATGGACCTATTTCTTTTTTAGAGTAGCAGTATTGACCATAGTGCAAGCATCACAGCTATGCAATTAAACCCACATTTCCTATTGCATGTTTCTTTACTTTTGTAGAAGTCACCTTTTACCGCTAAAATCTTGTGGGCTTGTGAAATCTGTTCGATATAGTTTTTTATTTTTAATTCTAGACGTTGTTATTTATGAGCAGTTCTCAGTGGTAGATATTCAAAACAAATTTACAACATGTAGGTGTTAGTGGTCTTACTGCTAGCTCCTCAGACTTGAATGTTTTCATATTTTATTTATTTATTACAGGGCGGATTGTATTTGACTTTAAGGTATTATTGGGTTTAAGGTATTTTGCTCATATACAACGTCATCTGTAAGGTTTTTCATTGATCGTTCTATTTTGGCTATTACCCAAGGTTGTGAGCGCTTAGGCGCTAGTCAGACGGGCACCCGCCATCTAGCGTCTAGTCCACCTAGGCGACCACCTAGATCTAGTCGCTTCAAAAATAAAAATAAATAAATTCCAAAAAACCTACTAAAAATTGCATAAAAGTCCATAAAACCCCAAAACATGCAGAGTCGGGGACTAGGTGGGCGCCTAAGCGGGCATAAGGCGCTGCCTAGGTGGCCGTCTAGGCTGCCTTTTATAACAGTGCTAGTACCCATACTTTATTGAGTAAAACTACAAACGTTCATAAACCGGACAAGTTATGTTTATTTTATGTGGATTACTGAGGGATTGCATCTTTAGAATCTTATAGTTCACAGTAAATCAAGCTTTCCACATTAAATCAGACATAGCCAACAGATATCTATGGTTCTAATTTATACTTTGTCGTCTCAGGAAAGTGTTAAAAGTTCAGTTAAAGAGGGGTGCAAACACAATATACATGGTGAGCTTTATTCAACTTATATATTCAGTGCCTCTGAACATGTAGCACAATGTTTGGTTGATGAAACCAAGCTACTCTTCTTTTGCACAATATATATGCACTAAGTTTTGTACATCTTGATGTAGTTGCACTAATACGACAAGGAAAATGTCCTACGAAATTAACAGCTCTAGTAATCATTTAATGAAGCAATCACATGGCCAGACAAAACTTGTGTAAGTAAACCTATTGGTACTTTCTGCTTAGATTATGCTATTGGTTTCAAATGACATGATTGTTGGCTGATTTGGATCTTTTCCCTTTTCTAACAGGTGTCGTGGTCATGAAGCAAACCATTCAAATGATACCTCAAAACTTATATAAGTAAACCTCTTGGCAGTAATTCGTGCTATGATTATCTGCATCTGGGTTTGAATGATTAAGTTTGTTGGTGAAATTGTTGTAACCAAGTAATGTATCTTGCATGAGGATGTTTTTTTCCCTACCTGCTACACAGTATAATGTTATGATCCTTGTACGCTTTCTATGTTGGACTTGTACCATACCTTTTCTACCTTGGTTTATCTTTCTTTACCCAGCAAAAATCATGGTATAAAGCTCATTCGGCCTAGGTTAGAAGCTCTTTCCAGACGGTTCCATGGACTGTATTTTGTATTTAATCATTTGCATAACATTTGTTATTGGTGTTTATGTTTGCTTGTAGGCTGTCATTTACTACTCAGAAGGCTATTGCTGGGAACCCTTCATTTAAAAAGTTGAGGTGTGTAAGATATCTTTTATGCTGTTAGTTTCTTTAATTTCACATTCATGATTATCTTTGATGCAGAGTTTCTTCAATTTCACATGTTCATGTTAGTGATGAATTACTGTTATTATCTTGAGCATAATCTTTTCTGTAGGTTTAAATGTTGCAACTAGGGCTAACATTTGCATTATCTTGTTTGTATTCAAGAGAAATGTGGGTTGATCATATTCTTGTATCTTGATATTGTCTATAACTTTACCTAGACCCCATCCAAAACTTTCTGAGGTTATCTTTGTTGAGAAATTGTTTTTGAGCGTAGCAAATGCTGTCAGATGCAAAATTAACACAAATTTTGCATGCTTCGGACAATAATTTGAAGAAATTTCTCGAGATAAATTCATACATGTCCTTCTTTTGTATTTCTAGTATTTATTTTCCTCGTGATGGTCCATCTCAAAGTTCTCAGTGGCACAGATTATTTCCAGGTTGTTGCAGGCTTGTGCATTATTTTGGTAATTGGAGGCTAGTTTAGTTTTATGACTCTCTCCTACGTTGTACAGTTCCGTTTCATCCCTTCTTTAGTATTGTTACTTCCAGTAAATATATGGTTTCATCTTTCTTCTTTGGTTCTCCATACTCTGTTCTGACATAACAATTTCATATTCGAGTTGTCCCCAGTAACAAATCGTTTTTTGATCGTTTACGAGTGTTATTTTGACTCATTTGTAAATCAAAAATCAAGTTGAGTTTTTATTTGGTCGTACTTCTGTAGTCATTTAATACTATTTAATATTAACTGTTTACATGAGTAAATTTACGTATAAAGATCAATGTGTAAGTTGTCTCCCCTCTGCAGTTTTTCTGGCAGTCTTTTTTCCATCTGCACTCAACGAGAAATATAGGGACCAGGTCGATGTTGCTGCTGAGAAAGGAAGATCAAGGTCAAGAAACAGTAAAGCAGTATTGGATTTAAGGTATTATGGAAGCTCCTACATACTGGTAGCCAAAGTTGCTCCTGAAGATGAAGTCGACCTAAGGAAGCTATAGCTTGGTGGGGTCTACGAGTGCATCGTTCAGTATCGGTATGCAGATTCTCCGAATCCTGAAGGAGATGACTTTCTTGGGCGAAGATGTACAATGCTTTTTCTCTTGTTATGTTTATATTGTCATTTGGAAGGAAAGTTTTGACTGGTGTCTGTTTGAAACAATCTACTAAGTTGTATCTTTAGCCATAATTTGCTCAAATGTTCTCTCATTGACTATTGTGTTTAAACTATTACATGTGTTTAAACTGTTACAAAAAATGAAATTAAAAAATAAACAAGAACGTTAATAAAGTGTTGCAAAATTAGCCATAATAATAGTGTAAAAGTGTTGCAATTATATTTAGGAACGAGCTTAAAGTGTTTCAAAATGACATTTAGAAACATTTCAAATATGTTCCAAAAATAATTTAGAAACACATTATATATGTTCCAAAAATCTAATTTTAGAACGCCTGGTAAATGTTCCAAACTAAATTTAGGAACGTTGTATAAGTGTTCCAAATATTGCAACGCCACTTTTAGGAACGGTTATAATATGTTCCTAAAAATATTAGGAACATATAAAAACTGTTTCTAAAAGCCTTTTTTGGTGTAGTGGACCGTCATGCGTTCAACTAGAAAATCCTCGAGCCAAATCTATCTTTCCCTCGACACATCTTTAACATCCTAAATATAGCATCCAACGGAACAATGACATTTGCACGATCGTCATTCGCCGAGTCAGAGTACCCCCGAGTTATCACATATCGATCTTTGATACGCCTCAATACCATCGACGATATGCGTAACCTGACGATCTTCCTTTGCAACCGATTTTGAGTCGTGCGTTGATGCTATTGACCGAGTTGGATATTCCATAATTTTCTCGATATTCAAGATCAAGTTTGATCTCTATCCCTCAAGCTAGTTTCAAGATCGTTGACCAAACTCAAGTCACATTTTATTTGAATCAATCCAAAATCGTACGCGTGATCCTCTAGGTTTCCTCGATCAAGACCATTCATTTTCATTCGTCATTCCGAATCGTTTTCTAACTTGCGTTGTCCATTGACAAGTTGTCCGAACGACATCTCGTTCGGGACATTCGATGCACGGCTAACTAAGCGTGACACATTCTAGGGCTTTGCGCGATCGCATTGCCACGTCGACATACTCGTTCTATCCGTAAATCCTTTAGTCTCGTTCGAACAATTTCTATAACGTCCATACACCACTCAGGGTTCGAGCCACTCGACTAGTCGTTGACACTCACTCTTATCCTTCTTCGAAGCTATCACATACACCACTCGGATTCGAGTCATTCTATAAATCCTCAAGAGATCATTCGATTCATTCGATATATTCAATCGTGCGTTCGCCCGTTCCTCAAAATCCAAATCGATCTTTCGTGTATGCCTAAGCATTAGTTTGATAGCGTTCCTATCGATATACACTTTAAGTGTAGCTTCGTTCCCGACCGAGCGGTACTTGATATCGCTCGCAACTCGATTGCACCAAAAGTCGAGGTGCACGACACGCGGACTAAGTTGTGCCGCATAACCATCCCGTGCGGGCTATATTCAAGTTTGCACGCTCACTTGCTAATGTGGACGTAGGACTATTTGGGCATACACGCGACTTGCTAACTTAGCATGTGTTCTCTATCGAGTCATGTTTAACATCGTTCGGCACAAAGGCCTTCGCCTATCGATCCCGTTCAACCGAGTACTTGTACGAGCTTTTGAAAATATTAGACTTATTGTATGGAACATCCAAAGGCACAATGAGAGAGAGCGTATACTTCTTTTGTCTCAAAACGAGCTTTCAAAACTGAGAGAATCGGAATGAAGTCCAAGGACGTGAAGCCGTGCTCTGATACCAATCTGTCACGCCCCACTCCCGTAGGAGCGATCGTCCTCGCTAAGGCGTGATGCCGCACGGGCCTAGGTTGCTCCCGTGCAAGGCCAAGTCCAGAAACGGCCGATTTGAGCTAGGCCACAGAGTCGCACAGAGTATCCCCCATTTGCAGCGGAAAGTAAATGAACACAAGTTGAAGCGAATTCAAGTGCTTTATTGATATTCAAGAAGTTTACAGGCGGCACTAGGTCGATATTACAAATCGCTCAAGCTCTCTCTCTCTGAAACATAAAAGGCGTGCCAAGTGGCTTACAAGATGGAATGATTCATGGCGATGTTCCGATACATTATGTCCTGTATAGGGTGCTTCAGCTTCTTGCAACGTCCCAAGGCCCCAGAGTTGACTCCGCGCCTTAACACGTTCGATGGAAGCTCCACACCCGCCGACGTTTCCTGCTTCCTGCAAGCAGACTGTGGGATTATCAGTACATTGTTATGTACTGGTGGGGAGGCTAGCTCGTCCATAATGCTATCATTACCAAACACGTTCTATTTACTTTTGTGCACCGTCTATCATTCATTGTCTTTCTAATCTTGCCTTAGGATCAGTTTCATGCATATTTTATAACCTATCTCGTGTTGCCAAATTCAATGTGTTGTATGGTAAATACATGCATGACTTACCCATACTTACCGTCCGGCCTTCCCTGTCCAAAGTAAACCAAGTTAGTCAACAATTCATAGGAAATAACTTAACGTGATTCATGTGAACTTTCAATATCAAGGGCGTGTCCCTACCTCGGGTTCTAGCACGTCGTAGGCGTGTTTTCAAATTCATTTGCAGGAAGTACTCCTTATCATTTGGTGCGTTACATTTCAAGCATATTCATAAGGCTCTTTATTTAGTTAACTTAGACTACTTTGATTTCAATGCAAGGACTTGCACGTGGATTGCCACCAGCAAAGCCCACTTAATCTATATGCATCGGTCGCTGGCACCATAAGCTAATTTGGACATGTCTTCCCCTTGGTAATTTCCTCACCTATCATGGCGTGCGGCTTGGTACACCCTGATAGTCTTTTGAAATACCCGGCCTTACGTCCCCTGGTGGCCAAGCCCGCACTCAGGCAGCCCGTAAGCCATCTTTTGATTTCCATCCGGACCGGCACGTCCTTCACACTTTGACTATGCCGCTGGAAATCCCTTATATCTCCCACCTCCCATATACTAATGGATTGTCCACGACCATTTCGTTTTCTTTGTCATTTAAACTTAACGGCTGTCACCGAGCCGTAGGCTAATCCTTAGCCTTAATGCGTTATCGACCAGGTTAGCGTCCGTACAGTGCGGATAGCGAGCCCCGTTGCACGTGCCCTTCATACCTGTCGCTAACCATTCATTTATTTCTTATCTTTTATTTATTCTTTCTTTTCTTTCTTTCACTTGTTCGTTCATTCATTGATTCATTCACATATTCATTCATTCGTTGATTCATTCATTCACTTATTCGTTCATTCTTTATGCAACTTCCCGTGCGGGAGTCGCCTTGGCGACCCATCGGTCCCATAGTCTTTCAATGTTACTACACTCTACTCGGAACGACTATGTTGATAGCCTTCCCGTTTCATTGTTGTAAACCATTCATTGTTTCGTTGTTGAACGCATAAGGGACTTGAGCGTAAGCTTGTGCCTTAGCACGAGCGTGTAGCGCGGTGCGAGAGTTCTCACATTTTCCATGTTCTTTTCCATATTCTATACAAGCATACAAGATGGGATTATTCCCTTAGCTAGGTGCGTTGAGTCATTTATTAGCATGCGCGGTGTTGCCTAGCGATTCTAGCAATAGTGTCCGTATTGTTATGTGTCTAGGCTAAGCAAGACGGGTTCATCGGAGCCATCCACCTTAGCGATGTTCGCATCGGCCGAGCGATACTCCGAGCGCGTCTTTGAAAGTTTAAGTCTGGATTCATCTTGACGGGCCAATGTAAGCCTTGCATCGATTCTTCTTCGGGTCGATGCCAACTCTTCGGGTCGACGGCTCGTTCGAGTCGTTGCACTTGCCGTTTGAATCGGCATTCCGCTATGACGGAGCGGGTCATTACAAGCATGTCTTAAATTTTTAAATGTTGCATACAAAAGATTGAGAGCATTTGTTAGTTTTTTTAAGTGAGAATATATGTTAGTTTTCATATTTGTAATTGGGACATTTGCTAAAATATCTCTTATATAATAATGGCAAAGATATCGTCCTATGATTTTTTTTTCAAACTTTTGAGAAATCCACAAAACTTATGTAATTAAATGGTCGAAGCCACGTAAAAGTGGAAAGAATTGTTGTACGTGTAGTTGGACTATAAAAATTGAAAAAGGAACTCAAAATAAGAACAAATATGGTTATGACACATGCATAGAACTTCTTCTACTTCTTTTTTCCGAATATTAACTTTTTCATTTTAGGCCATTAAAAAAATATAAAAATGAGACAAAAAAAATTTTGGAACAAAAAATGAGACACATTTAATCCAACGATTTTTTCGTTGACGAATTCTATAAATTAGTAAATCAGGAGTTATCCTAGGATTTTTGTAATAAAAAGTACAAAACTGCTGCAGTTCTAACCCTTGCTAGCAATCACCCGAATAAAACGCGTATTATACGCAAATTTTTCCGTATCTTAGATAAACGTATAGTACTTACGTACTTTTGAAATTTTCGGATTTGTACGCGAATTTTAAGCCTGTGGCGTTTTAAACGCGTACCGTACGAATTTATAAAAAATTGGCCAAAAAAATGCGACCAAGAAATCCAACAGTCTTGACTTTCTTGACTCTTGCTGCTATTAGATATTAAGACAGACACAATTCTAAAAAATTATCAAAAGAAAAGAAGAAAAAGTCTCACAGTAACCAAAAAAGAAACCCAAGAGTATTTGCACATGTTGCTTGCAACAATCAAAGAATTTTTTTTCAGTTTTTTATCATCCAGCTTCTTCTTATTCTCACACTGAACCCTTGTTTATGAAGGAGTAGAGATGGATGGGCCCTATTTATATGCCGAATTTTTAGTGTCGAATTGGTTCATATGAAACATACTAAACACGAATTAAATCTGATCCGAATGTTTTTCGTTAGCCAAATTTTTGACCGAATTTTTGATGGGAAAGAAGCGCGGAAACCTTTCCCCAAACCGGAGAGTACCTGCGAGAGGACCGAGCAATACAACGCACGAACCCAAAAACAATCACACAAAACAATCCACGCAGACACAGAGAATTTTTGACATGGAAAACCCTTGCGAGAAAAACCACGGGACGATCGGAGTCCAACCCTGAGAAGCCTCCACTAATGGAATAGAAGAATTACACCCTCTACAAACTCCTCCCGATCCAAATCGGATCCCTATAACACTCAGAGATAAGAACAATGATTACAAGGCTACGAAGAGCGAGAACGACGAGTAGAGATTACCCGAACACGATCTCCTTCGAATAGCGACCTTCAATCCTCCGTCTTCTTCTCCGAAGTTGCAATGGCACTCTTGCCTCCTTCCTCTCTCCAAGTTGTGTTACGTTGCGTTATAAATTAGGGTTTGGAAATCCCAACTTAACTCCCCAATCCTGTAACCAACCTGGACCGTTGGATTAGATCCAGAGGTAAAAAGTTACCCAAATTTTCGCATCAGCCCCGACGACACAGAGTTCGGCCAGAACTCTGTGTCGGGCAAACAGAACCTACTCGCCAAATCCTGGAACAGCCAGACCGAGTTCGGCCAGAACTCGGCCTGGGACCGAGTTCGGGCCAAACTCGACAGACCCAGTCCAGAACCTCCCTTAGGAGCAGTAGCAGCAGTAGCATCTCCTAGTTTCCTACTTCCCGAGCTTCTTCGACACACGAATGGCGCTTGTCGCACTCCGGGGTCTTCTCCACATAGGTTGGGAACCCCACCCACTCCAACAAATCTCTCCCTTCACAACTATGGGGAGGATGTCGTCATCCCGACGATCTGCCTGCAGTACTCAAACTTCCCCCTTGGTAGAATCTTCGTGAACATATCAGCTCCGTTGTCATCTGTATGAACCTTCTCAAGCACCGCGTCCTTCTTCTCAACCACATCCCGTATCCAATGATACCGAGTCTCGATGTGCCTGGACCGGCTAAGAAACGTCTGATTCTTCACAAGGTGGATAGCACTCTGACTGTCACAAAGCAAAGTATACGGCTCTTGCTTCAGTCCCATTTCCTGCAACAGCTTCTTCTTCCACAACAGCTCCTTGCCAATCTCCGTTGTCGCAATGTACTCTGCCTCTGTCGTCGACAAGGCAACACACTTCTGCAACCGCGACTGCCACGATACTGCTCCTCCCGCAAACATCATCACGTAGCCCGAAGTCGATTGCCTCGTGTCTACATCTCCAGCCATATCAGCGTCAGTATACCCAACCAGCTTCGGTTCGTCACCACCAAAGGAAAGTCTCCAACCAGCAGTGCCCTGAAGATATCGTAGAATCCACTTGACCGCACTCCAATGTACCCTTCCAGGATTTGAAAGATACCTGCTAACCGTACCAACTGTATGAGCAATATCTGGCCTCGTACACACCAAGGCATACATAAGGCTTCCCACAGCTAAGGTATATGGAACCCGCTCCATATCTTCCTTTTCGTCCTCGGTAGATGGACACTGCTCCTCAGTGAGCTTAAAGTGAGCTGCGAGGGGGGAACTCACTTTCTTCGACCCGTCCATCCCGAAACGCTGAAGTACCCGGTGAATGTACTTCTTTTGGGACAAGTGTAGCAGCTTGGACTCTCTCTCTCGGCTGATCTCCATCCCAAAAATAGTCTTCGCTGTGCCCAAATCCTTCATAGAGAAGGCCGCGCCCAGTTGGCGCTTCAGTTCCGCTATCCTAGTGGCATTCCGACCCACTAATAGCATATCATCAACATAGAGCAACAAAATGATGAAATCATCCTCGGCAAAATATCTCACAAATACACAGTAGTTCGACGTCGTCCGTGCAAAACCATGCTCCCCCATAAACGACTCGAACTTCCTGTACCACTGCCTCGGAGCCTGCTTCAGACCATACAAGCTCTTCCTCAACCGGCAGACCAAATGTGACTTGTCCTTCTCACAGAATCCCTCTGGCTGCTCCATGTACAACTCCTCCTCAAGATCACCGTGGAGGAATGCCGTCTTTACGTCCATCTGCTCGACCTCCAAGTCGAGACTGGCTGCTAATGCTAGCACCACCCGAATAGACGAATGCTTGACGACAGGCGAAAAGATCTCATCATAATCCACGTCTTTCCGCTGACCGTAGCCTTTGACTACCAGCCTCGCTTTGTATCGAGGGCGAGTAGCATCATCCGTCTGCTTCACTCTAAACACCCATCGATTCTTCAAAGCCTTCTTGTCCTTTGGCAACCGCACCAGATCATAAGTGGAATTGGTGTGCAAGAAACTCATCTCCTCCTGCATAGCCTCCATCCACTCCTGCATGTGTTCGTCTTCCATAGCCTCTGAAAAACTTTCGGGCTCTCTCCCGTCAGTCAATAGCACATACTCATCTGGTGAGTATCTCGTAGATGGTCGACGATCCATGTCACTCCTCCTCAAAGGAACCACTGGTGCTGGCTGTATACCAACAGCCTCCTCCCCTTCAGGAACTGCCTCTCCGGCATGCTCATCCTCCTGAGGGACACCCTGACCACCATCAGCAGGCTGATGATCAAGGTTGGGAGCAACTCCATGTACTGGCTCCCCCATAACTGGATCCTCTGCGATGTCCTCTGGAAACTGCTCGAAGTGAAATGACTCTAACTCAGACAATTCCTCAGCCTCAGAAGGCGTCTCGAAATCCTGAGTGTTGGTCATGGTCTGATCCTCGACGAACACCACGTTCCTGCTTCTGTAGAGCTTTACTTCCACTGGGTCGTAGAGTCTATAGCCAAACTCATCCCGACCGTAGCCGACAAAGACGCATCGCCTCGTCTTCGGCTCAAGTTTGGTCCTCTCATCCTTCGGTACATGCACGAAGGCCTTACAACCAAACGCCCGCAGGTGATTGTATGACGGCTCTTTGCCGTACCATACTTTATCAGGCACATCACCCTGCAAAGGAGCACTAGGAGACAAATTAATAACATAAGCAGCTGTGAGAAGAGCCTCACCCCAGAAACTGCCCGGCAAGTTTGCTTCTGACAGCAAACACCGCACCCTCTCCATCAGTGTCCTGTTCATGCGCTCCGCTACACCATTGAGCTGAGGTGTCTTTGGCGGAGTCTTCTGGTGTCGTATCCCCTGCTCTCTACAATACGCATCAAAGGGACCGATGTATTCGCCGCCATTGTCGGACCGAACACACAACAACTTCTTGCCCGTCTCTCTTTCAACAGAGGCCTGAAACTCCTTGAAAGTAGGCAGCACCTGATCCTTGGTCTTTAAGGCATAGACCCAAACCTTCCTGGAACAGTCATCAATAAAGGTTACAAAGTAAGAAGCACCACCAAAAGATTTTACCTTCATAGGACCGCAGACATCCGAGTGAATCAACTCGAGCAACGCCGGCTACCTCGAACTTGGGTGACTTTGGAAAGACACCCTATTTTGCTTCCCAGCTAAACAGTGCGTGCACTTCTCCAACTTTGTAGACTTGAGCCCCGGAATTACCTTCCTGTTCACCAAGTAGCTCATCCCCTTCTCGCTGATATGGCCGAGCCGCCTGTGCCACAACTTGGTAGATGCATCACTGACTGCGTTCACCTCATGTGCCCCCTGTGCGCTCCCCTCCATATAGTAGAGACCGGACTTCTTGCTTCCTCTGGCAATCACCAACGAACCCCTGGAAAGCTTCCACTGACCGTTCCCGAAGAGACTGAAGAATCCCTCGTCATCCAACCTTCCAACCGACACCAGGTTGAAACGGATATCAGGGACATGACGAACATCCTTGAGAACAAGAACCGCACCCGTCTTCGTTCTCAAATGCACATCTCCAACGGCAACCGCCTTCAACACATCTCCATTGCCCATCTTCAACACTCCACAGTCACCTGTAGTGTAAGTGGCAAACAGTGCCCTATTGTGAGATACATGTGCTAAAGCCCCTGAGTCCACCAGCCAAGAATTGTCATCGCAGACGAGGTTAGTAATGACCTCATCACCTACGACGATCACATCGTCTCCATGCATCGAGGCCGTCGCTGTAGTGTTCTCTTCTTGCTTTCCCTTGTCGCCCTTCTTCTCTCTCTTCCAAGCGAAACAATTTCGCTTGATATGGATCTTCTTACCACAATGGTAACACTCCGAGTCCTCGTAACGACCCTTGGACTTTTTCCTGCACTTGTCTCTGCCACCACCTGGACCCCTGCTTTTGCCCCTTCTGCGGCTCTCTGAAACAAGTGCCTCTGAGTGGTGGGATGTGGATGAAGTGCCCTGAGAACGTCTCCGCATCTCTTCATTCAACACCCCGCTCTTGGCAAACTCTAGACTGACCACGCCCTCTGGAGCAGAAGCGATCATAGATACTCGTACGGTCTCCCACGAGTCTGGCAAAGTACACAGCAGCCACAGTCCCTGAACTTCGTCGTCGAACTTGACTCCCATAGAAGACAGCTGGTCAACCACGCCCTGGAACTCACTCAAGTGATCCGAAATAGACGCCCCATCCTTGTATCGCAGACCCATCATCGTTCGGATCAGGAACAACTTGTTTACCCCGGTCTTCTTCGCATACAAGGATTCCAGCTTATCCCACAACGTCTTCGCGTGCTCAATATTGGCAACGTGGTTGTACACGTTCTCATCAATAAACTGCCGTATGTACCCACACACCTGTATATGCTCGAATGTCCAGTCCTCCTCGGATTTATTACTGGACTTCTCGGATGCAAACATGGGTAGATGCAGCTTCTTGACAAACAGCAAGTCCTTCATCTTGCTCCGCCAATAATGATAGTTTGTGCCATTAAGATTCACCATGCACACCGGCTTCGCGTCCATCTCTCCTCTCTGGTTTTTCTGTCAACTACTGACACTCCTTCTGAATTCCAGAACCTGGCTCTGATACTACTCTGATGGAAAGAAGCGCGGAAACCTTTCCCCAAACCGAAGAGTACCTGCGAGAGGACCGAGCAATACAACGCACGAACCCAAAAACAATCACACAAAACAATCCACGCAGACACAGAGAATTTTTGACGTGAAAAATCCTTACGGGAAAAACCACGGGACGATCGGAGTCCAACCCTGAGAAGCCTCCACTAATGGAATAGAAGAATTACACCCTCTACAAACTCCTCCCGATCCAAATCGGATCCCCACAACACTCAGAGATAAGAACAATGATTACAAGGCTACGAAGAGCGAGAACGACGAGTAGAGATTACCCGAACACGATCTCCTTCGAATAGCGACCTTCAATCCTCCGTCTTCTTCTCCGAAGTTGCAATGGCACTCTTGTCTCCTTCCTCTCTCCAAGTTGTGTTACGTTGCGTTATGAATTAGGGTTTGGAAATCCCAACTTAACTCCCCAATCCTGCAACCAATCTGGACCGTTGTATTAGATCCAGTGGTGAAAAGTCACCCAAATTTTCGTATCAGCCCCGACGACACAGAGTTCGGCCAGAACTCTGTGTCGGGCAAACAGAACCTACTCGCCAAATCCTGGAACAGCCAGACCGAGTTCGGCCAGAACTCGGCCTGGGACCGAGTTCGGGCCGAACTCGGCAGACCCAGTCCAGAACCTCCCTTAGGAGCAGCAGCAGCAGTAGCAACTCCTAGTTGCCTACTTCCCGAGCTTCTTCGACACACGAATGGCGCTCGTCGCACTCCGGGGTCTTCTCCACATAGGTTGGAAACCCCACCCACTCCAACAATTTTTGACCGCATTTTAGTTATATTGTGTCGATTTATACTCGTACTTTTGTCGTTCCGAATTTTTTCCGTTTGCCGAATTGCTAACAAGGGTTCTAACTACCAGTTGAGTCGTGCTCAACAATAGGTATCCACTATCCCTTGATATTTTCAATTGTTCTCCTATAGATCCAATTTCGCTCTTACTTTTCTCCTCAAAATTCCTTTAGGATTCTCTAGTCGATTTTCGATTACAATACGTTATCAGCATGTACTAAGTTCTGTAAATCCATCGATAACCCGGGTTTGCTCAAGTAAGTAGATCATTTTCTATTTGTTTTTAGATCTAAACAATTTATTTTGTTGTTTGCAGAACGTGATCTGTCCGCCGACGTTCATGCAACAGTACATCAGCTAGCAATGACAAATGTATTTTTGAAGCCTTCGAATCTTAGTAAAAATGATTCCAACATTTTTAGGTCCTTTCGATCCAAAATTCTTAGATCCTCATGGTGGAGCCGGCAACATATTACAGACAACAACAGAAAGGGGGTAGATGCGTCGCCTATGTCCATTACTCCCATCAGTAGCAGTTGCATACATGGTACTACCAGGTTTCGTTATCCCTGTTTCATGGTGGAGCCAGCAGCAGTACGAATATAGCTGCTCATGATGTGAGCTCTGCCATGATTCATATACATCCTTTCTACCTGCGAAGAGCTTTAAATTCAGAGAAATTTTGAGCTGCATCCTATTTATGTTACCACAATTCAAGGTACATCTCATCAAATTACTATAATGTACTAAATTTTTAACTTTTGATAGAAATCGTCCATGACAAACGGTCAATTCCTTTACCAAACATTTAGAACCAAAATTTTATCCCCGCCATCATCATCCTCCTTTCTTTCTTCGGCAGCCCCCTTTTTCTCCGGCATCCCCCCCCCCCCCCCCCCCCCCCCCCCCCCCCCCCCCTCCCGCTCTTTATCGGCCAGGGGTGGCGCAGGCCCGCGGGCGAGATGGAATGTCCGGAGGATGACCGCCCTTGCAGTGGACTCGCCCGCAAGAAGTCATCGCCGCCGCCTGCACCACCCAGTGTGACCTCCAAGAGTGTCGCGGGGGGGGGGGGGGGGGGGGGGTGTTGTCGAGGCCTTTGCAGGAGACCTCTCATGTGGCGCAGTTACCAGTGAGACATGAGAATGCGCTGGTGAAATGGTCGGTCAAGCAGTGGGTGTGGGCCCAGAAGCGGTGGGTGCGGCTTCCTGTTCTCCGCCAACCTCCAGATCCCCGGGAGCAATGCTTGGTACTTCGTCGTCTTCTACTTCACTACCGAGGAGCCGATCAGCTCGGGCTCCCTCTTGCGCTTCGATAACGTCGTCGACAATGCCTTCCGCAACTCGCGCTTCAAGATCGTCAACCGCGTCGTTAGGGCTCTTGGATTGTCAAGGCGGCCGTCGGGAATACGTTGCCTGCCTCCTGGAGGAAGGCGCTAATTTGCATGTACCACAGGGGGAAGAACTATCTCGTGATCGACAGCGATATAGGGATCTATGACATTGCGAACGCAGTGTTGCACATGGCGCTCGGCTACGACACTGCTGTGACGATCGACATGAATTTCGTGGTGAAGAAGGGCAGACAGAGAGGAGCTATCGGATAGGTTGATCGGCATAGTCAGGATTGCGTAGATGGAGAGGAGGGGGGGGGGGGGGCTTACAAGGAGAGTATTTTAGTCTTAAATGTTTGGTCACACGAGTTGACCGTTAGTCATAGACGATTTTTCGTCAAAAGTGGAGAGTTTTCGTGTATTACGAATTCGATGGGGGTGAACCTTGAATTATGGTAACCGAAGTGGGGTGCAACTCATACATTTTTCAAAATTTATCACCAAACTAGAGTATGTCTTCTTATAATGACGAGTTGACTCAGCTGGCATTGACATATTGTAGTTGTAGGGTGACAGAGGTGTAAGGTGGTTCGTGTCGGGCCAACTCGGGCTCATAGTTGACCAATTCTGCTCGGGTCTCGGCCAGGCTGATCTAGTCCTGTTAAGAGAAGTGAGCCGGTTTAGGTTGTGATTTTAGCCGAAATCCCAAAACAGTCCGGCCCAGAACTCGGTATGATCCGGACGGGACGACTATACCAGGTTGGGTCAAATTCGTTGGGGGCCAGATCTAGAATAAGCTTGGGCTTATTTTATAAAAAATTAAATATTTTTTTGACTATTTAAAAAATAGTAGGAAAAAATAATCAACAAAAAGTTAAAAGTGTGATATTATAATTTTATTTTCAATTTAATTTTGGTCTTCGGTCTTCATGTCCAACTTTTTTGAATATTTGTTGGCATTTTTCAATATCTTCGATTTTTCAAAGAAATTGATCCAACTCTGCAAGAGTTCATCGTTTCATTCTTCAGCTCCTGTAGCATCCTCTACATATAGTAAGGGATTAAATTTGCAGTTCGTCAGCACTTTCATCTCGCAAGTGTTGGTAACACCAATTTTTCAGTATACGTTTTTTACATGGATATCAGTGGTGGATCCACATGGAAGGCATTGGGGGGCCGGCTCCCCAGTGATTTTTTTTGTTAAAAAATGATCATTATACTCAAAAAAAAAATTGAGGCGTTGTCTCCAAATTCTTTTATAATTGAGAAAATTTGAGTGACATCCCACTTAATTTACCCATATTTAAAGTGCATCACACACAATTACAAGAATGCAAGACATCCCCCCTCCCACTTTTAACAGAAATCGTCTATCGCTAACGGTTAACTCTTTTGACCATTTTTTGGACGAAAATATCCTCGTTTGCCTTCTTCCCTTTCCTATGCCCCTACCCAATCCCCCACGCCCCCACTCCCCCATCGTTGCCGCCGGCAGCCCTCCTCCCCGCAGCTGTCATCGTCTGTCCCGCCGGCAGTCCTCCTCCTCACAGAGCCCCCCTCTACCGCCACCCTCTCCTCGCCACTACTGTTGTCGCCGCAAACTGCTGCTGCAAATGCCGCTCATCCCCTCCGCCCCATTGTGTCACGTCCCAGTACCGAAATACGGAGACGGACTAGGCCAGCTACTCCATATGAGGTATACAAACGTCATACGACGATCGTGGCTGTCAAGAGACAAGGGGGTGCTAGCTTCATTCAAGTCTCCTATGGTCTCACAGAGTATCTATATCTCAATCATTCAAAGCAAGAAAATATCAATTAATGAATATATGAGATAAAGCAGTAAGGCGTCCCCGATGCTTCATCAAAATGATCAATGGGGTCTAGCTTTATAAGTTAGCTAGCCCAGAGAGTCATATGTACATAATTGTATTCAGCTGCAGTCTGATTTAATTACAAATATGCAAAAGACAAAATGTCTAGATTAGCCGGCTAAACAGGTGCCGGTGGCTAAACGCCAGAACATAAGTAAAGATACTAGAGTGGTGGAGAAGAAACCCACTCGAGTCCTCCGCCAGCCATGCTCCTAGTATGCACCATTGACGTCAGGGAAGAAGTTAGGATCCTCAGGCGCTGCTACGAGATCTGGCTAAACAAAACCAGCGGGGTCAGCCCCGAATAGCAAGTACCACAAGGGAGCACAAAAGAGTGAGATAAAACCCAGGCCTAAAATAATAATACTAGTAATAGTAAAAGCCTCCGGTCGTAACCTCGGTCTACAGCCTGTCCTAGCACGATAGACCAACCCAACAACCAAACAAGGACATGGGTTGAACCACGCACCATGACAGTCCATGTCCCTCGGCCACTGATGGAAGGCACAAGCACAATCAAATCATTTTTCTAGCGGCCATTCATTCCTGCGGCTTTCTATATTTGGCAGAGTTATCCCCGCGATACTGATTAAAAGGAATCCTCAGATCGTGTCAACTCAGCAGGGGTAGCCAAACTATTAAACATATAACACATTGATTATGCACCGGTCCCCCGGAGGGCCACCGCGCTAAAACATATAACACATAGCTCATAGAAGTCGGATATAGCACTCCGCTATAGGCGAATGAAACCATATTCGTGGCGGCCAACCCGACACGTCAGGACTGGACCTGGGGTGGCCAGTATGGCACGATCTCGGGATTCTTCCCTCCCAATGCATCTACCAAGTTAGTTGCCTAGTTAATCCCTAGGTTATCCTTGGAGTTCACCTGTTGTGGTCACATGCTCACTCCCCTAGATGTCGTACATTGTACGAGTACCCCAAGAAGGAATCCGTACTGGCTCACGGAGTCATACGTATGTACCACCTTCTTGGTGTAATACAACACACAACACATACCACGTCATTACTACCGACCATTCGCTATGTAAATGCTGGACTCTTGGAGATATTGGCAGGTACTACGTAGGAACACTTAGCTCATAGAATAGTACCTCGGTGCTCACATAGATTGTACCATAGTACACACATAGGTTATCCTGCACTCGCATAGGTAGTCAATTCAGAAATGAGATCGAAAACACAAGGACTCATGCGGCCAAGACTCATGCGGCCAAGGAGAACAGGCTCATGCAGCCAAGGAGAACAGGCTCATGCGGCCAAGGAGAACAAGCTCATGCGGCCGGAGAGATACATGCTTATGCGGCCGGGGAGAACAAGCTTATACGGCCGGGGAGATACAGGCTTATGCGGCCGGGGAGAACAAGCTCATGCGGCCGGGAAGATACAGGCTTATGCGGCCGGGGAGAACAAGCTCATGCGACCGGAGAGATACAGGCTTGTGCGGCCGGGGAGAACAAGCTCATGCGGCCGGGGAGATACAGGCTTCTGCGGCTGGGGAGAACAAGCTCATGCGGCCGGGGAGATACAGGCTTATGCGTCCGAGGAAAAGTTGGGCCATGCGGCCGAGAGTGCTTATGCATATGTGGCAATGACTATGCAGCTAAGGCCTATACGGCTAAGCAACGGAGTCCGCATGACTTCATGCGGCTGAGCTCATGCGGCTAGATAATGAAGTCCGCATGACTTCATGCGGCTGAGGCTGCTCATCTTCTCCAAAATTTCGAGAAGATGGGCCACGGAAGACATGGCCTCCCAGCTCCGTCCATCCTGCGATTTAAGTCAAAAATTGGACTTCCTTAGGTCAAAATGGGGTAGAACAAAATTTTCTACCACGTTAAAGAACTAGATTTTGAAAACAAACAAGTTTAGTAGATCAAAACCAAGGAAAACCAAAAATGACGTAAACTTAGATCTACATGAATTCAACCATTAAAATCGAAAATACTAAGTACTAAACTTGTGGAGGATGATGAGAAGAACAATGGAAACAAATATTTTCAAAGGAAAAATCAAGATTTAAAATGCACAAATCTCCACTTTTGAGCAAGTTGTACTTGCCTAAGGGGGTTGGTTGAGGGAAATAAATAAAAGAGTGAATGAGGAGAGAGAGTGAGGAAGAGAATATAAATAGGGGTTGGGTTGGCTTAAGTGTCATGACCCGCACCCTGATTAGGGGCACGAGAACGTGGGTACGTCCAGCCTACGTCGTAGTGTCGGCGGTAGAACGCTGTATAGGTCATCTATAACATCTAACATCTAACAACAAGATATATAAACCTGTCATCTCCGCACGGAGGTATAACATAACAACTCAACTCTATATCTCAAACACAAGTCTAGGAAAGATAGAGCATGATATGGAATCAGATGAAAGGAAGAAACGGAATATATATAGAGTTACCACGCCACACAAAGTAGATGTCCAACACAATAAGTACAAGATCTGAAATATAACTAAGTCACAACTAACAATCGGAACAATCCGATACAAAATGAAAACTATAAACACTAGACTAGACTAGGCACCCTCTACTGAGCTAGATGCTCCTCAGGCTCCTGAAGGTCACCCTCATGTGTCCCATAGAAGGTAGGGCAATCACCATCATCATCTGTAATATTTTCAACAGGTCCAGTCAGGGCAAGAACGAGCACAATACATCTCACGCAGTTCATATCATGTTGAAAAATGTAAAGTATGCATAGAGTAAGATACATGGACTGTAAAGAAATATATATAAAAACGAGAGAGATTTGATAACTGGAAATATCTATATATATGATAAGTAAGAACTGTAGGTAACCTGTGATTTAGAGCATGAGATGGTTATATAAACGGGTTTAGGACATATACAAGATTTTACAAGATTTCACAAGATTTGTACAAGATGGGATTTTGATCACATAACCATTTCCTACTCACCCTCCCCAATCAATACACAAGGATCCAGTCAAGTTACGTTACCTTATACAAGAGGTTTTTATCATGTTTGCTTACGTGATCATAAGAGTACAAGATTGCACAAGAGTGTACATGAAAGCGGTGTACATGAAATACAAGATGTTCGTGAAAAGCACATGACAACTGTATCTGAAGCACCCCGAGGGAGATAATATCGCATGACAAGATCCATATAGTACCAATCCGTGATAATGACGTGACAGCATTATGTAAGGTATTCTAGAGCAAGAATATAAATCCTAACAAGTATGAAATGATCAGAGAATGTACTCGCCTGTCACCCTGAATGACTGATATGAATGGATGTTCGAACTGGTGTCATAGAGTCCTATTTAGAGTAAAACAGGTTATTTAAGTACTCAATTTGAAATAATGGAAATCTGCAATGCAAGCTACATGATTCTAAGTCAACTAGGTCACACTTGGTCTAAGAAAGTTAAATTAAATCAAACTAGGTCAAAGGAAGTCAACCAAGTCAACTATGTCAAACTGGGTCAATGTTGACTCACAGTTGACTTTTGGGTCAACTGGTCAAATTTAGGCTAACAAAGTCAAACTAGTACAAAGTCAACTATACCAAGTCACTCCTACTTAGATACCCTAGTCTAGGTATTCTCATGCCTAATATTACCTTATACATGTATATATCTACATATATAAATACACCCCTTATCTATCCTAGGAAGTCTATTACCTTAGATAATCTAGGGTATTCCTATTACCTACTTCCAAGGGAACACACTACCCTAAACTAGAAATCCTATTACCTAGAGTAGGAAATTCAAATCCCATAGGCTGATAGGCAAGGCCCTTTACTTACTTAAGACAAGGATAACTAAATCATATATATATATACACATATCCCTCACTAATACCCCTACCCAAGACCCAGGTGTAAATCAATGTTTCACACTAAGGAAGTCTCTTAGTGGCCTAAGGCCAAGCCAACCCTGCCACTGCCAATTGCCATAAGGCAATGCCAAGCATGGCAGTTGCCTTCATATTGCATACTGCAATTTCTAAGGCTGCCTGCAAATGCAAGGCTTGAGCCAACCCTAGGTACTAAACTATATCCTAACCAAACACCTTAACTTAGCACTAGGACTTAACACATCAAACACTCATAAATATTACACTGGAAACTCATCCTAAACATGCATTCGAACATAACCCTATGCTTAAACATATACATATATACAACATGTAATCCTAACAATTTGTATCTCAAAAATCAACCCCAACTCTCTGAAAAACTGGAACCCAAACTTCCAACCCAACAACCATGTTTCCTGTTCGAATGTGAACATCAAACCACTCAATTGAACCACAGTTTCTCAGGTTTGTAGACATAGGTAAATCTCAGGAATTTCAACATACCAAACCCAATTTCTCAGCTTTTGAATTAAACAATCTCAGTTTTGATAACTTGGTAATCTCAGGTTTTTACACAAAACCCCATCCCATTTCTAAACTCAGTCATGCATATATATATGAACCCAATCCTTTGTAAACACCTAACTCAGGTACAAGTATGAAATGATCAAAATCAAAGTTAAACCCAATCAAAATATCAGTTCATATTTAACAAAAACTGAAATGTCTGATACATAAAACCAATTTTTCGAAAAACCTAAATTAATCCAATGGATTTGACAATTCAGGCATAGAGGTGTGTCTTCCAGGTGTACATGTGTCTAGGGGGTGTGTTCGTGTCCACTAGAGTGGACACGAAGTGTCCAAAATACTAATTTACACAGACTGTACAAATACTGCACAGGCAGCCTCGTGCACGTGTGTGAGTCAGGCTAGGACACGACACACACATCCACAAGTGTCATGCACGTGTCCATAGCTAGGGTAGGTCTAGGTGTTCGTGAACACATGTCTGTATCGTGTCCACGTGGTCGCATGTCCACGTGCGAAGCGCGTATCAGTGGGGACTTTCGTGTGTGCACAGTCAGTTGAGAATCGGTGCAGCCCCGATTTCTCCCTAACCACTCGATGGTTTTGCCTGAAATTTCGTGTGCTCAATGACAGTCATTGCCCCTAGGTGCTGACCAAAAATGGTCGTGTCTTGTGTCGTGTACAGGGAGAATTACGTGTCGGGTAGCAGGGCATGGGTACGGGGCCTGTGCGCGTGTGTGCATGTCCATTTTGGACACGAAAACTTCCAAACTTCGACTCAGTCCACTTGATTAGTGATATACATATAATAACTTAATTTTCCATTCAATTAGAATCTAAAATTAACACAATTTACTTCTCACAAACATTTCATCGAACACCTTATTAAAAACGCCGATACGTGTCCGATACGGACACGAAATGGACACAAATTCCTACCAAACTTGGCCTACAGGTCCATGGTACCTAGATGCATGCAATTACAAAGAGAAATCACAGTATTAACAAGGTTTATGGGTATTTACCTATTGAGTGAAAACTCAAGATTTCAATAGAAAAGGGGGGTGTATCCACTTCACTTGTTGGTGTCCACAGCTATGTGTCCAGCTTGCTAGCCTTCCTTAGCACCCTCTAGATTGTAGGAACCCAATGCAAAAGACTAGGATGAGTTTGGATCTATTTTGAGGAAGATATGAAGGTTTAAGGAAATAGGAATTTTCTAGGTTTTTAAAACATGTAAATTGATCATGAATGAATGTGATGGGGTTATATAGGAAGGGGGTAGTGTAGGGGGTGCCCATGGCTGGTCAAAATGAGGGGAGGGTGTCCTCTAGGTTTCTTCCAAGTGAAGGGAAGGACTTTCATGTCAAAGTATTGATCTTTTGAGGGTTTTGTGGAAATATCTAAATAAGTGCATTCTAAGATATTTCCAACCCTTGACTAAAAGTAAATATCTATCCCCTTAGCATTCTAGGTTAGTAACTAATCTCTAGATTAGGGTAAACTCGGTTAGGGACTAACATGGTACTTAACAATAATTAAAATAATATTAAAATCACATAATTCCAAATAAAATCTAGTAAATTACCAAAATACCCCTTAGGCTAAAAAGCCCTAACTTGATATTCTAAACCTATGGCTAGGCTCATATGATCATGGTTAGTCTCTAGGCTAAGAAATCTCTAAGGTTGCACTAGCAAAATATCAAAATCACAAGTCGTGGTTTTAAATAGTTTTAAAATAACTAAAAATCACCAAAAATCATAATATGGTTTTAAATATCATTATTAAATAATTATAATTATAAAATTTCAAAATTACCCTCATTTTTAGAAACTGGGTGCTACAAGTCTACCCTCCTTAGAAAAATTTTGTCCTCGAAATTAAAATGGTCATACTCCTTCTAGGTCAAACACCCTAACAATCACAGTCTCAAACAAACAGTCCGATAATCATATGCGTCTGTCCAAAATTATGATACTCGGAATCTTCGTCATGCTAGTGAGCAAGGCTACGATATTCACAGAGTCCTCGACTAAGGTACATACCTCTAGAATCATGGTATTTAAAATTTTTGCATTGCCGTATGCCTGGCCACGAAAACCTTAAATTCCTACATCCGAGAAATACGTCCAAAATTCGACTATATGTCCTCACTATGCCAGCTAACATGACTATCGAAGACTCTAGATCCCATAATCGAGACGACCTAGCCCATACGACTTATCTCAGAAGAAAATAACTCATAATGAAATATCCGAACAAAATTTATCAACTACAAGGAACAGATAGAATCGAATTTCAAGACAGTTATAAGGAGGCAAATACGGAAATAGAATCGAAAAGGTTGGAACCTGCAATCAGCTCTCCCTCTGTCTGTGCATCATCGACTGCCATGGCGAAAGCTTGCCCCGGCTGGCCTTCCTTGGCCTGCTGCTGATGCTGGACAAACCTCTGCTGCTGAGCCTGCAACGGTGGTCCCGTCTGCTGCCCTGTCGGAGCCCTAGCTCCTGCTGCTGCCTGAGCCAATCGTGCCAAGGTCTTGGGATACTCCTTCAACTGATGCTCTGTTGAACCACAAAGCAAACACAGGCCCTGCCTCTTCTTGCAGTCGACCCATCCGTGACCTTGCTTCATGCAGAAGTTACACATAGGGTGCTGTTGCTGCCTGGGTGCCTGCTGGTGAAGTACATGTCCCTGGCCCTGAAACGGCTGCTGAACTGGCCTCTGCTGTATGTGAGGGCGCTTGGCTGGCCCTGCACTAGAACTAGCCCTAAGGTATCACTGCCCCTCTTCGGCTTGAGGCCGAAGCCCTCCTCTGCAATCTGTGCGTCCATCATTATCTGATCGAACGTCGCGTCACGGCGTCCCGAGGTGCAGGTACGCACTGCATAAATAAGTCCCCTGCGGAACTTACGAGCCTTCTGTCCCTCATCCTGGATCATATCGGGAGCGAACCTGCTAAGGCAGAAGAACTCAGCTGCATACTCGTCCACCGACGAGTTCCCCTGTACTAGACCCACGAACTGGCCCTCCAATGCTGTGAGAGCCACGTCCGGGAAGAACTTCTCCTTGAAGAGCCTCCGAAAGTTCTTCCATGTCAGCCCTCTCACTGACGCATGAGGATCTGTACGGTACCATGTCAGCGCGATATCGAAGAATCGGCTGGCTGCGGCCGAAACCCAAAGTGCTCTAGGAAGCTCTGCCAGCTCCATGCTCCGCTGCACATCCTCTAGCCAGTCGTCTGCATAAAGGATGCCCTCTGTGCCCGTGAAGTCCCTGGAGCTCATCTTTCTAAAGTCTAGTACTGTCCCCGGCCTGGACTGCTGCTGGTACGGCTGCTGGCCAGTAGGGCCCTGCACCGTACCCGGTGCCACTCTCTCCACTGCTGCCAGTGCAAGCTGATGCGATTTCTCCATGCTCTGCCTCAGCATCTCAATCTGACGGTGTGACGCCTCCGATTGGCGCTGCGATGCCTCTGCCTGGGCCCGCTGAGTCTCCATCATCTGCTGAAGGAGAAGGAACATATGATGTGTATCCGTCGGTATCGGTGGTGGTGGCAGCACCTCCGGAATGACGATCGAAACCCTCTGGGGTGGAGGTAGTAGACCTCCCTGTGCAACTGTCGGGGTCTCCGGGATAGTGGAATCACTGAGGCAGTCTCGTGAACCTCCTCCTCAGCATGGTCAGATCTATCGGGCAAGCTACTCGATCCAGTGGCCTGCGGATGCGTCTTCGTCATCCTGGAGACGAATTGAAACAAAGAGATCAATATGGCACATGAGTAGATTTATCAAGAAAGGACAGTTAATTTAATACAAGGGAAGTAATCATGATAATCAAAAGATCGGAAATTTCCTAGGTGTGATTGAGAAACTCCTATCATGTCCTAGGTCCTACGTCCTAATTGCAGGCTCGTAATTAGTACTCTAAGTCGAGCACCATTACGAGATCGCACTAATTGCGACACAGACCTGCATGGGCCACCACAAAAATGTGTCACGACCCGCACCCTGATTAGGGGCACGAGAACGTGGGTACGTCCAGCCTACGCCGCAGTGTCGGCAGTAGAACACTGTATAGGTCATCTATAATATCTAACATCTAACAACAAGATATATAAACCTGTCATCTCCGCACGGAGGTATAACATAACAACTCAACTCTATATCTCAAACATAAGTCTAGGAAAGATAGAGCATGATATAGAATCAGATGAAAGGAAGAAACTGAATATATATAGAGTTACTACGCCACACAAAGTAGATGTCCAACACAATAAGTACAAGATCTGAAATATAACTAAGTCACAACTAACAATCGGAACAATCTGATACAAAATGAAAACTATAAACACTAGACTAGACTAGGCACCCTCTACTGAGCTAGATGCTCCTCAGGCTCCTGAAGGTCACCCTCATGTGTCCCATAGAAGGTAGGGCAGTCACCATCATCATCTGTAATATTTTCAACAGGTCCAGTCAGGACATGAACGAGCACAATACATCTCACGCAGTTTATATCATGTTGGGAAATGTAAAGCATGCATAGAGTAAGATACATGGACTGTAAAGAAATATATATAAAAATGAGAGAGATTTGATAACTGGAAATATCTATATATATGATAAGTAAGAACTGTAGGTAACCTGTGATTTAGAGCATGAGATGGTTATATAAACGGGTTTAGGACATATACAAGATTTCACAAGATTTCACAAGATTTGTACAAGATGGGATTTTGATCACATAACCATTTTCTACTCACCCTCCCCAATCAATACACAAGGATCCAGTCAAGTTACGTTACCTTATACAAGAAGTTTTTATCATGTTTGCTCACGTGATCATGAGAGTACAAGATTGTACAAGAGTATACATAAAAGCGGTGTACATGAAATACAAGATGTTCGTGAAAAGCACATGACAACTGTATCTGATGCACCCCGAGGGAGATAACATCGCATGACAAGATCCATATAGTACCAATCCGTGATAATGACGTGACAGCATCATGTAAGGTATTCTAGAGCAAGAATATAAATCCTAACAAGTATGAAATGATCAGAGAATGTACTCGCCTGTCACCCTGAATGACTGATATGAATGGATGTCCGAACTGGTGTCACAGAGTCCTATTTAGAGTAAAACAGGTTATTTAAGTACTCAATTTGAAATAATGGAAATCTGCAATGCAAGCTACATGATTCTAAGTCAACTAGGTCACACTTGGTCTAAGAAAGTTAAATTAAATCAAACTAGGTCAGAGGAAGTCAACCAAGTCAACTATGTCAAACTGGGTCAATATTGACTCACAGTTGACTTTTGGGTCAACTGGTCAAATTTAGGCTAACAAAGTCAAACAAGTACAAAGTCAACTATACCAAGTCACTCCTACTTAGATACCCTAGTCTAGGTATTCTCATGCCTAATATTACCTTATACATGTATATATCTACATATATAAATACACCCCTTATCTATCCTAGGAAGTCTATTACCTTAGATAATCTAGGGTATTCCTATTACCTACTTCCAAGGGAACACACTATCCTAAACTAGAAATCCTATTACTTAGAGTAGGTAATTCAAATCCCATAGGCTGATAGGCAAGGCCCTTTACTTACTTAAGACAAGGATAACTAAATCATATATATATATATACACATATCCCTTACAAATACCCCTACCCAAGACCCAGGTGTAAATCAATGTTTCACACTAAGGAAGTCTCTTAGTGGCCTAAGGCCAAGCCAACCCTGCCACTGCCAATTGCCATAAGGCAATGCCAAGCATGGCAGTTGCCTTCACATTGCATACTGCAATTTCTAAGGCTGCCTGCAAATGCAAGGCTTGAGCCAACCCTAGGTACTAAACTATATCCTAACCAAACACCTTAACTTAGCACTAGGACTTAACACATCAAACACTCATAAATATTACACTGGAAACTCATCCTAAACATGCATTCGAACATAACCCTATGCTTAAACATATACATATATACAACATGTAATCCTAACAATTTGTATCTCAAAAATCAACCCCAACTCTCTGAAAAACTGGAACCCAAACTTCCAACCCAATAGCCATGTTTCCTGTTCGAATGTGAACATCAAACCACTCAATTGAACCACAGTTTCTCAGGTTTGTAGACATAGGTAAATCTCAGGAATTTCAACATACCAAACCCAATTTCTCAGCTTTTGAATTAAACAATCTCAGTTTTGATAACTTGGTAATCTCAGGTTTTTACACAAAACCCCATCCCATTTCTAAACTCAGTCATGCATATATATATGAACCCAATCCTTTGTAAACACCTAACTCAGGTACAAGTATGAAATGATCAAAATCAAAGTTAAACCCAATCAAAATATCAGTTCATATTTAACAAAAACTGAAATGTCTGATACATAAAACTAATTTTTCGAAAAACCTAAATTAACCCAATGGATTTGACAATTCAGGCATATAGGTGTGTCTCCCAGGTGTACATGTGTCTAGGGGGTGTGTTCATGTCCACTAGAGTGGACACGAAGTGTACAAAACACTAATTTACACAGACTGTGCAAATACTGCACAGGCAGCCTCGTGCACGTGTGTGAGTCAGGCTAGGACACGACACACACATCCACAAGTGTCGTGCACGTGTCCATAGCTAGGGTAGGTCTAGGTGTTCGTGAACACGTGTCTGTATCGTGTCCACGTGGTCGCGTGTCCACGCGCGAAGCGCGTATCAGTGGGGACTTTCGGGTGTGCACAGTCAGTTGAGAATCGGTACAGCCCAGATTTCTCCCTAACCACTCGATGGTTTTGCCTGAAATTTCGTGTGCTCAATGACAGTCATTGCCCCTAGGTGCTGACCAAAAATGGTCGTGTCTTGTGTCGTGTACAGGGAGAATTATGTGTCGGGTAGCAGGGCATGGGTACGGAGCCTGTGCGCGTGTGTGCGTGTCCATTTTGGACACGAAAACTTCCAAACTTCGACTCAGTCCACTTGATTAGTGATATACATATAATAACTTAATTTTCCATTCAATTAGAATCTAAAATTAACACAATTTACTTCTCACAAACATTTCATCGAACACCTTATTAAAAACGCCGATACGTGTCCGACACGGACACGAAATGGACACGAATTCCTACCAAACTTCGCCTACAGGTCCATGGTACCTAGATGCATGCAATTACAAAGAGAAATCACAGTATTAACAAGGTTTATGGGTATTTACCTATTGAGTGAAAACTCAAAATTTTAATGGAAAAGGGAGGGGGGGTATCCACTTCACTTGTTGGTGTCCACAGCTATGTGTCCAGCTTGCTAGCATCCCTTAGCACCCTCTAGGTTGTAGGAACCCAATGCAAAAGACTAGGATGAGTTTGGATCTATTTTGAGGAAGATATGAAGGTTTAAGGAAATAGGAATTTTCTAGGTTTTTAAAACATGTAAATTGATCATGAATGAATGTGATGGGGTTATATAAGAAGGGGGTAGTGTAGGGGGTGCCCATGGCTGGTCAAAATGAGGGGAGGGTGTCCTCTAGGTTGCTTCCAAGTGAAGGGAAGGACTTTCGTGTCAAAGTATTGATCTTTTGAGGGTTTTGTGGAAATATCTAAATAAGTGCATTCTAAGATATTTCCAACCCTTGACTAAAAGTAAATATCTATCCCCTTAGCATTCTAGGTTAGTAACTAATCTCTAGATTATGGTAAACTAGGTTAGGGACTAACATGGTACTTAACAATAATTAAAATAATATTAAAATCACATAATTCCAAATAAAATCTAGTAAATTACCAAAATACCCCTTAGGCAAAAAAGCCCTAACTTGATGTTCTAAACCTATGGCTAGGCTCATATGATCATGGTTAGTCTCTAGGCTAAGAAATCTCTAAGGTTGCACTAGCAAAACATCAAAATCACAAGTCGTGGTTTTAAATAGTTTTAAAATAACTAAAAATCACCAAAAATCATAATATGGTTTTAAATATCATTATTAAATAATTATAATTACAAAATTTAAAATTACCCTCATTTTTAGAAACTGGGTGCTACAAGTCTACCCTCCTTAGAAAAATTTCGTCATCGAAATTAAAATGGTCATACTCCTTCTAGGTCAAACACCCTACAATCACAGTCTCAAACACACAGTCCCATAATCATATGCATCTGTCCAAAATTATGATACTCGGAATCTTCGTCATGCTAGTGAGCAAGGCTACGATATTCACAGAGTCCTCGACTAAGGTACATACCTCTAGAATCATGGTATTTAAAATTTTTGCATTGCCGCATGCCTGGCCGCGAAAACCCTAAATTCCCACATCCGAAAAATACGTCCAAAATTCGACTATATGTCCTTACTATGCCAGCTAACATGACTATAGAAGACTCTAGATCCCATAATCGAGACGACCTAGCCCATACGACTTATCTCAGAAGAAAATAACTCATAATGAAATATTCAAACAAAATTTATCAACTACAAGGAACAGATAGAATCGAATTTCAAGATAGTTATAAGGAGGCAAATGCGGAAATAGAATCGAAAAGGTTGGAACCTGCAATCAGCTCACCCTCTGTCTGTGCATCATCGACTGCCATGGCGAAAGCTCGCCCCGGCTGGCCTCCCTTGGCCTGCTGCTGATGCTGGACAAACCTCTGCTGCTGAACCTGCAATGGTGGTCCCGTCTGCTGTTCTGTCGGAGCCCTAGCTCCTGCTGCTGCCTGAGCCAATCGTGCCAAGCTCTTGGGATACTCCTTCAACTGATGCTCTGCTGAACTACAAAGCAAACACAGGTCCTGTCTCTTTCTGCAGTCGTCCCATCCGTGACCTTGCTTCTTACAGAAGTTACACATAGGATGCTGTTGCTGCCTGGGTGCCTGCTGGTGAAGTACATGTCCCTGGCCCTGAAACGGCTGCTGAACTGGCCTCTGATGTATGTGAGGGCGCTTGGCTGGCCCTGCACTAGAACTAGCCCCTAAGGTATCACTGCCCCTCTTCGGCTTGAGGCCGAAGTCCTCCTCTGCAATCTGTGCGTCCATCAATATCTGATCGAACGTCGTATCACGGCGTCCCGAGGTGCGGGTGCGCACTGCATAAATAAGTCCCCTGCGGAACTTACGAGCCTTCTGCCTCTCATCCTGGATCATATCGGGAGCGAACCTGCTAAGGCGGAAGAACTCAGCTGCATACTCGTCCACCGACGAGTTTCCCTGTACTAGACCCACGAACTGGCCCTCCAATGCTGTAAGAGCCACGTTCGGGAAGAACTTCTCCTTGAAGAGCCTCCGGAAGTTCTCCCATGTCAGCCCTTTCACTGACGTATGAGGATCCGTGCGGTACCATGTCAGCGCGATATCGAAGAATCGGCTGGCTGCGGCCGAAACCCAAAGTGCTCTAGGAAGCTCTGCCAGCTCCATGCTCCGCTGCACATCCTCTAGCCAGTCGTCTGCATAAATGATGCCCTCTGTGCCCGTGAAGTCCCTGGAGCTCATCTTCCTAAAGTCTAGTACTGTCCCCGGCCTGGACTGCTGCTGGTACGGCTGCTGGCCAGTAGGGCCCTGCACCGTACCCGGTGCTACTCTCTCCACTGCTGCCAGTGCAAGCTGATGCGATTTCTCCAAGCTCTGCCTCAGCATCTCAATCTGACGGTATGACGCCTCCGACTGGCGCTGCGATGCCTCTGTCTAGGCCCGTTGAGTCTCCATCATCTGCTGAAGGAGAAGGAATATATGATGTGTATCCGTCGGTATCGGTGGTGGTGGCAGCACCTCCGGAATGACGACCGAAACCCTCTGGGGTGGAGGTAGTAGACCTCCCTGTGCAACTGCCGGGGTCTCCGGGATAGTGGAATCACTGGGGGCAGTCTCGTGAACCTCCTCCTCAGCATGGTCAGATCTATCGGGCAAGCTACTCGATCCAGTGGCCTGCGGATGCGTCTTCGTCATTCTGGGGACGAATTGAAACAAAGAGATCAATATGGCACATGAGTAGATTTATCAAAGAAGGATAGTTAATTTAATACAAGGGAAGTAATCATGATAATCAAAAGATCGGAAATTTTCTAGGTGTGATTGAGAAACTCCAATCATGTCCTAGGTCCTACGTCCTAATTGCAGGCTCGTAATTAGTACTCTAAGTCGAGCACTATTACGAGATCGCACTAATTGCGACACAGACCTGCATGGGCCACCACAAAAACGTGTCACGACCCGCACCCTGATTAGGGGCACGAGAACGTGGGTACGTCCAGCCTACGCCGCAGTGTCGGCGGTAGAACGCTGTATAGGTCATCTATAACATCTAACATCTAACAACAAGATATATAAACCTGTCATCTCCGTACGGAGGTATAACATAACAACTCAACTCTATATCTCAAACACAAGTCTAGGAAAGATAGAGCATGATATGGAATCAGATGAAAGGAAGACACTGAATATATATAGAGTTACCACGCCACACAAAGTAGATGTCCAACACAATAAGTACAAGATCTGAAATATAACTAAGTCATAACTAATAATCGGAACAATCCGATACAAAATGAAAACTATAAACACTAGACTAGACTAGGCACCCTCTACTGAGCTAGATGCTCCTCAGGCTCCTGAAGGTCACCCTCATGTGTCCCATAGAAGGTAGGGCAGTCACCATCATCATCTGTAATATTTTCAACAGGTCCAGTCAGGACAGGAACGAGCATAATACATCTCACGCAGTTCATATCATGTTGGGAAATGTAAAGCATGCATAGAGTAAGATACATGGACTGTAAAGAAATATATATAAAAACGAGAGAGATTTGATAACTGGAAATATCTATATATATGATAAGTAAGAACTGTAGGTAACATGTGATTTAGAGCATGAGATGGTTATATAAACGGGTTTAGGACATATACAAGATTTCACAAGATTTGTACAAGATGGGATTTTGATCACATAACCATTTCCTCCTCACCCTCCCCAATCAATACACAAGGATCCAGTCAAGTTACGTTACCTTATACAAGAGGTTTTTATCATGTTTGCTCACGTGATCATGAGAGTACAAGATTGCACAAGAGTATACATGAAAGCGGTGTACATGAAATACAAGATGTTCATGAAAAGCACATGACAACTGTATCTGATGCACCCCGAGGGAGATAACATCGCATGACAAGATCCATATAGTACAAATCCGTGATAATGACGTGACAGCATCATGTAAGGTATTCTAGAGCAAGAATATAAATCCTAACAAGTATGAAATGATCAGAGAATGTACTCGCCTGTCATCCTGAATGACTGATATGAATGGATGTCCGAACTGGTGTCACAGAGTCCTATTTAGAGTAAAACAGGTTATTTAAGTACTCAATTTGAAATAATGGAAATCTGCAATGCAAGCTACACGATTCTAAGTCAACTAGGTCACACTTGGTCTAAGAAAGTTAAATTAAATCAAACTAGGTCAAAGGAAGTCAACCAAGTCAACTATGTCAAACTGGGTCAATATTGACTCACAGTTGACTTTTGGGTCAACTGGTCAAATTTAGGCTAACAAAGTCAAACTAGTACAAAGTCAACTATACCAAGTCACTCCTACTTAGATACCCTAGACTAGGTATTCTCATGCCTAATATTACCTTATACATGTATATATCTACATATATAAATACACCCCTTATCTATCCTAGGAAGTCTATTACCTTAGATAATCTAGGGTATTCCTATTACCTACTTCCATGGGAACACACTACCCTAAACTAGAAATCCTATTACCTAGAGTAGGTAATTCAAATCCCATAGGCTGATAGGCAAGGCCCTTTACTTACTTAAGACAAGGATAACTAAATCATATATATATACACACATATCCCTCACTAATACCCCTACCCAAGACCCAGGTGTAAATCAATGTTTCACACTAAAGAAGTCTCTTAGTGGCCTAAGGCCAAGCCAACCCTGCCACTGCCAATTGCCATAAGGCAATGCCAAGCATGGCAGTTGCCTTCACATTGCATACTGCAATTTCTAAGGCTGCCTGCAAATGCAAGGCTTGAGCCAACCCTAGGTACTAAACTATATCCTAACCAGACACATTAACTTAGCACTAGGACTTAACACATCAAACACTCATAAATATTACACTGGAAACTCATCCTAAACATGCATTCGAACATAACCCTATGCTTAAACATATACATATATACAACATGTAATCCTAACAATTTGTATCTCAAAAATCAACCCCAACTCTCTGAAAAACTGGAACCCAAACTTCCAACCCAACAGCCATGTTTCCTGTTCGAATGTGAACATCAAACCACTCAATTGAACCACAGTTTCTCAGGTTTGTAGACATAGGTAAATCTCAGGAATTTCAACATACCAAACCCAATTTCTCAGCTTTTGAATTAAACAATGTCAGTTTTGATAACTTGGTAATCTCAGGTTTTTACACAAAACCCCATCCCATTTCTAAACTCAGTCATGCATATATATATGAACCCAATCCTTTGTAAACACCTAACTCAGGTACAAGTATGAAATGATCAAAATCAAAGTTAAACCCAATCAAAATATCAGTTCATATTTAACAAAAATGAAATGTCTGATACATAAAACCAATTTTTCGAAAAACCTAAATTAACCCAATGGATTTGATAATTCAGGCATATAGGTGTGTCTCCCAGGTGTACATGTGTCTAGGGGGTGTGTTCGTGTCCACTAGAGAGGACACGAAGTGTCCAAAACACTAATTTACACAGACTGTGCAAACACTGCACAGGCAGCCTCGTGCACGTGTGTGAGTCAGGCTATGACACGACACACACATCCACAAGTGTCGTGCACGTGTCCATAGCTAGGGTAGGTCTAGGTGTTCGTGAACACGTGTCTGTATCGTGTCCACGTGGTCGCGTGTCCATGCGCGAAGCGCGTATCAGTGGGGACTTTCGTGTGTGCACAGTCAGTTGAGAATCGGTGCAGCCCCGATTTCTCCCTAACCACTCGATGGTTTTGCCTGAAATTTCGTATGCTCAATGACAGTCATTGCCCCTAGGTGCTGACCAAAAATGGTCGTATCTTGTGTCGTGTACAGGGAGAATTACGTGTCGGGTAGCAGGGCATGGGTACGGGGCCTGTGCGCGTGTGTGCGTGTCCATTTTGGACACGAAAACTTCCAAACTTTGACTTAGTCCACTTGATTAGTGATATACATATAATAACTTAATTTTCCATTCAATTAGAATCTAAAATTAACACAATTTACTTCTCACAAACATTTCATCGAACACCTTATTAAAAATGCCGATACGTGTCCGATACGGACACGAAATGGACACAAATTCCTACCAAACTTGGCCTACAGGTCCATGGTACCTAGATGCACGCAATTACAAAGAGAAATCACAGTATTAACAAGGTTTATGGGTATTTACCTATTGAGTGAAAACTCAAGATTTTAATGGAAAAGGGGGGTGTCCACTTCACTTATTGGTGTCCACAGCTATGTGTCCAGCTTGCTAGCCTCCCTTAGCACCCTCTAGGTTGTAGGAACCCAATGCAAAAGACTAGGATGAGTTTGGATCTATTTTGAGGAAGATATGAAGGTTTAAGAAAATATGAATTTTCTAGGTTTTTAAAACATGTAAATTGATCATGAATGAATGTGATGGGGTTATATAGGAAGGGGGTAGTGTAGGGGTTGCCCATGGCTGGTCAAAATGAGGGGAGAGTGTCCTCTAGGTTGCTTCCAAGTGAAGGGAAGGACTTTCATGTCAAAGTTTTGATCTTTTGAGGGTTTTGTGGAAATATCTAAATAAGTGCATTCTAAGATATTTCCAACCCTTGACTAAAAGTAAATATCTATCCCCTTAGCATTCCAGGTTAGTAACTAATCTCTAGATTAGGGTGAACTAGGTTAGGGACTAACATGGTACTTAACAATAATTAAAATAATATTAAAATCACATAATTCCAAATAAAATCTAGTAAATTACCAAAATATCCCTTAGGCTAAAAAGCTCTAACTTGATGTTCTAAACCTATGGCTAGGCTCATATGATCATGGTTAGTCTCTAGGCTAAGAAATCTCTAAGGTTGCACTAGCAAAACATCAAAATCACAAGTCGTGGTTTTAAATAGTTTTAAAATAACTAAAAATCACCAAAAATCATAATATGGTTTTAAATATCATTATTAAATAATTATAATTACAAAATTTCAAAATTATCCTCATTTTTCGAAACTGGGTGCTACATTAAGAAAACCCTAATCTCTAAACATGATCTAACCATTCCACTAATGACATGCTTAAAAGCTACATACAACCATTAATAAGTAATAAATAGAATTATGCACATGCTAAATACAGGATACCATGTACAGATTTCTAGAAAGTATACGTATATCGGGATCGGGAAGTGACATCTCTATCCTCCTTAGAAAAAAATTCCGTCCTCAGAATTTCAACCAAGACATTGATAGAGAAAATCCGGGCAAGCAAGGTGCAATTACAATCTACGCAAGCAACCTATCATTAGCAATCATTGATCATATATTTCAAAATGGAGCAAAACAAGCATGTAAACCGATTACCAAGACATGAGGAGAAACATACCTTCAGAGTCGAACAAGTGTGGGTACCGAGATCGAATCTCATCCTCGCGCTCCCAGGTTGACTCTCCCGGAGAGTGATATCCCTAAGCGACACGGACAAGGCTAATAGTCCGGTTCTTGAGCACCTTCACTCGCCGGTCCAAAATAGACACGGGTTGTTCCTCGTAAGTTAGGTCGGTACCAACGACTAACTCTGAATGGTCGAGGACATGACTCAGATCCGGGACATACCTACGCAACTGAGATACATGAAACACATCATGTACATCATGTAGCGAAGGCGGAAGGGCAAGACGATAAGCAACGTCGCCTATCCGAGCGAGAATGCCAAATGGACCAACGTATCTCGGACTAAGCTTTCCTCGGGTTCCAAATCTAATGACACCCCGAGTAGGCAAAATTCGCAGAAACACCTGGTCACCAACACCAAACTCTAGAGGCCTACGATGTTGATCTGTCCAGTGTCGATGTCTATCCTGCGCAACTCGAAGCCGCTCTCTGATCAACTTGACTGTCTCCACTGTTTGTGTTATCATCTCCGGTCCCAACAATTTTCGTTCTCCCACATCGTCCCATGCCAGAGGGGACCTGTATTTTCTTCCATATAATGCTTCGAACGGTGCCATCTGGATACTTGCCTGATAACTATTATTGTAAGAGAACTCTACTAAATGAAGATGATCTTCCCAAGTTCTGCCGAAGTCTAAAGTACAAGCCCGTAACATGTCTTCCAAGGTCTGAATGGTTCTCTCTGACAGTCCGTCCGTCTACGGATGATAGGCTATATTGAATCTTAACTTGGTACCCAAACTTTGATGCAAACTTCGCCAAAAGTGAGAGGTGAACCGTGTGTCTCGATCTGATACTATGCTGACTGGAATACCATGCTGCCTCACAATCTGCTTCATATAAATTTCTGCCAGCTGCTCAGTAGACTGTCCTACTCTGAAAGGAAGAAAATGCATAACCTTCGTGAGCTGATCCACGATTAGCCAAACTGCATTTCGGCCGGTCGGTGATCTAGGTAAACCGATCACAAAGTCCATCGTGATGTGCTCCCACTTCCACTCCGGAATAGAAAACGGCTGTAACAATCCTGCTGGTCTCTGCTGCTCTGCCTTTATTTGCTGACATACCAAACATCTGGATACAAACCTCGCTATCTCCCTCTTCATGCCATTCCACCAAACGTGCTGCATCATATCCTGGTACATCTTTGTGCCTCCGGGATGAATGGAATAAGGAGAACTATGAGCCTCTGACATAACTTCATGTCGAAGGTCCCCACCTGGTACACAAAGATGGTTTCCGAACCTAAGCGTACCATCCTCATGGATTACTAACTCCTTCCTGAGACCTGACTCACACTCTGATCGGAGCTTCGTGGATCCTCTGCCTGGGCTACTCTGATCCTCTCTACTAAAGTAGACTGAATCTGCAAACTGGCCATAGCTCATGTATCTTGTGGCAAGATCACTTCAATTCCTATTTTCTGAAGATCTTCCAAAATATGCCTCAGCGAGGTTAAAATAAATGCACCACCTCTTCTGCTCAAGGCGTCTGCTACCACATTCGCCTTGCCTGGATGGTACTGAAGATCTACATCAAAGTCCTTCAGTAATTCCAACCATCTCCTCTGCCTCATGTTCAGGTCCCTCTGGGTGAATACATATTTTAAGCTCTTATGATCAGTGTAAATCTCCACTCGATCCCCGTATAAATAGTGCCTCCATAACTTAAGCGAAAACACTACTGCTGCTAATTCCAGGTCGTGAGTCGGATAGTTCTTCTCATGATCTCGAAGCTGTCGAGATACATATGCTATCATCTTACCATGCTGCATCAATACACACCCAAGTCCCTTCCCGGATACGTCATAATATACTGTAAACCCTCCCGATCCTACTGGAAGTGTCAAGATCGGGGCTGAGATTAATCTCTTCTTCAACTCTTCAAATGATGTTAGACACTCTGTTGACCAAACAAACTCTACATCCTTATGCGTCAAACGCGTCAAGGGTGCCGAAATCCTAGCAAAGTCCACCACGAACCTCCTGTAGTAACCTGCCAATCCCAAGAAACTACGCACTTTTGCTACCGTCTTTGGAACTGGCCAATTCTCTACTGTCTCAACCTTCTTCGGATCTACTGACACTCCTGCTCCAGAAATGATGTGTCCCAGGAACGAAATATGATCCAACCAAAACTCATATTTACTAAGCTTCGCATAAAGTTGATGCTCCCTCAAGGTCTGCAAAACTGTCCGAAGATGTTTGTCATGTTCTTCTTCACTACTGGAATAGACGAGGATGTCATCTATAAATACCACTACAAACTTATCCAAATAGGGTAGAAAGATGCGATTCATCAAATCCATGAACACGGCCGAGGCATTAGTCAGTCCAAATGGCATAACCAGAAACTCATAATGCCCATACCGTGATCTAAATGCTGTCTTGGGTATGTTCTGCTCCCGGACCCTCACTTGATAATATCCAGATCGAAGGTCGATCTTAGAGAAGACGCAGGCCTTACTCAATTGGTCAAACAAGTCATCAATCCTTGGTAACGGATACTTGTTCTTCACTATTACTGCATTCAACTGCCGGTAATCAATGCACATTCGTATCGATCCATCCTTCTTAGGTACTAAAATCACCGATGCTGCCCAGGGCGATTCACTGTCTCGGATAAACTACTTCGCCTTCAGTTCTTCTTCATGCTGGTACAACTTGTCCAGCTCTGACTGTGACATCCTGTAAACTCTGCCGACTTTAGGCTCCGTTCCAGGATCTAACTCAATGCAAAACTCTACATCTCTCACCGGTGGTAAACCTGGAAGCTCATCTGAAAATACATCAAGAAATTCTCTGACCACTCTTGCAATCTGCTCCTGCTCTGCCAATGCTTCTGCAACGATACCCTTGGGTTGATCCTCCAATGATCGAACAAAGACGAACTCCTCAACGCCAGGTACATTAAATACTACTCTACCTCCCCGACAATCTATTGTCGCATGACTGTCCCTCAACCAGTCCATGCCTAGGACAACGTCAAAGTTGCCCATAGGAAGCTCAATCAAAGATGTGGGCATTAATCACCCACTCAGTACGACTGGACACGCTAAGCACACTATGCTAACTCCTACGAGCCCATTACCAGTGAGTATATTCATCCTCTCTGGTAATGCCTCAAACTCTAATCCAATATGTGTCGCAAATCGTGCAGATATAAAAGAATGGGTAGCCCCCGAATCAAACAATGCTACTGCAGGAAAAGAGGTAACAGAAATATTACCTACAACCACGTCGCCTGAAGCTAGTGCATCCTCTAGTGATAAGGTGAAGGCCTGGCCCTGGCCTTGCCGAGCTCCCTGCTGCTGCCTTCCTCGACCATGATGTTGCTGTGGCCTCTGCGGGCCTTCCTAGTTCTGCGCTTGGCGAAACATCTGAGTCTGTGTCGGTAGATGCTGGGCTAGCGGCCTTACGGCCAATGCTAGTCCTCTGTTTGGTGCTGTCCCCGGAGCTGGCAACGCCGGAAACTGTTGAACTGGCCCATCTGGCCTCTGCATCATAGGACAATTGGCAATCCTATGGTCTGGACTGCCACACCGCATGCACAATCCGTTAGCTGAACGACACACATCCCTAGTGTGCCCTTCCTTACCGCAGTAAGTACATCTACTGGACGTCCCCTGGCGCTCCTACTGGTTCCTCTGCTGCTGATGCCGAATTGGTGCTGTTATCTCAGATACTGCCGTCCTCCGCGGTGCTTCTGACTCGTGAATACGGATGTCGGGTGCTGGCGATGATGTCCGCTGCACTGCTCCTCTACCCGAACTCTGGGGATGAGGCCTCTTCTGGCCCCCATGCCTTGTCGCCAACCCTGGTTGGGTGAGTTCATGCCTACGAACTGCCATTAAAACGGCATCAAAAGTCTGATAGTTATGCCCTTCTACTAGCTGTAGAATCTCTAAATGAAGTCCCTGCTAGAATCTCATAGCCTTCTCTGGCTCTGTAGCTGCCATCATCGGTGAAAACCGACTCAGTCTGCAGAACTCCGCTGCATATCCATCCACCGTCTTACCAGCCTGCTTGAAACTGATAAACCTCTGCTGTAGCTCATACCGCGCTATCACGCCAAAGTACTTAGCATTGAATCTGGTACTGAAGCTATCCCAAGGAACATGACGCCTCATTCCAACCTCTTCCGATGCCCACCAATCGCGGACGAGATCCTGAAGTAAAAGTCTGACCTGGTCAACCTTCTCTTCTGCTAGAACCTTTACTGCGGTCAATATGGCCTCTGTATCCTAAAGCCAAGCATCCGCCGTGATGGCATCCTCTGTGCCATCAAAATATCTCAGGTTAAGTCGACAAAACCTTCCTGACGCTCCTGAATCATTCCTAACACTTCTCTCAAGGGCTAATTGCAACCCCTGATTCAGTAGCACATTCTGTTGCTGCTGTCGGATCTGTTGTTGCTGATGGGCTACCACCTGACGCTGCTGAGTGGCCAGGAATCCTCGGATGACCTCCAAGAGTGTTGTAGCATCAGGTACTGTCGTCGCTGCCGGCACCGCCGGGGGTGCAGGAGTTTCTAGAACCCGCGGTTCCACTGGCTCTGATATCACTTCCACTCGGATCTGGTCAGGAGAATATATTATTTCCTGTTGTTGCCCCGTCGAGCCATGCTCTCCTGGATGTTCCTCCATGTTGGCCTCGCCAGCTACTGAGAAAGAAGCACCCCTATAGGGAAAGGTACATGATATCAAATGACAGGACGAAGAATATTCGAAGAGGCAATTCAAGTTATCAATCAATGTGAGCAAAGAAAAATCGAGGCAAGAGATTCAAAGAAAACAATTTTTGATTGAGACTCCTATAATAGTAACACCCCATAAGTCTGAAAATTCGACCTGCATGGGCCACCAATAAAACCTTATCATGTCCCAGTACCAAAATACGGAGACAGACTAGGCCAGCTACTTCATATAAGGTATACAAACGTCATACGGCGATCGTGGCTGTCAAGAGACAAGGGGGGGCAAGCTTCATTCAAGTCTCCTATGGTCTCACAGAGTATCTATATCTCAATCATTCAAAGTAATAAAACATCAATTAATGAACATATGAGATAAAGCAGTAAGACGTCCCCGACGCTTTATCAAAATGATCATGGGGGTCTAGCTTTATAAGTTAGCTAGCCCAGAGAGTCATAGGTACATAATTGTATTCAGCTGCAGTCTGATTTAATTACAAATATGCGAAAGACAAAATGTCTAGATTAGCCGGCTAAACAGGTGCCGGTGGCTAAACGCTAGAACATAAGTAAAGATACTAGAGTGGTGGAGAAAAAATCCACTCGAGTCCCCCGTCAGCCATGCTCCTAGTATGTACCATTGACGTCAGGGAAGAAGTTAGGATCCTCAGGCGCTGCTACGATCTGGCCAAACAAAACCAGCGGGGTCAGCCCCGAATAGCAAGTACCACAAGGGAGCACAAAAGAGTGAGATAAAACTAGACATAAAATAATAGTACTAGTAATAGTAAAAGCCTCCGGTCATAACCTCGGTCCACGGCCTGACCTAGAACGATAGACCAACCCAACAACCAAACAAGGACATGGGTTGAACCACGCACCATGATAGTCCATGTCCCTCGGCCACTGATGGAAGGCACAAGCACAGTCAAATTATTTTTTTAGCGACCATTCATTCATGCGACTTTCTATATTTGGCAGAGTTGTCCCCGCGATACTGATTAAAAGGAATCCTCAGATCGTGTCAACCCAACAGGGATAGCCAAACCATTAAACATATAACACATTGATTATGCACCGGTCCCCCGGAGGGCCACCGTACTAAAACATATAAGTCATAGCTCGTAGAAGTCGGATATAGCCCTCCGCTATAGGCGAATGAAACCACATCCGTGGCGGCCAACCCGACACGTCTGGAATGGACCTGAGGTGGCCAGTATGGCACGATCTTGGGATTCTTCCCTCCCAATGCATCTACCAAGTTAGTTGCCTAGTTAATCCCTAGGTTATCCTTGGAGTTCACCTGTCGTGGTCACATGCTCACTCCCCTAGATGTCGTACATTGTACGAGTACCCCAAGAAAGGATCCGCACTGGCTCACGGAGTCATATGTATGTACCCCTTTCTTGGTGTAATGCAACACACAACACATATCACGTCATTACTACCAACCATTCGCTATATAAATGCTGGACTCTTGGAGATATTGGCAGGTACCACGTAGAAACACTTAGCTCATAGAATAGCACCTCAGTGCTCACATAGATTGTACTATAGTACATACATAGGTTATGCAACACTCGCATAGGTAGTCAGTTCAGGAATGAGAACCAAAACACAAGGACTCATGCGGCCAAGACTCTTGCGGCCAAGGAGAACAGGCTCATGCGGCCAAGAAGAATAGGCTCATGCGGCCGGGGAGAACAAGCTCATGCGGTCGGGGAGATACAGGCTTATGCGGCCGGGGAGAACAAGCTCATGCGGCCGGGGAGATACAGGCTTATGCGGTCGGGGAGAACAAGCTCATGCGGCCGAAGAGATTCAGGCTTATGCGGCCGGGGAGAACAAGAGCATGCGGCCGGAGAGATTCAGGCTTATGCGGCCGGGGAGAACAAGCTCATGCGGCCGGGGAGATACAGGCTTATGCGGCCGGGGAGAACAAGCTCATGCGGCCGGAGAGATACAGGCTTATGCGACCGGGGAGAACAAGCTCATGCGGCCAGGGAGATACAGGCTTATGCGGTCGAGGAGAACAAGCTCATGCGGCCGGGGAGATTCAGGCTTATGCGGCCGGGGAGAACAAGCTCATGCGGCCGAGGAGATACAGGCTTATGCGGCCGGAGAAAAGATAGGCCATGCAGCCGGGAGTGCCTATGCATATGCGGCAATGACCATGCGGCTAAGGCCTATGCGGCTAAACAACGGAGTCCGCATGACTTCATGCGGCTGAGGCTGCTCATCTTCTCCAAAATTTTGAGAAGATGGGCCATGGAAGCCATGGCTTCCCAGCTCCGTCCATCCTCCGATTTAAGTCGGAAATTGGACATCCATGGGTCAAAATGGGGTAGAACGAAATTCTCTACCACATTAAACAACTAGATTTTGAAAACAAACAAGTTTTGTAGATCAAAACCAAGGAAAACCAAAAATGACATAAACTTAGATCTACAAGAATTTATCCATTAAAACCGAAAATACTAAGTACTAAACTTGTAGAGGATGATGAGAAGAACAATGGAAACAAATATTTTCAAAGGAAAAATCAAGATTTAAAATGCACAAATCTCCACTTTTGAGCAAGTTGTACTTGCCTAAGTGGGTTGGTTGAGGGAAATAAATGGAAGAGTGAATGAGGAGAGAGAGTGATGAAGAGAATATAAATAGGGGTTGGGTTGGCTTAAGAAAATCCTAATCTCTAAACATGCTCTATCCATTCCACTAATGACATGCTTAAAAGCTACATGCAACCATTAATAAGTAATAAATAGAATTATGCACATGCTAAATACAGGATACCATGTACAGATTTCTAGAAAGTATACGTATATCGGGATCGGGGAGTGACACGTTGTGTCCCCCTCCGCCCCTCCGCGCCGCCCTCCGTCCTCCGACGCGAGCCGTGCTCGCTCACCCCCTCCCGCCCGTGCCCCCTCCGCCCTGCCGCGTCCCCCTCCGTGCGCCCCCTCAGCCCCCATCGAGCGTGGCTGCCTCTCCGGAACCCTCGACGGCTACCGCAGCATCTTCTCCGCGCCCCATGACAGCAATGGAGGCCTCACCGGCCGGCTCCCTAGGAGCCTCTCGCACTCGCACTTCTGAAGCCGGAACAGGGGCCGCTCTGACGACAACCACATCAACAGCTCTATCGGCCTCGAGCTCGCCGAGGAGCAATGGGCCCAGGGGAAGGTCAAGGAGGACCGGGTCCCACGTGGTGGTGTCGGAGGAGGGAAGGACAGCGCTGGTCGTGGTGGCACGGCGGGTGTGGTAGGGGGGCAGCGATGGTCGAGGCGGGTGGTTGGGGGTGTGTGTGGGGCGGGGGAGGGGGGGGGGGGGGGGGGGAAGAAAGACAATGAAGGAGGGTATTTTGGTCACAAAAAAATCGGTCAAAGGGGTTGACCGTGAGTGTTTGACGATTTCTGTCAAAAATTGGGACCGTCATGCATTCTTGTAATTGTGTGGAGTGTACCTTAAATATGAATAAATAAAGTGGGGTGCCACTCAAATTTTCTCTTTATAATTTTGCCTCCAGTAAATTATAATCTCGGATCCGCTAGTGATGGATGCACATATGTATTATTTTTCTATCATTTTATTGTATTTTCTCGAGTTTGTGGCTTTGGTATTTTGGTGGAGAGTTAGTAATCTAGTGATACGTGAATCAATATATACCAGTAGTATGTAGCGGCTCGGCCAACAATCATCTATATCTGTTGGTAAGGAGTGTCGGTGAGGAGCTCTGAAACACCTATCCATTAAACAAGTGATTTATCATGAAGCATCCATTCAGTACTGGTTAGGGACCATTCTAGCAGAAAGGGGATTAGATGCGTCTCATGTCCATTACTCCCATCCGTTACAAATATACCACGTTTTATTCTACTTGCTTTATGGTGGAGGCAGCAGCTGCACCCTGCACGTATAGCTGCTCATCATGCGAGTGCTGCTATAAATCATATTCATTATTCATGTCCTCTTTCTTCATGAAAATTTTCTGTAGCACATAATATTTCGAAGAAATTGAACATAATGGTAAAAAATTTCAAAATTTTGAATTGGAGAATATTTCTGCCAGACGGTCTGGCAGAAATCATGCATGGAACTTGTGTGGGGTGCTTGGGGGAGCTGCTGCTAGGTGGGGAGCCCTGCATAGGAGGAAGCTGTTGCTGCGTGGGGTACTTGGGGGAGCTGCAGCTGCGTGGGGGTGCTTGGGGTGCTGCTGTGTGGGGTGCTGGGTGGGGAGTCCTACATGATTTTCGCCATACCGTAGCCGGAAATGTCCTAAATTTCGAAAAAAATTCAAACTCGTGCCGTTTTGTCCAATTTCGTGAAAATATAGTCTCCTACAGAGCATGCACAAAATATAGCACTAGATGACTGACTGAGATTTTTTTTTTTGGCGAGTCCTGCTACCTTGCCCGCCTGCGGGCCTGTCCGTCCGCCATGTGCTGCCGTCTCATTGGCAGGTCGACCGACGTGGAATCCACCCATATAGGAGGGTAATGAAGTTCAGCCACGCAGGAGAGCGGACCAGCTCGCATGCAAGCAAATTACCTTTTTCCCTTGTTTGGCAGTTGCTTCTGTCTCTTTGTTCATTCCATGCTGATTCTATTTCATGAATAAAAAGTCGGTGACATTTAAGTAACTTCTTAAACAACTTGTGATGGTTTGGATGAAATGGAGTAATACTAGTATTTTTTGTATGTATCCTATGATTTTTTTCCCATCCTTTTGAGAAGGCCACAAAACTTATGTAGTTAAATGGTAGAAGCCACGTAAAAGGGGAAAAGTAGTTGTACGTTTATTTCGACTACAGAAACTCAATTAGGAACTGAAAATAAGAACTCACAATACAGTTACTGACACATGGATTTATTTCTAACAGGTCCTTAAAAATAAGAACTTTGCTAGAAGCAAAGCTTGGCGGGTTACCTCGTCGAAAGGCACTAGCTAGCCTAGACAATAAGGGGAGTCCTAATTGTAAGACACTAGCCTCGTCGTAGGACAACATGTACATCCTGTGTCTATATATATGGTCTGCAGGTCGAGACAACACATCCTCAAGTCTAGAATCATGATAAGATCTCTATACGATCAATTGTTTCAATAAAAAATAATAATATTTGATCACAAATCACGATGGCAAGTAGCGAAGCTTAGATTAGGAGTAAGTAATGAAATAAACCACAAAATCACGATATGAATGCTTGGAGGCATGCCTCCAAGGGGGCTCGAACCCGCGCCACTGTGCCGGGGAGCTCCACCATTCCCAACGGACTACGGGAACCACAATACCCAAGTTCATCCTATAAATTTTGAATACACAATCGAGATACATCCGAATCCAGAATGATGATAGAAAGATGACAATAATATGATAGTCCATAATAAATTATATGCAAAAATGTTCTACATGAGATAAAATCGGGTCTGCATGTGGGCCCCACAAGAGATCAAAAAATGAATAAGTTAAAATTGACTTCAAATTATGAAATTGAACATATGAGCGGTTCCAAAATGAAAATAAGGTCTCATCGGATCTTACTGACTTGAAATCCGAGTTCCGGATCGCAAATGTGCTGAAGAATAAAATATTGGTAGTCCTAATTGTACCAAAAAATAATCCAAGTTAAAAATAACTCCAAATAGGAAAATGGAAGGATTTCCCACCTGAGAAATCGTAAGAGGAGTCCAAATAAATTTACAAATCTGAATTCTGAGTCTCAGATCGCAAGTTAGGCACTAATCAATTAGTAGGTCTCGCTGCCAAAGCGAGATGTGCAAGAAGGAAGTCAAATAAGAAAATAAATATAAAGGTGTGTTTGATTGGAAGGTGAAAAATATGTGGAAAAGAAATTAATTCCATGGAATTATTTTCCTAGGAAAAAAATTCTATGGAATTTTAAAAAAATTCCATGGAAAACTTAATTTGGGTGTTTGATTGTCATTATTTTCCACAAAAAATAATTATTTTCCATGGAAAATGATATTTTCCTATGGGTTGGACAAGTTTCATTTTCCACCATTTTAGAAGAAAATATGGAAAATGGTAGTTTTTTGGAAAATAATTCCATGGAAAATATAAGCTATCAAACACTACAATTGATGGAAAATTTGTGATGGAAATATTTTCCATGGAAAAAAAATCCCAATCAAACACAGCATTAAGAGGAAAATCAAAATAAGGATACTAACTTAATGGAGATCTCAGAGTAGCCTGCGACAAATCGTACAACTCAATAAATAGTGATCCGATCGACGATGTCACGACCCGGTCCCAATTACTTGGGTCGAATCGGATCATGCCCAGCCTGCACCGTTGTTGAGACGGCGGCAGTAAGCTGTATCCATTTGCAAGTAATATCAACAACACAATAATTGCCACAATTTATTATTCCGAATTTAAAAACTTTTACAATGAAATGAAAGATACAACTTAAATCCATTTTCTATAAACATCATGAAGAGAAAAAAACTCTAGACAAACAGCTCATCAGTCTCGAAATCATCGTCCTCTAGTTGGGACCTCGGGAAATATCGCGGAACAAAGCCTCATCAGTGTTACCTAAAAAATGTTGGATCTCCAGTCAGGAGTGAGCAAAGTACAATTCATGCTAATTTGACAATTGAAATAATAATAGAATCATGCACTTTTAAACAATTTAAAATAAACAGTTCTTCAGCAGTTAAAATATTGTGATGTGAATAGGCAATGAATATGACCGGCTTGGGTTGTACAGTGAATGATATGGCTTATCCCCGTGTGTATGAGGGGTAAGCTAATACAGTTCTAAATTATTACTTTGGATGTGGTCATACTCATTACACTACTCCTCCAGTCCCCAAACAGTTACAGTAGTTACAGTCAGTGCTCTCAGAGAGAGTTCCGTGTTGCATCGTGGTTTAAACTTGCATTAAAACGATTACTAAATAATTGTAAACTAACACAAAATGTACTTGTCTCAAATTGGACTGGACTTGAAGGGTTGAGACTTCGGGATTGAAATTAGCCTCGTCCTCGAAATCCTACATTCGAGAAGTTTGTCTCAGATTCCAGAGTTATCATGCTAACTATGCTAGTTGCAATCTCTAAATTTTGTCCTAATCAATTTTAATCTTGGATTACGCTATCACAACAAATCTAGATTATCGGGTGCGTTGTAATTATTTACGAGGGAAAGATCAATTTAACTTTTTATTTTGGAAAACTCGTAGTTACCAATTTAATTGGTTAAAACTTTGTATTTTTCGTAATTATACATATAAAACTAAATTTCTTGTTTAATGAGAAAACATGATCTTTGTTTAAATATTACAAACTTGTAAATTTTTAATGTGAGAAAAATCTCATTAATTTTTCTATATCAAAATAATATTTATTTTAGTTTTACGCCTTTACGCTAAAAAACCAGCAAAACCAGAAAATGAAAGAAAAACTACGCTACAATAATTACAGGCCATAGAGAAAGAAAATAGAAAAGCTGGGCTTATGCCCTTATAAATTATTGAATTTAAATAAGAAATAGACCTGGGTTAGTCCTGAAATCTCTCCTACAATTTAATTATAAAAACTAATAATTAAAATAAATTTGTTTGCCATGAAATATAAAAGAGCAGAACAATTATCGGAGGACTGGACTTTTACTTCACGTTACAAACTCGCTTGTACAAAGAAAGTCTAGGGACGAAAACCTAGGTACAGCAATCTAAGTACAATTGTTTATTTTTGATTCTGGGGGTAACGATAGAGGCTCGGGAAAGCGACGGCCGCTCTGCCTTACTCCTTGGACGATCGGTATGCAGCCTTGGCTCTTGTGACGAGATGCTTGGCGTTGATGAAGAAACGCTCTTCTTGCTCTCCTCGTATTGCTCTTCTGGCTTCTCTCTTTCTGGATTTATCTCTCTGTATTTTCTCTCTGGTTATCGGGGGAGCCTCCCTGTATATCTCCTCGCAAGGGAATGGCACCTTGCTATTTATAAGAGTGGGGGGCATCATTAGGGTTTGCACTTATTGTCCATTCTCAAAGTGGCGGCGGCCTGGTGATTGATCAATCTGGGCCCTTAGTCTTGAGTGTGAAGGATCTGGACCATTAATATGGATTATGCCAAATTCCATCATTAATAAATGTTGATTGCAATAAATCTCCATCATGATGATTTGCTGATGTCCGCAAATCCAAATGAATCAATTTAATTCATTCTTTTGCCACGTGTCCCAAATTATTGGGATCTGACCCAAAATTTGATTATCTTTAGGATACGTGTCCTGTCATCATTATTGAGCCGCATGAGGAGTGTTCATATTTGGGCCGTATGAAGGTCGTCATGACCGAGCCGCATGAAAGATTTTATGACCGAGCCGCATGAATAGTCTCTATACTCGAACCGCATGAAGGTTGTCATGACCGAGCTGCATGAATATGTTCATGACCGAGCCGCATGGGAGTCTTCATGGCCGAGCCGTATGAGAGTCTTCATGGCCGAGCCGCATGGATTTTTTCATGGCTGAGCCGCATTGGGGACCTTTATGATTGAACCGCATAGGTTTCTCTGCACTGGCCGAATGAACTCATCTAGTCTGGCCGCATAGACTTGCCTCGAAACTTGGTGGATGGCAACACGTCTACGAGGATTTTTTTCAGTTCCCTAGGAAGATAGTGCTCTTATGTCAGTCATCATGACTACTTTATGTCAGGGCTGTCAGCTATCAGCTGTCAACCGTCAGAGCATTTAATCGTGTTGAATGACGCTGGGTACAGCTGTTTTGAAGAGACACGTGGCTTTTCTCTGTGGGCCGCATGGAGCTCACTCGTGCTGTCTATGCGTTTGAGCCGCATGGGACTCCTGAGCCGCATGAGACTCTTTGGCCGCATGGATCATTTTTCTCTTCTTTTTCATGCTTCTACAAGACCCCCTTCAAAGTTTTCAATTTGCAAAATTGAAATACTTTGAATAAGAAGAAGCATGATTATGCGAGAGCCGCAGGGATGTATTCTGTCCTAGCCGCATGGATTTGTCCAGCCGTATGATTACCTCAACCGCCTAACTTTCTGAGCCGCATGGGCTTTCTTGGCCGCATGAGCTTCTTGCCACGTCTTCCTGCCACGTGTGCAAATCTTTTGTAAATCTTCTGCATTTAATGCTCTTGATTTGCTGTCGGTTTTTTAAGAGCCGCTTTTTGGGCCAGGATCCCAAGAGTCAGGATATTATTCAGCCGTTTTGCCTCGATAACCGAAGAGTCGGTCATCATGTTACACGCGGATCGAGGCGTTCCTTCCTTGCCTATAAATAGGAACACTCTCGTTCTGGGGAATCTTCTTTTCTCTCTCTCATCTTCGATCTTTTGCTGCTCTAACTCCTTTCTCTCTCAAGCACCTATGGCTCCTAAGAAGACTGCTGTGTCGAAGGCTGCGAAGGGCAAGGCGGTTGCTTCTGCGGTGACTGCGATGGTGAACGTGGCCGCCCCTCAGCCGGCCGTTGTTCACTCCGACGTTCACCCACCTATTGCTGGTAAGGGCATTTGCCTTAGAACCCTAACTGCCATGGCTCTGTTGCATAATTTATGCACAAGTCGCATGTACGAGGTTCGTCGATATGACCGCATAAGCACTTCGCCCAGGGGGCCGCATGGGCTTGTCATACTCGATCTGAACCGCATATATATTTTTGATTTGGGCCGCATGAGCGTAGTTCACTTTTGAACCGCATAAGCTCATCTGAATCTGAGCCGCATCAGCTCATATGAATCTGGATCCTAGGCGTACTTAACTTGAACTGCATGAGTCTGTCTGTTCAGGACCGCATGAGTCCGCAGGGACTTTGAACCGCATAGTCTCACCTGAATCTGAGCCGCATCAGCGCCTAGATTTTGTCCGTTGAGTCTATGTGAATCTTGAACCGCATAGGCCCTTCCGAGCCCAAATCGCAGAAGCTTCATAAGCTCATCTGAACTTGATTTGTGTGGACTCGTCTGACTTAGAGCCGCATAAGACTATGATGAACAGAACCGCATGGATTCATCTGGTTCTGAGCCGCATGAGGCCGTGACGACCCGAGCCGCATAGACTCGAATGATCTTTTCAATGCTTCTTGTTTTGACTATCTTCTAATCTTATTTCCTTCGTCTCTCTTCAGTGAATCTGCCAGTAAATCATGCGGGGGAACTTCTGGTTGGCTCGAATCAACTTGCTATGGATGTACGACGGGACGATTTAGTTCGTCAAGTGTCAGAGCAGCTCCTTGTTAATGAGCCTTTGGAGCGACTGAATGCTATCAGGGTTCAATCTTTCCAATTCCTTAGTGACATGATGAGCTCCGGGAAGCCTAATGGGAAGCATCTAAGGCCGGTCTTCCTCTTTGGGGATGCGTTGATCATAAAAAACTCCCGAGTGCTGGATATTTTCGAGAGTTGGGATTTTGATCTGGATGGGATTCCGATTCATATCCCCGTTATGAAGCGTCATTTCCCTTTTGCGTGGTTCAACATGATCTTTTTGGACAGGCAGATGACAGACCCCCTCACTCCAACCAGACCGGGGATGTTCGTGGGTAAAATCCGTTATAATAAAACTACTGGGTCAGTACGCGCGATCAAGGAACCGGCCAGTCAATCTGTGATGGGGTTAGCTTCGGGTACCTTCATCAACACACCCGGTCCTAACTTCTTATTTTCTCAGGCTGATACCTTCCTGAGCCAGCTTGCTCGAAAAGGGTCCTATCCTGTTGGCAGATTGGCACTGCTGGGCTGGCTACACCCCACTCCCCCGTGGGCTAACTTGACCTCGTAGATTCTGTGGAAATACGAGACGTTTCTACGAGATGTCGATCTTTATGATGCTATCCGTGGTACCAGCCACAGATTGCCCATTAATAAGCCGTTGTTCATGGCCCTTTTGGAGATGTATAACCATCGGACAGGAACTTTCTTCACACCTGTAGGGAAGTTGGGGCTCGCTCTCCATGAGATGTATGCTGTCTCCAAGCTTCCCTGGGGAGACGAGCCCTTCGAAGCGTACACTCCAACGAACGAGGAGTTTCAGGATCTAGATCGACGATTCCCAGGCTTCGTCGCTGTGTACCAAGAACTGTTATGTCACCATAGTACCTGTCACCGAACGGCTATCTAGAAAAATGATAGCTCGAAAGGGGACACTCCCCATACCAACTCTTGGGTCTCCTATCTTTTTAAATTCAGTGCTGCTGGCCGGGTTACTTCCCGAGATCGTCAAACTCCTAGGGAAGTAGAAGGCTTGGTGTCGACTGCTAGGAGGTCGAAGTCTAAGGGTGACAAGTTTGGGAGTCAGATTAAATCCTTCAGCTATTTTTATTATGGTACTCGGCGGCTGTCAGAGAAGGCACTCTTGGCAGGCTTTTTAATGGTGTGGCTGCGCAATTGTGTGGTCTCAGGAGGGGCAGGTGCTATCGAGAGGATCAGCCGTCACTTTATTCTTTCCGCCGTGAAGTTGGCCTTTGGGGTCAGGCTGGCTCTTCTTCCCGCTATGGTGTGCAGCATTCATCATGGTCTCCGCGTCTTCTCGTCCAAGGTCATCACTCGTGACGTGATGATGGACTTTGAGCATATAGAGCTGCCTTATCATTACCTGCTGGGGTGGCTGTTGTTGCATTGTCGGTCTTTGATTAGGCCTGGGACGGGAGACGGCGTTACGCACGACGACGCTTTTCTTTTCAGGTATCACCATCAGCCTTGGGAATATAGTACCATGCCGGCGTGTCGGAGGATGCTGGCGAGGGTGGACGGATATGATTTCTTCGTGTCCGTTCCCCGTTTAACCGACTAGGAAGTGAGGAGTGTCCATGTTGATGGCGTTGGATTCCCTCATTTCTTACCTGAGAAGATGCGTTTCTGGTTGCGTAACATTCGCCCGGCGTATTTAGTTTATCGCAACCGCAACACTGTGTACCTGGAGCCCTACTTGCCAAGTAGGTTTGCCCGTCAATTTGGGTATAGGAAACTATTCCTTGGGCATCCCAGTTCCTGTCTGGGATTTGAGGGTAGTATTCTTGATGGTATTAGGGCATGAAGCTACTATGACACTTATCATACTCGAACTAGCTTCTCAGTTCCTACAGCAAACGTGCTGGGGGAAATCTTGCATATGGCAGCCTTATACCATGTTACGGCAAACCAGCCTCCTGTTGATTTTGATCCGAGGACTAGCTTCATCGTGGGCACTTGTTTGGCGGAGAGGGCTACGGTGTCAAAGGCAAAGAAGAAAGGGGCGAATAGGGTTTCCACGCCCGATTCTGAGTCCTTTGACACAGTTGAGGAGAACAACGAGCGAAACGATAAGGATTCTCTCTCTTCTGGTGGCGAAGCAGCGACGAATCAGCCGTCCATCATGGCAGGTGAGATGATGACGGATCAACCGTCGGTCGTATTAGATGAGGTGGTAGATCAGTTGCCATCTGTATCAGAGGTGGTAAGGGTAGAACCACCGCCTGCCGTGTCTGGTCCCTTGCGTAAGCGAGGCAGGCGTGAGTCTACTGACGGAGGAGTACCCTTTGCCGTAAAGAGAGCTACGGTCAGACCTCTTAGGCTACTTATTACGGAGAGGGGTGAAGATGCTGACGATGTTCCGGAGGTAAGACCAAGTTGGAGCCATTCCCTTGTTGTGGTTTTCTTTCTCTTGGGATATGACCTAGTCATTTTTCTTTGTAGGTGTCTGACGAACCAGGCTCTCATGAACCGTCTGCTGCTCCTGAGGTTGATCCGGCTTTTGCTGCTTTGAATAGTGGCATGTGTGCCGCGGTCCTTTCTGCGGGAGCTCTCTCAGCGGCGGCTGAGGGCTCCCAAGTTGCTGAGGCCCCAGCCCAGGGTGACGAAGGTTTCCTCGGGTCTGTCTCTGAGGTTGCTGAGTTTCCGCAAGGCGACGCCGATCTCGTCGCATCCCCTCCCGAGGGTGCTGGGGCGGAGGAGCCTATCATATTTGGCTCGGAGGCTGCTGGTGAAGAGGCTGCGGTGGCTGCAGACGAACCTCAGCCTCCACACCCTTCCGCTGGTAAGATAAGCCAAATATTGACTAGTGAGGGGGCTTATTTGCTCTATCAACATATCCTCCAGGTCAAATCGATTCATGGTTGTCTTGGCCCTACAGGTCCTGACCCTTTACTTCCCACAGCGGATGTTCTTGGGGAAGGCTCGGCCTGCCGTGATCTGGGGGAAAGGAGCGTTTCCTCTCCTTCACCAACTCATGTCGAGGGGCCTCCCGCCAGCTCCGGGCAGATATGAATGGAGCTTGTTCCGGGAGCGATGGTCTCCGCCTCATCCTTTGCTGCTTATACGGCTTCGGAGATTGACTTCTCAACCCTGCCGAGCATTCAAGTTCTGCGGGCTGCTGAAGAGGAGTTGGCCAATGTTCATGCGTCCTTCCGCACGGAGTTTGTTTCCCTTGTGGCAGGAGCGGCAGATTCTGTTACGTCTTCTTCCGTGTTGCCAGCTACACTCCCGTTAACGTCGGCTTCTTCGGAGGCTCTGGATGAGGTGTCGCAGGATGTGGTCGACAGCTTCTATCGCCACTTAAAGAGGGACGTAGATGCTGCCGTAGAACGTAGGATCCCTTTTACTCTGTCCCTGCGGTGCGCTCGGGGTCAGATTGAAAGTTTGAAGTCTTTTCCTGGCGGGGTGGGGCTGGCTGCGCTCCTGGAGCCCAAGTTGGCAGAGGCTGATCAGCTCGTGACCCAATTGCTGGCGATACGGCAGGCTGACTTGCCTGCTGCGATTGAACGGGAGCGGGGCTTCCTTATTGCTGCTCGGGATAGGATAAAGCTTGCTCGAGATACTGCCGGGCCAGTTGTGAAGGGGGACCTTGACGAGCTTTCTGCTTCGTATGACAGGCTGGGTCGTCGAAGTCAAGCTTGTAGGGCTCGGGAAGAGACTGCTTCTCGTGGAATAGCTGACACGAATGAACAGATTCTCGCACTTCAGAGGGAATTGCTTTCCTAGAGTCGGAGCTGGAGGCTGCTCGTGCGAAACAGGAGTCAATCGTTCTGGAGGCCGATAAGGTTTCCCGATCTTCTACTAACCTGGAGCGAGCTTTCAAGAAATTCGAAGGCAACTGGCAAGCTCATGCTCATCTGGAGGACGCGGCGGTGCTGACCCAAGAGGCGGAGTGTCGAGCTAAACAGAGGTTTGAGCGGTCGGTTGCCTTGCTGACGGATCGTCTCACGGCGTTATGTGCCCCGGAGCAATGATCAGTTTTCTGTTTTCTTTTGCTGTTTTTTTTCTTCTTTTCATTTGGTAAGGGATGTGATCCCAAATGATGTAGCACTTTGAATTTTGAATAAATGAGCATGTTTCAGTTCATCTTCTCTTTCTTGTACTTGTGGGGTTTGTGGAATTGGACCTACTGGGGGATTATTTGTGGACCTGTCACCCTGGGCGTACCTTGGTTTTAGGTACGAGTAACAAGTTTTGGAGAGGAACACCTAGAATAACTTCGCGATAAGACAGCTATAGAAGTTTTCGGTATTCGAGAGAATGCCAGGGAGCAACTGGGCTCCCAGGCATGATAGGGAAGAGATGGGTGTGTACTGGAGACCCAGTACAGCGTCTGTGGTCGACTGAGGACATTTGTGGTCATCGGAAGACGTTTGTGGGCCTATTATCTTTGGGCGTACTCAGATCATGGGTACAGATAATAAGTGGAGGGAGGACCATCATACTTACTCAGAGGTAGTGAGGACATGGCAAGTATAGGGATTTCTTTATCGTGGGATCTTCCTGCTCAGAGGTAGTGAGGACATGGCAGGATTGGATTCAACAGAGGATATTTGTGGACCTACTATCCTTGGCGTACTCCGGTCGTGGGTACGGATAATAGGTCAAGGGGTAACCATCATACTTACTCAGAGGTGTAAGGACATGGAAGCATGAATGGTTTCTTCGACGGAGCCTTCCCACTCAGAGGTCATAGGGACATGGCAGGAGTGGGCTCAATGAAGGATACATAGAACGACTCAGAGGTAGGAGGACATGGAGGTTCTATGCGAGGGGGCAGTTTGTTTTTTGGTGGAAGTGGAACAACTCAGAGGTAACATCGACATGGTTGTATAGGAATTTGGTGGATCTGTTACCATTTTTGTGCATTGAGAATGCGGGCGGTAGATCAGGTGAGTTCAGCGGTACCAGCGGGTACATGACTCTTATGATTGGAAAAATGTGAGAATGAGTTCAGAGGGACCAGCGGGTACATTACTCGGCAATCTGAAATTTCGTGGGTACGAGTTCAGCGATACCAGCGGGTACATGACTCGATGATCTGGAAAATGTGAGTATGAGTTCAGAGATACCCTCGGGTACATGACTCGTATAATTAGAAAAATGCAGAAATAAGTTCAGAGGTACCAGCTGGTATATGACTCGTATGATTGGGAAAATGTGGGAATGAGTTCAGAGGTACCAGCGGGTACATGACTCGTATGATTGGAAAAATGTGGGAATGAGTTCAGAGGTACCAGCGGGTACATGACTCGTATGATTGGAAAAATATGGAAATGAGTTCAGAGGTACCAGCGGGTACATGACTCGTATAATTGGAACCAGAATGTAAGTTCAGCGGTACGGGGAGGTACATAACTCGACACTCTGGGATGTCTCGAAGATCAGACATAATACTTCTTCAGGAATTTGCCGTTGACGTGCAACATGAGCAAGTCTCCGTTTTGCTTTGCGATGCGGTAGGCGCCGTTGGAGAATACAGCCTCGATGATGAACGGGCCTTCCCATTTTGGTTGGAATTTACCGGTGGTTTTATGCGTCATAACCATCGGCCTCCGAACCGCCAGAACGAGATCGCCTACTTGGAATGTTCTGACCTTGACCTTCTTGTTGAAAGCTCTGGATATTCTGGCCTGATATAGCTCGATTCGCTGTTGAGCTAACAGGCGTTTCTCGTCTACGGCCTCCAATTCCTGTAGTCGACGATGGTGGTTTTCGTCTGTCGTCAACTGATATGTGAGGGCGACGCGGAGTGAGGGGATCTGAGTCTCTAATGGGAGGACTGCCTCACTCCCGTACACCAGGGAAAATGGTGTATTCCCGGTGGCTGTTCGGACTGTGGTGCGATACGCCCATAAGCATTCGCCAAGCTTCTCGTTCCAGTCGCGTTTGTTGGATGATACGAACTTCTTGAGCAGCTTGATGATTGTTTTGTTGAATGCTTCGGCCAACCCGTTTGCTGCCGGATTGTATGGCGTTGAAGCGATGTTCTGGATGCGGTGCTTGTCGCAGAACCGATAGAAGGCGTGACTTGCAAACTGCGGACCATTATCGTGTATGATCCTTCGTGGCAGTCCAAAGCGATATATGACGTGATGCTTTAGGAAGCTGATCACGTTTGACGTCTTTACTTCTGCAAGTGGGACAGCTTTTGCCCATTTGGAGAAATAATCTGTAATGGCTAGTATGAATCGGTATCCTCGGAAGGAAGGCAGAGCAATTGGACCGATGATATCCATTCCCCATGCTTCAAATGGCCAGGACGCCACTGTCAGATGTAGAAACTCAGATGGTTGGTGAATGAAGTCCGCGTGGACTTGGCAGGCTTTGTATTTTCTGGCATAGTCTATCGTATCTGCCACCATCGTGGGCCAGTAGTAGCCCATTCGGCGAAGGCGGTCTTGCAATTTAGGGCCAGGCTGATGGGCCCTACAGACACCGTCATGAGCTTCTCGTACGGCTTCTTTGGCTTCTGCGTTTGACAAGCACCGAAGCAACAACCCGTCGTAGGATCGTCGATACAGCATTTTCGTCTCTGTATCGTAGAAGAATCTGAGAGAACGCCGTCTGATGGAGGTGACTTCCTTTGGATTCTCTGGGAGGATGTCGTAGACGACGAAGTCGATGAATGGCTGTCTCCAGTCTGGTGCTTCGTCGACCGCCTGGGCAAAATAGCTCGCCACGAATTGAACGTTGTTCTTGGGGCAGACCAGTTCGTGGCCTATCACGTCAACCGAATGATGAGTGTGGTTCGGAACTGCTAAGGAAGCGGCAAGGCCCGCTAGGGCATCGGCTTCGATATTTTGGAGTCTGGGGACATGTTCGATGAAGAATCCCTGAAATGACGAAATGATGTCGATCGCTATTTGGTGATAGGGAATCATGTCTTCATGGCGGACTTCGTATGACCTCCGAATCTGATTGACGATTAACTGCGAGTCGCCGTATGCTTCAAGATATTTTACCCCCAGCTCTTTTGCAAGTTGGAGACCGATGACTAAAGCGTTGTACTCGGCCACATTGTTAGAGCAGGGTTCCGTGAGAGAGTAGGCACGACTGATCACCAGCCCGGTAGGAGAAATCAATACCACTCCGACTCCAACGACAATGTTTCCCTTGGGTCCAGTTCATGAAGCGTCGTCGAAGAACATCCGCCATATGCTATCGAGAGTGGTTGTATTCGAGTCGGCGACCTCATCTGGGATCTCTTTATATATTCTGGATGACTCCGATCCTGGGTAGGCTGCCAAAAAGTCTGCCAGGGCTTGACCTTTGACAGCCTTCTGCGGGACGAAGATCATATGATAGGGGGACAGCAATATTGCCCATGTAGCGAGACGAGAGCTGAGTGCCCCTGGTTTAGTCATGAGGACTCTGAGAGGGTTGACTCGTGAGATCACATGTATGGTTTGTCCTGTGACATAGTGTCGCGTATTCTGAATGGCGAACACCAAGGCGAGGCATTCCTTCTCTACCACGGTGTATCGGTGCTCTGGCCCAATCATCATTCGGCTGAGGTAGTATATGGCTTGTTCGTGACCTGCCTGGTTGTTTTGTGCCAACAGAGCACCAAGGGAGTGTTCTATTGCTCGTACGTAGAGCATGAATGGTTTTCCAGCAACCGGGGCCACCAGGACTGGAGGGTTCGACAAATATTCTTTGATGCTGTCGAAGGCATGCTGACATTCCTCGTCCCATACGAATGAGGCACCTTTCTTCATAAGGTGGGTGAACGGTCGGCATCGTCCAGAGAGGTTAGAAATGAATCTTCTGATGTAAGCTAGCCTCCCCTGAAGTCCTCTGAGTTCGCGGAGATTTCTCGGGGGACCCATCTCCATAATTGCCTTCATCTTCTCAGGATCTACATGAATATCCTGGGCGGTGATAATGAATCCTAAGAACTTTCCGCTGGATACACCCAAGAAATATTTTGTAGGGTTCATTTTTAAATTGTGGGCTCCTATCAGGTCGAATACCGTCCTCAGGTCCTGCAGATGGTCTCCCTTACAGCGACTCTTGACGGCGATGTCATCGACATAGCATTCCACCATCTTGCGCAAGTATTCTCTGAAGATGATACTCATGGCTCGTTGATACGTGGTGCCAGCATTCTTTAATCCGAAAGGCATGACTGTGTAACAGTATGTGCCAATCGGTGTTCGGAATGATGTATGCTTCTCGTCATCGGGAGACATCTTGATTTGGTTGTACCCCGAGAATCCATCCATGAATGACATACGTTCGAAGCCGCATGTGTTGTCAATCATGATGTCTGTGATAGGGAGGGAGAATTTGTCTTTCGGACATGCCTCATTTAGATTGCGGAAGTCGATGCAGATTCAGATTTTTCCATTCTTCTTGAGGACCGAAACTATGTTGGCGACCCAGTCAGGATGTTACTCCTCACGAATGAAGCCGCTGGCTATTAGTTTGTTGACTTCGGCTTCGATCGCATCCATGACGCCTGGGCGGAAGCGTCGTTGTTGCTGCTTGACTGGCTTTGCATCTGGCCGTATGTTGAGCTTGTGAAGAGCAATATCGGGATCTAACTCCGGCATGTCTTCATAACTCCATACGAACACATCAATATATTCTCTGACAAGTTCCAGCAGCGATTCTCGCTCTTCGTCTGTTAGGCTTTTACTGACGAAGATTGGCTTTGGAGAGGATTCGCTGCCGAGGTCGACCTGCATAACCTCATCTTCGGTAGGAGGTTCTCTCTGCTCGAACCGCTTTTCCCATTGTGCATCCAGTTGTTGGGCCCACGGCTCTAGCTCGAGGATTTCAGGAATTTCTTCGTCTTCTTCGTAAGCGTCGGCGAATGCCATATTGACTGACAAGACTTGTCTGAATATGTCTCCGATGCTGGTATCCGAGTCGGAGGTTGGTGACCCGGTTGAATGTGACTGCCAGTCATACTCTTCATCTGAACTCTCAGGGGTCATCGTGGGAGTTACATACCCTAGTCCACATCGAGTTTTGCTATAGTAGTCCCGTGGCTTGCCAGCCGGGACTGGTGGCTTCAAAGGTAATCGTCGTCCGGTGCCGTTGTTCAAGCCTGGTGTAGTCTCCAGATCATATCCCTGTTTTTGCATAAGATATTTGGACTGAGGGCTATAAAGATACAGAGGCCGTCTCCCGGCATTTGACCCAAGATCGACTTCTTTTATGGTGAAGGGACGCGGATTTTCCTTCCGGCCGAAGATGATTGGATGATCCCCTCCCTCGATTATGCGGTAAGCATCTTCTGCTGTAATAAGCTGGATTACGGTGTGTACGTTTGTCACTTGTGTGTGTAGGTGGGTGCCTATACCATGTTCCATAGCGTACATTGTACAAAGCTTATTAAGCTCGATGTAGTTCAAAGATAGCCCTTTATTGATGAAATAAGGTATCTTTTCTAGGGGAATTACATCATCTGCGGAGGGAACATCAGTGTGGGCAGCCACATACTTGGCTAGCTCCGGTTCCTCTTTGGCTACCCCCTGTATAAACGAAGACTGGGAGGACGGCCTGGTCAACTTGATCGTCAGAGGTTCAACTGGTGGAGCAGAGTGTGGAGTTGTCGGCAGACTAGCAACCTCCAGCTTGGTACTCGATGCTGGGCGGGGAGTGGTTGGTTCGCTAGAAGTCCCAGGCCTTGCATCGGGGTGACGACTCTTCTTGGGAAGACGTCTCGTCATTGGCTTGTCAGAGGGATTGAGCTTCTTGGTTTGTGGCTGGCTGACTCTTGGCAGTCTGATTGTTAGTAGCTCCGTTGTAGGTTTCGGCACTTGGCCCAACCTCGGCAGTCGGATTATCATCTGTTCTTCTTGCGCCGAGAGACTGATCGCGTCCTTACGCAGAGTGGCCGTAAGGGGTACGGACTTGCCTGGTTTGCGAGCCTGGAGGTGGATTGTCAGAGGTTCTTCTGATCTCGTGGCTGTCTTGGCACGAGCTTGCACATCTTCTTCACCAAGGTGCTTCTTTGATTTTTTGTACAGGCAAGAGTCTGAGTAATAAGATTCGACCCCCTTGAAGGGATCAATATCAGCAAATTCTGTCCTCACGAAGCCATGCTTATCGATATATTTGAAGCATTGGTGCAGCGTGGAAGGCACGATCATATAATCGTGTATCCAGGGGCTCCCCAAAAGGATGTTGTAAGAAGTGTCGGCATCTTTGACGTAGCAGGTGACTTCTGATTGGAGATCGCCAATCTAAAACTTCAGGCGAATCTTTCCAATTGGGTAGCTCCTGCCCGAATTGAAACCGCTGATGGCGGTGCTTGTAGGCGTCAGGTGATGCATCGAAATACGAAGATGATGTAGCATATCCTTCGGAATGATGCTTATGGAAGATCCAGGATCATTGTGCATCCGGTCCACCTTTACGTCGCCGATGTATCCAGTGTAGTATAACGAGCGATCGTGCAGGTTGGTTTTGATGAGCATGTCCTGCGGAGAAAAGACGATATTGGGCATCGCTCCCGTACACGCACTGTCTTGGAGATCTGCAGGTTGATTTTCTCCCGTGAGGTTGACCTGAGCCAAGTATGCGTCGGCATTTTGGAGTGCATCGCTCAAGGCTACGCGGACATCCTTCGAGAGCCTCAGCAGTTCATATAAGGACAATTTGGCCGGTGTATTGGCCAATTGTGCCAAGATGTCGAAGTTGTAGGGCCTCTCCAGCCCCTGAGGTGTCTCTTTTCGGAGGGATTTGTCGAAGCGAGTCTCCTTCGGCCTAGGCTTGTCGGTCGTCGGAGGTTGAGGAGGCCCTGGAGCGTCAGTGGTAGCTGGCGGATGATCCTCATTTGAGTTCTCAGCCGCAGGTTGGGATTGTGCTCCAGATCGAGTAACGACGGTCGCGACTTCTTCTACATCTGCCGAGACGGTGCGACAGGATCTGACGTTTCCACTTCTCTTCTTGTGAATGGGAGGCGGCGTGGACTGAGTTACCTCGTGGACTAGGTCCGGATGGACCCACATGATTTCCCCTCGTGATGTGGTGAGGGGTATTAAACTAGTAGCTTGATCCCGAGCAGGCGGAAGATTAGCGATTTCTATCGTTGCCAGAGGGATGGGTATGACACCGTCTTGAGTCTCTGTTGGAGGGAAACTGCCGAATTGTACGGACACCATGTTGGATGCTACGGTTACCTCCTCGAAATCGATGGCCAGAGCGTTTGAATCGATAAGATTTTGGATGTATCATTTTAGTTGGTAGCAGTCATGTGTAGCATGGTGGACGTAGCGGTGGTAATGGCAGAACTTTGGGTTCTCCAGATCTGCTGGCCGAGGTTCCCGTCTTGGTGGAGGAAGCTGAATTCTGTCTCCTTGTATGAGCATGTCCAAGATAGGCTTGACGTGGCCGTCTTCGAAAGAGTAAGTGATTTGCGGCCATTGTTTGTCCGCCTGTTTTGACTCAGGTTTTTGGGTTGTATCTGCCACCATAGCCTGCTTTCCCTTATTGTCTCGGTTGTTGGAGGGGCTACTCCCATTGTCGTTGTTGGTGTTGGGATGCCTGCCCTTGTTCTCTCCCTCCGAGATGTGCAACCCCAGTTGGCGAGCCTTCTTCAACCGTTCTTCGGCACTTGTGGCGCTGATGATAAATGCCTTCCAGTCCTTGAATTAACTCTCGCCCATCCAGAGACTGATTGTTGGGAGCAATCTCTTTTGGCAAATTTCAATCAAGGAGGAATCCGAATTACCATATGGTAACTTCATTGCGGTTTGACGAAACCGCTCAATATAATTCCTCGTCAGCTCTTTCTCTTCTTGGACGACGTCCATGAGGGTAGACATTGTGACGTCCTGTCCTACCTCGTAGAATCCCTCCAAAAACAAGCGCTTGAAGCCAGCGAAGGAGTGGATGTAGTTGTCTGGCAAGTTGCGGTACCAGTCGAAGGCGACTCCTTCCAATGCCCCAATGAATAATCGCGTGAGAATAGCATCATCATGGGGCAGATGGTCGGTGCTGAGGTCTTGCCATCATACGGGTTGATATTGAATGGCTTATATCTTGGTGGGAATGGAACATCCCTCCATTCAACAGGGTATGGTTGCCGTATTCTGAGGTATTGAGAGTTTTCTCGGGCGTGGAACATAGCTCGGAGCTCCTGAACCTCTTTTCTTACTTCTCAGGCCTCATCTGTCGCGGTAGGGGCCGTTATTTCGGGAGGATTATTGCCCGGGTTTGGTGCTGCTGAGTTTGAGTCTGCATTGACCGCGGGACCCGTGCTTGTTTGGCCAGGCGTCCCTCCTTGCAGAGTCGAAAGAGCTGCTTTGATTTCATCTACAGCCTTGACCAAGGCCTGCAGTATAGTCTCCAAAGTGTCGAAGCGTTGGCGATCACTGGAACCACCTTGATTGCTGTCCGTCATGAACACCGTCCTTACATGAGGAGTGATGGAAGGAACGGTGGAGGATGTGCCCTCCGAGTCATACCCATGCACCGAGAAGTCATCGGGGTATGTAGGAATGTTTTCTTCGGGTTCAGACTCGAAGGGAATAGTACCCCCAGCTTCGGAGCTTGCTTCATCTTGAGAGTTATGGATGTCCTCGGGGACATCAGCTTCTGTCATACCTGATGGGAGAGTTGTTTCCCCGGGCTCGTCTCCTTGAAACATCGAATTGTTGTGGATGTTCGGAGGAGTGCTACCCCCAGTTCCTATGACCCCCAGCGATGTGGATGATGAATTTCCCATTGTAGCAGATTTTGTTTTTGAACGGGTGTTTTGGAAAACTCTGGTGGTGGCCGACTGTTTAGAAGAAAGCTTTTTAGCTGTAGTGGTTGCTATCTTTGGGCTGGAGATACTTGCCTTCTTCCCTCTCCCCTCGGCGGGGTTTTTATGATTAGAGTTACAGGAGACAACTGGAGGCGCCTCGTCCTCTGAGCTCGGGCGTTGTAGCCTTTGGAAGACGGATGGTCGGTCTTCTTTTACTGCCGCGTTGTTGCAACAGCAGTTGACGATGATCTGGGTGTAGTGACATCCGTGTGAGGATTCTTTGCACATCGAGACCCCTTTTCTTTCCTTGCGTTTGTGGAGGATAGCCTCATACAGGTCAGAGGAACCACTTTGTCCGTTTGCCGCCGGGGGCTGGATTCGAGTGGTTCTGTACAACTTTCCATCAGAGGCCCGCGTGATAATCAGCGAGACGCCCTGATGGTCAGAGGTTGGGGCAGCTGTCTGGACTTGGTGAGCCCGTGCTGCCCTAGACTTCTTCCTTTTAGCACTTGCGGGTGCGTAATAGGAAGAGTCCAAGTTGAATTCCCCGGAGTCTGGCTTATCATCCTGAGACCTATCAGGGTCAGGACCGCATAAGAGACGGTCGAAGACTGATCGAGAGAAGCGTAGAACAGACGTTATGCGGCTAGGAATGGAAACCGTGCAGGCTGTCTGCATGCGGCTGTCTTTAGCTGCCGGATGAGTTGTTCTTGTGCGGCTAGGAGTCACGACCGTGCAGGCTGGCCACATGCAGTTGGCAATTATGGCCGCTTGGGTTTTCTGCAAGCGATTGACTTCAGTAACCGCATAAGTTTCATCCATATGGTTGGCAACTGTAGCCGCATAAGCTATGTGGCTGACAGACGTGGCCGTGGAAGTTTTCTTCCTGGGGCTGGCGGATGTAGCCGTTTGAGCTTTCTCGATGCGGCTAGCACCCTTATGCGGCTAGGATCGCATAGAGTTCCTCTTTGCCCCTGCAAGTCCAGCATCATAGTGTTTTCTTCTGCCGGACTTGGGGACAGCAGAGTTGTCTACGGTCTTAAGTGGGGCCGCAGGAGAGTCTTCCTCGCCGTCTTGAGTAACAGAGGGTATCTCTGCAAGAGCTTCAGTAGGAGCGAATGATCTGGGTCTCCACTCTTTGCGGGCCTTCTTTGTGCGGGCTCGCTTCTGGACTGGGCCAGCGCTCTTGTCGGAGAGCATTTCTTCAAATGCCTGTTGGTCGAACCGGGCGACCAGCATCTGTTGAGTGAGCCATATTTGGCTGCATCCGATGGCGTCACCAACTCCTCAGCTGTGGAGAAGTTTGTCCCCAGCAGAGTCGCCATCGTGTTTGCCATGAAATATAAAAGAGCAGAACAATTATCGGAGGACTGGACTTTTACTTTACGTTACAAACTCGCTTGTACAAAGAAAGCCTAGGGACAAAAACCTAGGTACAGCAATCTAAGTACAATTGTTTATTTTTGATTCTGGGGGGGTAACGATAGAGGCTCGGGAAAGCGACGGCCGCTCTGCCTTACTCCTTGGACGATCGGTATGCAGCCTTGGCTCTTGTGACGAGATGCTTGGCGTTGACGAAGAAACGCTCTTCTTGCTCTCCTCGTATTGCTCTTCTGGCTTCTCTCTTTCTGGATTGATCTCTCTGTATTTTCTCTTTGGTTATCGGGGGAGCCTCAATGTATATCTCCTCGCAAGGGAATGGCACCTTGCTATTTATAAGAGTGGGGGGCATCATTAGGATTTGCACTTATTGTCCATTCTCAAAGTGGCGGCGGCCTGGTGATTGATCAATCTGGGCCCTTAGTCTTGAGTGCGAAGGATCTGGACCATTAATGTGGATTATGCCAAATCCCATCATTAATAAATGTTGATTGCAATAAATCTCCATCATGATGATTTGCTGATGTCCGCAAATCCAAATGAATCAATTTAATTCATTCTCTTACCACGTGTCCCAAATTATTGGGATCTGACCCAAAACTTGATTATCTTTATGACACGTGTCCTGTCATCATTATTGAGCCGCATGAGGAGTGTTCATATTTGGGCCGCATGAAGGTCGTCATGACCGAGCCGCATGAAAGATTTTATGACCGAGTCGCATGAATAGTCTCTATACTCGAACCGCATGAAGGTTGTCATGACCGAGCCGCATGAATATGTTCATGACCGAGCCGCATGAGAGTCTTCATGGCCGAGCCGTATGAGAGTCTTCATGGCCGAGCTGCATGGATTTCTTCATGGCTGAGCCGCATGGGGGACCTTCATGATTGAACCGCATAGGTTTCTCTGCACTGGCCGCATGAACTCGTCTAGTCTGGCCGCATAGACTTGCCTCGAAACTTGGTGGATGGCAACACGTCTGCGAGGATTTTCTCCAGTTTCCTAGGAAGATAGTGCTCTTGTGTCAGTCATCATGACTACTTTATATCAGGGCTGTCAGCTATCAGCCGTCAGAGCATTTAATCGTGTTGAATGACGTTGGGTACAGCTATTTTGAAGAGACACGTGGCTTTTCTCTGCGGGCCGCATGGAGCTCACTCGTGCTGTCTATGCGTTTGAGCCGCATGGGACTCCTGAGCCGCATGAGGCTCTTTGGCCGCATGGATAATTTTTCTCTTCTTTTTCATGCTTCTACAAAATTTAATAGTGAGTCTCAGATATTGGTCCAATCGTCATATAGGCTAATGCCTCAACGTCCGGGCGAAGCTGGTTTCGTTTGCATTTCGTTAGGGCCCATTGACCAATACGGTCGTCGCCCAAAAATCCAAATTGTAAATATTTCCGAAAATCGATTTGAAATTCATTTATAAAATTTCTATAAAAATTCGGCAGCATTCCCTCTATTTTCGGGATAACCCTAAAACTGGGAAAATGCACCATAACGCCCATAATAAAAGTCCCAAACCAGGGAACACCCAGAAATAACTTCCAAACCATTTTATACAAAAATTAAATTCACAGAATAATTCCCGAAGCTTAATCGGAAACCCGAAATATAGTTTCGGGAATTTCTGAAATGAATTCGAAAACCACAGCGCCTAAAATCCAGAAAATATATTTCGAAAAAGTCTGAAATAAACACAGAATATCACAGAACATCTCCGAAAAATCCGGTGTTACGACGTCGCTCAAAAACCGAAATCCCGGGAGGGAATCGGGGACCAATCTCATCATAGACAATCGAAATTGGACGGGACAGAGGAGTTATACCTTGGGTTGCTCGGCTAGAGCTCTCAGATGAAATTTAGAGAAAGATAATCGCGGACAGCAAGTCGGGAAAGCCCGGGACAGCGCTGGACAGAACAGCGAAGGCACGAGAGACTCGCGAAAACCACGCCGGAGTAGCGCTGGTCCAGAAGAGGGGACCGGCTCGGAGAGGTCCGCGCGGCGGAGAGGTGCACCGCCGGGGAACGGCGCCGGAGCTCGGGGTCCGGCGGGGGCCTAGGGCACGGGGCGCGGGTCCCGATCGGGCCGAGAAACCCGCTGCCGGGGTGGGCGAGCTCGCGGGCGGCGCTAGGGCGCGCGTGGAGGGGCGCGGCTGGAGGGGTCGGTCAGGGGCCGATGGTCGGCCGGGCGGAGTTGGCCGCGGGGGTCGACACCGGGCGCACGGAGGCCGGAGTCGGGGTCGCACGGAGGCGGGGCCGCGGAGTCGCGGATGGGGACGAGCGGCTCTGGACGCGGCTGGAGTTGGAGAGGGGTGAGGAAAAGAGTGTGGGTTTTCTTTTGAGAGTGAGGAAAGGAAGTGAAGTGAGGGAGGGAAGAATTTGTTGGTAGGAGAGTGCTGGTGTAGTCGTGAGGTGGTGGAGTGTTTGGTGTTATATGTGAAGTAGTGGGAAAAATATGTGGAGTAGAGTGGTTATTGGGGAGAAATTAAAGGGGAAGAATGGGTAGGGGTGGGGGTATGGCCTGGTCGTGGGGACCAGGCCAAGGTTTTGGAAAATATATTATTTTTTTTGAAATAAATAAATAGTAATTAAGATTTCAAATAAAAAAAGGAATGGGTTCAGATCGGGATTGGGTTCGGGTTCAAACTGGTCCAGGCTCGGGTCAAGTCAGCAACCAAAAACCAATCATTATTTTGAAAATAATTTCGAACTTATTATATAATATTAATAAATAGTAATAATAGAATAATAAATTATAAATCCAAAAACTGGGTTTCACAATCTTTTCTCCTTAGAAAATTTTGTCCTCGAAATTAAAGGCAGGGTTAGGGGGGTAGGATAAACTCAAATCAAGCAGGTACGGGTACTACGCCCGTAACTCATGTCCAACAATAAGAATTTTCAAGGCAGTCGTGGATGAGACGGTTTAGGGACAAGTTTCATTTATGATATCATCCATGCAAAAAAATACAAAAGCGAACCAAAGTACACGAGGTTGATCAGACCATCATGCACCGGTCCTGATTAGACAATATATTAGTGGGTGCACCCACTAAAATACTGTCATGATCAAGCTTGATAAAGAAATAGCTTGCAAAACTAGGCTAACTTAGCAGCATCAGTCAAGTTTAGAACGAAAAGATAAGAAATATGAGTTATGTGATGGCTCAAATTTTCTGATCTTCTTCTGACCTCTGACTACGCTTGCTACTGGTTTCTCTGGCACTGAAAGGTTGAGTCCAATCTTCAGCTCTGAATTATCCAAAATATGACTCGGATCCGGATTGTAGTATCTGAGCTGTGATACGTAGAAGACGTTGTGCACACTCTCAAGATTAGCTGGTAGAGCTAACCGGTACGCTACTTCCGACTCGTCTTAAACTTCAAATGGCCTGATGTACCTGGCCTCAATTTCCCAGCTCCGTCAAAACTGATCGTTCCTCTGGTAGGAGAAAACTTCACAGAAACGCTATCTCCTTCTTCAAACTCCACTGGTCGACGACTACTGTCAACCCAATGCTTCTGTCTGTCTTGGGCAATCCTGAGCTTACATTCACCTTCTCTACTGCGTCAGTCACCATCTCTGGACCCAGCAGTACTCTTTCTCCTACGTCGTCCCATGCAAGTGGTGTACGGCAACGACGTCCATAGAGAGCTTCAAATAGGGTCATACCAATGCTGACTTGGTAGCTGTTGTTGTAAGAGAACTCTACCAAGTGCAAATGATCTTCCCAAGACCCTCCAAACTCCAAGACGCAAAATCTCGGTATGTCTTCAGGCGTCTGGATTATCCTTTCTGATTGTCCATCTGTCTGGGAGTGATGGGCAGTGCTGAACTTCAATTGTGTCCCCAGGATGTCATGCAAATTTTTCCAAGAGTGAGAGGTAAAACGAGTGTCTCGGTCAGATACATTGCTTACCGGTACTCCATGAATCCGGTAGATATGTCGCATGTATAGTGCCCCAACTTTTCGGTGGATAAACCAACTTTGAAGGGGATAAAGTGACCTGACTTGGTCAGTCGGCCCACTATAACCCAAATGGCGTCCTTCCCCCCTTGGGAACGATGCAGTCCTGACACGAAGTTCATTGTGATGTGCTCCCACTTCCACTCCGGAATGTCCAGTGGCTGTAGAAGTCCTGCGGGTCTCTGTCTGCTAGCCTTCACTTGTTGACAAATTAAACATCTAGCAACATACCTGGCCACGTCTTTCTTCATTCCAAACCACCAAATAATGGTACGCATATCCCGATACATCTTGTTAGCTCCAGGATGTATGGAATATTGCGACTGGTGTGCTTCCTTCGTCAGCTCTAGCCATCTTCTTTGCCTCATGTTCAGCTCCTTCTGAGTGAAAACATACTTCAGACTTTTGTGGTCTGTATATATTTTCACTCTCTCTCCATATAGATAATGCTTCCATAGCTTCAAAGCAAAGATGACTGCCGCAAGCTCCAGATCATATGTGGGATAGTTCTTCTCATGAGTCGTAATTGCCTAGATACATAAGCAATCACTTTTCCATGTTGTTGAAGAATGCAACCCAGTCCTTTATCTGAGGCATTACTATAGATTGAGAAACCACCAGTTCCTGCGGGTAGCGCAAGGATTGGTGCAGTGGTAAGTCTCTTTTTTAGCTCCTCAAATGATGCCTGGCAATCTTCCGTCCAGATGAACTCTTCATTTTTTCGAGTGAGCTTCGTCATCGGTTCAACAATTCTGGCAAAATCCTTCACGAACTTCTGGTAGTAGCCAGCCAAGCCCAAGAAACTCCTGATTTTAGCAACTGAGCTTGGGGTAGACCACTTCTCAACAGCGGCTATCTTCTTCGGATCCACCGAAATTCCTTCTCCCGTGACAACATGGCCAAAAAAATTCACCTTGTCTAGAAAGAATTCACATTTGGAAAGCTTACCATACAGCTTCTCCTTCCTTAAAGTTTCCAGAACTTTACGAGGTGCTCTTCGTGCTCCTCTTCCGTCTTTGAATAGATCAGAATGTCATCGATGAAGACAACGACAATTTGATCTAGGTATTCATGGAAAACCTTGTTTATAAGGTTCCTGAACACCGTAGGAGCATTTGTCAGTCCAAACGGCATGACCAAGAATTCAAACTGCCCATACTTGGTGTTGAGTGCCGTCTTGGAAATATCTTCCTTCCTGACCCTGATCTGATGGTAGTCAGATCTAAGATCAATCTTCGAAAACACCTTGGCCTCGCGCAATTGATCAAATAGGTCATCGATCCGGGGCAGAGGGTACTTGTTCTTGATGGTGATATTGTTCAGCGCCCGGTAGTCGATGCACATCCGTACTGTTCTGTCCTTCTTGGGCACAAACAAGACAGGTGCTCCCCAGGGTGAAGCTCCGTCTCGTATGAATCCCAGAGCCTTCAGTTCATTGATCTGGTCCTTCATCTCCTTGGCCTCCTTCGGGTTGACTCTGTAGCATCCCTTAGAAATAGGGGGAGAGCCGGGGACTAGGTCAATAGTGAACTCTATGTCTCGATCTGGGGGTAATCCGGGAAGACTATCAGGGAAGACATCTACCATAAAGGTGTAACTAAGAATTTTATTCATGTGGAGAATTGCAGCAGAAACTCTCATGATTGATCTAAGGACATCCTGTTATAACTTCTTATAACAATAGATAATGCTATTCAGCAGTCCTAGGTACTATTTTTTATGGTTCTGGCTCTTGCATGAGCAGTCTCCAACTGCTTCATCTTCTATGAACCTCGAGTCTGCATCATGCCTTATTGTAGGAGGCAAGGTCTACTGGATAGGAAGAGAGTCCCTAGGTTGTGGCCTAACAGGTGTTGCTGGGATATGAGCTATGGTTTGATGGAAAGATAAGGGGCAGTCCTTTACCCGATGTTCAGCAGATCCACATGCCAAACATTTTCCCAATCTCTTACGACAAATATTGGCTTGGTGACCAAGCCTTTTACAGTAGTCACAAACCAATAGCTTCTTATGATATGACTGCCGGATAGGGCCCAAATATCTTCTAGATTTAGGGGTATCCCTCCTAGGACGAGGTTCCGCTCCAACTTGGTTTAAGATAGCTAAGGGTACATCATTGACGTTCTTCATGACTTCTCTCGTGATATTCATCTGTTCCTGCTGGGCTTCAGCTTGAGCTTTCTGGAACTCCAGGATTTCTTGAAATAGGGCAACCATTTGGGAGGTGTTTGCTGGTACTGGTGGAGCAACATGAATGGGTACTTCATCAAGAAAATGCAACTCAGTTTGATAAGAGGTAGGAATCGCCAGTGTAGTAAAAACTTTACTGGATGCATTATGGGGACGGTCAATCAGCTACGAGGGAATAAACCCAGAACTTGGTTGAGGAGATGGGGTATGATCCGGAGATGACACCTCATCGCCAGCAGGATAGGTCTTGTCAATGGCCATTCTCTGGAAGGTTTAGGATGCAAACATAAGCAAGGTATCCTAACAGTCTATAGTCAAACAAAAATATTTATGTATATAATTCGGACCTATGTTGTGACAAATCAATGTTCTAGTGTTCTAATTGTTTCTAGGTATGTTTTTCTAAGTTGTTGAGACCTGCATGGGCCACCACTAAAAACATGTCACGACCCGGTCCCAATTACTTGGGTCGAATCGGACCATGCCCAGCCTGCACCGTTGTTGAGACGGCGACAGTAAGCTGTATCCATTTGCAGGTAATATCAACAATACAATAATTGCCACAATTTATTATTCCGAATTTAAAAACTTTTACAATGAAATGAAAGATACAACTTAAATCCATTTTCTATAAACATCATGAAGAGAAAAAAAACTCTAGGCGAACAGCTCATCAGTCTCGAAATCATCGTCCTCTAGTTGGGACCTCGGGAAATATCACGAAACAAAGCCTCATCAGTGTTACCTAAAAAATATTGGGTCTCCAGTCAGGAGTGAGCAAAGTACAATTCATGCTAATTTGACAATTGAAATAATAATAGAATCATGCACTTTTAAACAATTTGAAATAAACAGTTCTCCACCAGTTAAAATATTGTGATATGAATAGGCAATGAATATGACCAGCTTGGGTTGTACAGTGAATGATATGGCTTATCTCCGTGTGTATGAGGGGTAAGCTAATACAGTTCTAAATTATTACTTTGGATGTGGTCATACTCATTACACTACTCCTCCAGTCCCCAAACAGTTACAGTAGTTACAGTCAGTGCTCTCAGAGAGAGTTCCGTGTTGCATCGTAGTTTAAACTTGCATTAAAACGATTACTAAATAATTGTAAACTAACACAAAATGTACTTGCCTCAAATTGGACTGGACTTGAAGGATTGAGACTTCGGGATTGAAATTAGCCTCGTCCTCGAAATCCTACATTCAAGAAGTTTGTCTCAGATTCCAGAGTTACCATACTAACTATGCTAGTTGCAATCTCTAAGTTTTGTCCTAATCAATTTTAATCTTGGATTACGCTATCACAACAAATCTCGATTATCGGGTGCGTTGTAATTATTTACGAGGAAAAGATCAATTTAACTTTTTATTTTGGAAAACTCGTAGTTACCAATTTAATTGGTTAAAACTTTGTATTTTTCGTAATTATACATATAAAACTAAATTTCTTGTTTAATGAGAAAACATGATCTTTGTTTAAATATTACAAACTTGTAAATTTTTAATGTGAGAAAAACCTCATTAATTTTTCTATATCAAAATAATATTTATTTTAGTTTTACGCGTTTACGCTAAAAAACCAGCAAAACCAAAAAATGAAAGAAAAACTACGCTACAATAATTACAGGCCATAGAGAAAGAAAATAGAAAAGCTGGGCTTATGCCCTTACAAATTATTGAATTTAAATAAGAAATAGTCCTAGGTTAGTCCTGAAATCTCTCCTACAATTTAATTATAAAAACTAATAATTAAAATAAATTTAATAGTGAGTCTCAGATATTGGTCCAATCGTCATATAAGCTTGTCACCCCCAGTTTTCAAATTAGGGGTATTTTTGTCATTTTCAAGTTTTAAAATATTTTAGGAATTTATTATGATTTTATATGATTTTTAGGAATTTATTTGGGTTGGTTTGAATTTTATCCAATTCGGACCCAAATTTGGAGACCCGGGTAGCCTGGACCCTAGTGGGACCCCCATACTAGCTGGGCTTAGCCCATGTACCATCATAAATAGGCTAGAAATTATTAACCTATTTTCCATGACTTAATTAGTCATTTTAGAGGCTAATTAGTCGTTTAGAATCGAACCGAATCAAACCGAACCAACCCGAATTGGATTTGAACCCAAACTAAGCTTATTGGGTTTGGGGCTATTGGATCCCAACCCAATAACCCCCCCCCCCCCCCCAAGCCATGGCCGGCCACATAAACCCCCCCCCCCCTTGTCTTCTCCACCTAGCACTCTCTCTCTTTCTCACATTTCTTTTCTTTTCAAGTTCTCTTCCTCCTCCAAGAAAAATTAGGTTTGTCATTTAAACCCCTCATTAATTCTCCTCTCCATTTATGACATTCACATTAAGTGTAGAGAATCTCATTCTCTACACTTTGCCCCTATTTTTGTAGGTTTTCTCTAGAGTTTGGTTAAGTGGTTAATTAAGGGAGATTATATGTTAATGGTGTATATATATATATATATATATATATATATATATATATATATATATATATATATATATATATATATATATATATATATATATATATAAAATATATATATATGTATATATATATATATATATGGTTATGTATGTTTGTATATAGATATATATATAGGAGTATATATGTATGTATGTATTTGTGTGTGTGTGTAGAGAGTGGTAGAGGAGAGGATGAGAATGGTGGTGTGGTTGTGTGTATATGTGTGTATATATATATGTATAGGTGTGTGTATATATAGGTATATGTGTGTGGGAGTATATGTGGATAGAGAGGGGAGAAGAGGATATATATATGGTTATATATATATATATATATAGATGGAAATAGATAGATATATAGATAAGTATATATATATAGATATATATATATAAGAGAGGAGAGGAGAGGATTAAGAGGAGGAGAAGAAGAGATAGCAATAGCAGCAGCAGTAGGTGCTGCAGCAGCAGCAAGCAGGAGCTGCAGCAGCAGCAGCTTGCAGTTGCAGCAGCAGCAGCAGTAGCAGCAGCAGCTTGAGCAGCAGCAGTGGCAGCAGCTTGAGCAACAGCAGCAGCTAGCAGCTCTAAACCCCCCATTGACCCCCCCTAGCCCACTATAAACCCCCATTTTAGTATATATGTAAGTGTATATATATAGATATATATATACGATTATGTAGAGAGAAATAGATAAGAGAATTAGAAGAAGAGAAGGGAAAAAGAGTTAGGATTTAGAAGAAGAAGAAGTTTAGAGAAGAGGAAATTTAGAGAAATAAGGAAATTGAAGAAGAATAGGAGGGAGGAGTAAGAAGAGGAATTAGAGAAGAAGAGGGATATTAGAAGAGTAGAGAAGAGGAAGAATTAGAATCGAGAATCAAGAGAGGGAAATAGAACGAGAGTAGAAAACGAAGGTTTTGTTAGAAATCGAGTTAGAGGGCGAAATTGAGCCCGGAGCATCGGATCGCGATGAAACTTGACATGGACCTAGGTTACGTGATTTAGATTTTGCGGATAAGCTCCCGGATGGAAATCGGGATCGTAGGGCGCCGATATCGCGCCGTGTCAGTGCGTATCTCGAAATATTCGAGATTTCTGCAACGGACCGTAAGGTGGACTAGACGTCTACTTTACTTAGGTATTTTGGTAGATAACGAACCTATAGGATAGTACCCTACTACCCTAGGGAGATCGGGTCAAAATAACTAGCGTAGGTAGGCTATCTAGATTATCGCCGAGGGTAGAATTTTACCCTTAAAAAGGGTAAAATAGAGATTTGGCCCACGGCCAAGATTCGAGTTTCCAAGTCCAAGATGGACTTGGATATGGGTTGTATAGGTTGGTAATGAGTAGGATTAGCTGTCTAAACCTAGTCTTGGACCCGGTTGACCACGGTTGACTTTTTGGACTAAAGGTCAACCATGGGTCAACACTTTACCCAATCTGGTCCCAAATTCCATCTAACTTGGACCGTTGACTAAAAGTCAACTATTAGTCACCAGTGACCTAGGGTTGACCTAGAGTTGACCTAGGGTTGACCAGAATTGACCCGTTGACCAAAAGTCAACGGTAAGCCAATTTTCGACCTAGTTTGATTCGGATAGATTTCCAATGTCCTTCCATGACCAAGTATGACCCAACTAGACTTGTCTTGACCTCGTATGACTTTGTTAGGTCTAATATGACTTAGATTTACCCCGTACAATCTAGTTTGACCTTGTTTGACCTAGATTGACTTAGTTTGACGTGTCTTGACCTATTTTGACTCAGTATGACTTAATTTATTTCCAAACCATTATATTGATACAGTATTCCATCTATAGGTCCTCGAGGCACTGATCTTGGACTCAGTCGACTTATCCATCATAGTACAGGCGATTACATTCTCTGATAATATTTCTGTTTTATGATATCGTCTTTGTTTCTAGTATTTAGTGCATATTATCCTTGTTCTCTTGACACGTTGTTCACACGGATTGATATTTGTCTGGATCCCGTCATAAGATGTTATTCTTTTTATATATGGTATACACTGGACAAGTCTACATTGTTTATTGTTCATTGTATAGATACGAATCCTGCGAAGGCTAGCTACCCTCTCAGAGAATATGTATCATGACGTGTCATGACTGGATCCACTATATTGGTCAAGGATGGGGGTGTTAGCGTAGAGATGTGATCAATACCCCACAGATATTATTGTATCATCATTGTATAGTGTTAATCATACACTCACGTATGATTAGCCAGGCCAAACATTGTATCAAGTTCTAAGCCGATCACATGTTGAAACTAATACTAAACTCACATAGATATAGTTCCAGATTCTTGTACATGATTTATACTGTTTTCCCTGTTCTTACATTCAGATTACAGTCTTGATATGCCTTACCATGATTCATGTACACATTATTTATCTCGTAGATTCTCTCTATTTACTGCTACATTTTCAATATCGTCTAACTAGAACTGTTATGGAGGTTTGTGCTCGTTCCATCCTGACTGGATATGTTGACAAAATTTTACAGATTATGGCGAGGAGGATTGTCCTACCTACTACGGTCCGGTTGACGTAGTGGGCGTAGACTTGGAGACCTTGGTTCAGCAGGGCTTAGCTCCGCCCGACGAGCCTTTAGCTTAGTCTAGTTAGGTTAGACATTTTGGACTGGACCTTGTCTCCAGCTTGCTACTTGTTATTTTATTATATTCTGGGACTGTATTAAAGACTTGGACTGTATATATTCTTGTGTTGGACTTGACAGGCTATATATTATTTTATCGTCTTGTTGTCTTTTCATTTCAGTCTTTACTTTGTTATCATAGAGTCGTGATTGAGTACTCGTATATATATCCATTGCTTGTCCTCCGTTCGGAGTTGACCATATTCTCGACAGGTTTTTGTTATATATATAAACTGTTTAGAAGTAGAGAAATCCACAGCGTTCCACGCCGATTTTTCGGTGAGGGCTGGGCGTTGTCGCGTCACGTGCCCTTTTAGCGGGTGCGGGTCGTGACACGTTTTAGTGGTGGCCCACGCAGGTCCTGAAGTCGCGATTAGTGCGATGTCGTAGTGGCGCTCGACTAAGAGTGCTATTACGAGCCTGCGGTACGTATCTAGGATAGGCTATAGGCTAAGAGAGTACTCAATCACAGTAGGATCTTTCCTTGCTTATCTTGCTTACCGTCTTTGATATCGATTTACTGCTTTCTAGCTGTCCTCCTTTGATATTGCCTTCATGTGCCATATTGATATCTTCTTCTTAATTTGTCTCCAGGATATTGATGACTCATTCTTCTGGCGAGGGGCTCGGGGAGACGAAGAGGTCTGCCACTTCTGGCGGACAGGCTCCGGTTACTTCCCCGGCTGATGGGACTTCTATTGGAGCTCTCGGAGGTACTCCTCCAGCTACCTCTATGACCGTCCCTGGGGCCATTGTGGGTGCACTTCCCGTAGTGCCAGGGGCCACAGTGGGAGCTGCCGAGGGTATTCTTCCTCCTCAGCAGGGGACTCCTCCGGTGATGATGGGGGCTATTCCTCCATTGCCTCCCCTGCCCGCAGATATGGGGCAGATGCTAGCGTTCTTCCACCAGGTGCTTGAGTCCCAGCGGGCTCAGCACGAGGCTCAGCACGAGGCTCAGTTGAGGCAGACAGAGGTCATACGCCAGGGCATGGAGGATGCGCACAGATTGGCTATGGCGGCAGTGGAGCGTCAGGCTCCACAGAGGGAGGTTCAGCAGCAGCAGCCGAAGATCGGGGATATCCATGCTTTCAAGAAGCTTGGTCCGAGAGATTTCAAGGGGACTGAGGGCATTATCTATGCTGATGATTGGCTCGAGGATATCGAGCGCCAGATGGGGGCCTGCCGCCTGGCAGCCGACCTGAGGGTCGAGGCGGTTGGATTGCAGTTGTTAGATATTGCCCGGACATGGTTCCGGAATGAGCCGGCTCTTGCAGGAGAGGGCCATACTTGGGCAGAGTTCAGGACCTTGTTCAGAGAGAAGTTCTTTTCCCCTACGGACAAGATTGGCCTGGTGCGGCAGTTCCAGAACCTGCAGCAGGGCAGCATGACCGTAGAGGAGTATGCGGCGGAGTTCGGCCGGCTGGGCCGATATGCCGAGTACATGGTGAGTGACCCGGTGATCCGAGCGGAGCGCTTCAGGGAGGGATTGGCATGGGATATCAAGTTCCAGATCCCTTCTTTCTACGCGACATATGCGGAGGTTTACGCAGAGGCTCGGAAGGTAGAGAGGGACTTGGGCTTGAAGTCGAGGAGGGATCGAGATGTGTTTTCTGGGGCCAGTAGCAGTGCAGGGCCTGCTAAGCGCCCTCAGCTTCAGCACCAGTCGTTCCAGCATCACCAGCAGCAGGGACCGACGCAGCAGGCACCTACTTGCCACTACTGCAAGAGGTCCGGACATCTCTGGGAGGTTTGCAGGAGACGTTTGGGATTGTGCCTATACTGTGGCACCGAGGGGCATCAGGCGAGGGATTGTCCTTCGAACCATCGCCGTGCAGCTCAGGGAGCACAGGGTAGGCCACCTATGGCACCGCATCACGCCCCCCACCAGCAGCGGGATATACCCCGCCAGGACAGGGCTTTTGCGATGACAGTTGAGGATCCTGCACGCATTGGACTAGGAGATAGGATCTTGCTCTTTCTTTTTACCTGTTCTTTTCGCCCATTAATTGATGATTGCTTTCTTAGTACCTTTAGTTTGCATATGTGATGATCATGCTAGATTAAATAGAAAACCCCAATGAAGACTGCAATAACATGATACTGTAGAGATTTAAAACCATGCATGTGTTCCGATTTCCTGGATTGCATATTATATAACTTAGGATAAAATTTAGTAGACCTTGATTGTGGGGTGCTTGACCTAGAGAAGAGTACGACCGTTTGAATTTCGAGGACAAAATTTTTTTAAGGAGGGTAGATTTGTCACCCCCAGTTTTCAAATTAGGGGTATTTTTGTCATTTTCAAGTTTTAAAATATTTTAGGAATTTATTATGATTTTATATGATTTTTAGGAATTTATTTGGGTTGGTTTGAATTTTATCCAATTCGGACCCAATTTGGAGACCCGGGTAGCCTGGACCCTAGTGGGACCCCCATACTAGCTGGGCTTAGCCCATGTACCATCATAAATAGGCTAGAAATTATTAACCTATTTTCCATGACTTAATTAGTCATTTTAGAGGCTAATTAGTCGTTTAGAATCGAACCGAATCAAACCGAACCAACCCGAATTGGATTTGAACCCAAACTAAGCTTATTGGGTTTGGGGCCATTGGATCCCAACCCAATAACCCCCCCAAGCCATGGCCGGCCACATAAACCCCCCCCCCCTTGTCTTCTCCACCTAGCACTCTCTCTCTTTCTCACATTTCTTTTCTTTCCAAGTTCTCTTCCTCCTCCAAGAAAAATTAGGTTTGTCATTTAAACCCCTCATTAATTCTCCTCTCCATTTATGACATTCACATTAAGTGTAGAGAATCTCATTCTCTACACTTTGCCCCTATTTTTGTAGGTTTTCTCTAGAGTTTGGTTAAGTGGTTAATTAAGGGAGATTATATGTTAATGGTGTATATATATATATATATATATATATATATATATATATATATATATATATATATGTATATATATATATATATATATATGGTTATGTATGTTTGTATATAGATATATATATAGGAATATATATGTATGTATGTATTTGTGTGTGTGTGTAGAGGTGGTAGAGGAGAGGATGAGAATGTGGTGTGGTTGTGTGTATATGTGTGTATATATCTATGTATAGGTGTGTGTATATATAGGTATATGTGTGTGGGAGTATATGTGGATAGAGAGGGGAGAAGAGGATATATATATGGTTATATATATATATATATATATATATATATATATATAATATATATATAGATGGAAATAGATAGATATATAGATAAGTATATATATATAGATATATATAAGAGAGGAGAGGAGAGGATTAAGAGGAGGAGAAGAAGAGATAGCAATAGCAAGCAGCAGTAGGTGCTGCAGCAGCAGCAAGCAGGAGCTGCAGCAGCAGCAGCTTGCAGTTGCAGCAGCAGCAGCAGTAGCAGCAGCAGCTTGAGCAGCAGCAGTGGCAGCAGCTTGAGCAACAGCAGCAGCTAGCAGCTCTAAACCCCCCATTGACCCCCCCTAGCCCACTATAAACCCCCATTTTAGTATATATGTAAGTGTATATATATAGATATATATACGATTATGTAGAGAGAAATAGATAAGAGAATTAGAAGAAGAGAAGGGAAAAAGAGTTAGGATTTTGAAGAAGAAGAAGTTTAGAGAAGAGGAAATTTAGAGAAATAAGGAAATTGAAGAAGAATAGGAGGGAGGAGTAAGAAGAGGAATTAGAGAAGAAGAGGGAGATTAGAAGAGTAGAGAAGAGGAAGAATTAGAATCGAGAATCAAGAGAGGGAAATAGAACGAGAGTAGAAAACGAAGGTTTGTTAGAAATCGAGTTAGAGGGCGAAATTGAGCCCGGAGCATCGGATCGCGATGAAACTTGACATGGACCTAGGTTACGTGATTTAGATTTTGCGGGTAAGCTCCCGGATGGAAATCGGGATCGTTAGGGCGCCGGTATCGCGCCGTGTCAGTGCGTATCTCGAAATATTCGAGATTTCTGCAACGGGCCGTAAGGTGGACTAGACGTCTACTTTACTTAGGTATTTTGGTAGATAACGAACCTATAGGATAGTACCCTACTACCCTAGGGAGATCGGGTCAAAATAACTAGCGTAGGTAGGCTATCTAGATTATCGCCGAGGGTAGAATTTTACCCTTAAAAAGGGTAAAATAGAGATTTGGCCCACGGCCAAGATTCGAGTTTTCAAGTCCAAGATGGACTTGGATATGGGTTGTATAGGTTGGTAATGAGTAGGATTAGCTGTCTAAACCTAGTCTTGGACCCGGTTGACCACGGTTGACTTTTTGGACTAAAGGTCAACCATGGGTCAACACTTTACCCAATCTGGTCCCAAATTCCATCTAACTTGGACCGTTGACTAAAAGTCAACTATTAGTCACCAGTGACCTAGGGTTGACCTAGAGTTGACCTAGGGTTGACCAGAATTGACCCGTTGACCAAAAGTCAACGGTAAGCCAATTTTCGACCTAGTTTGATTCGGATAGATTTCCAATGTCCTTCCATGACCAAGTATGACCCAACTAGACTTGTCTTGACCTCGTATGACTTTGTTAGGTCTAATATGACTTAGATTTACCCCGTACAATCTAGTTTGACCTTGTTTGACCTAGATTGACTTAGTTTGACGTGTCTTGACCTATTTTGACTCAGTATGACTTAATTTCATTTCCAAACCATTATATTGATACAGTATTCCATCTATAGGTCCTCGAGGCACTGATCTTGGACTCAGTCGACTTATCCATCACAGTACAGGCGAGTATATTCTCTGATAATATTTCTGTTTTATGATATCGTCTTTGTTTCTAGTATTTAGTGCAGATTATCCTTGTTCTCTTGACACGTTGTTCACACGGATTGATATTTGTCTGGATCCTGTCATAAGATGTTATTCCTCTTATATATGGTATACACTGGACAAGTCTACATTGTTTATTGTTCATTGTATAGATACGATTCCTGCGAAGGCTAGCTACCCTCTCAGAGAATATGTATCATGACGTGTCATGACTGGATCCACTATATTGGTCAGGGATGGGGGTGTTAGCGTAGAGATGTGATCAATACCCCACAGATATTATTGTATCATCATTGTATAGTGTTAATCATACACTCACGTATGATTAGCCAGGCCAAATATTGTATCAAGTTCTAAGCCGATCATATGTTGAAACTAATACTAAACTCACATAGATATAGTTCCAGATTCTTGTACATGATTTATACTGTACATTCAGATTACAGTCTTGATATGCCTTACCATGATTCATGTACACATTATTTATCTCGTAGATTCTCTCTATTTACTGCTACATTTTCAATATCGTCTAACTAGAACTGTTATGGAGGTTTGTGCTCGTTCCATCCTGACTGGATATGTTGACAAAATTTTACAGATTATGGCGAGGAGGATTGTCCTACCTACTACGGTCCGGTTGACGTAGTGGGCGTAGACTTGGAGACCTTGGTTCAGCAGGGCTTAGCTCCGCCCGACAAGCCTTTAGCTTAGTCTAGTTAGGTTAGACATTTTGGACTGGACCTTGTCTCCAGCTTGCTACTTGTTATTTTATTATATCTGGGACTGTATTAGAGACTTGGACTGTATATATTCTTGTGTTGGACTTGACAGGCTATATATTATTTTATCGTCTTGTTGTCTTTTCATTTCAGTCTTTACTTTGTTATCATAGAGTCGTGATTGAGTACTCGTATATATATCCATTGCTTGTCCTCCGTTCGGAGTTGACCATATTCTCGACAGGTTTTGTTATATATATAAACTGTTTAGAAGTAGAGAAATCCACAGCGTTCCACGCCGATTTTTCGGTGAGGGCTGGGCGTTGTCGCGTCACGTGCCCTTTTAGCGGGTGCAGGTCGTGACACGTTTTAGTGGTGGCCCACGCAGGTCCCGAAGTCGCGATTAGTGCGATGTCATAGTGGCGCTCGACTAAGAGTGCTATTACGAGCCTGCGGTACGTATCTAGGATAGGCTATAGGCTAAGAGAGTACTCAATCACAGTAGGATCTTTCCTTGCTTATCTTGCTTACCGTCTTTGATATCGATTTACTGCTTTCTAGCTGTCCTCCTTTGATATTGCCTTCATGTGCCATATTGATATCTTCTTCTTAATTTGTCTCCAGGATATTGTTGACTCATTCTCCTGGCGAGGGGCTCGGGGAGACGGAGAGGTCTGCCACTTCTGGCGGACAGGCTCCGGTTACTTCCCCGGCTGATGGGACGTCTGTTGGAGCTCTCGGAGGTACTCCTCCAGCTACCTCTATGACCGTCCCTGGGGCCATTGTGGGTGCACTTCCCGTAGTGCCAGGGGCCACAGTGGGAGCTGCCGAGGGTATTCTTCCTCCTCAGCAGGGGACTCCTCCGGTGATGATGGGGGCTATTCCTCCATTGCCTCCCCTGCCCGCAGATATGGGGCAGATGCTAGCGTTCTTCCACCAGGTGCTTGAGTCCCAGCGGGCTCAGCACGAGGCTCAGCACGAGGCTCAGTTGAGGCAGACAGAGGTCATACGCCAGGGCATGGAGGATGCGCACAGATTGGCTATGGCGGCAGTGGAGCGTCAGGCTCCACAGAGGGAGGTTCAGCAGCAGCAGCCGAAGATCGGGGATATCCATGCTTTCAAGAAGCTTGGTCCGAGAGATTTCAAGGGGACTGAGGGCATTATCTATGCTGATGATTGGCTCGAGGATATCGAGCGCCAGATGGGGGCCTGCCGCCTGGCAGCCGACCTGAGGGTCGAGGCGGTTGGATTGCAGTTGTTAGATATTGCCCGGACATGGTTCCGGAATGAGCCGGCTCTTGCAGGAGAGGGCCATACTTGGGCAGAGTTCAGGACCTTGTTCAGAGAGAAGTTCTTTTCCCCTACGGACAAGATTGGCCTGGTGCGGCAGTTCCAGAACCTGCAGCAGGGCAGCATGACCGTAGAGGAGTATGCGGCGGAGTTCGGCCGGCTGGGCCGATATGCCGAGTACATGGTGAGTGACCCGGTGATCCGAGCGGAGCGCTTCAGGGAGGGATTGGCATGGGATATCAAGTTCCAGATCCCTTCTTTCTACGCGACATATGCGGAGGTTTACGCAGAGGCTCGGAAGGTAGAGAGGGACTTGGGCTTGAAGCCGAGGAGGGATCGAGATGTGTTTTCTGGGGCCAGTAGCAGTGCAGGGCCTGCTAAGCGCCCTCAGCTTCAGCACCAGTCGTTCCAGCATCACCAGCAGCAGGGACCGACGCAGCAGGCACCTACTTGCCACTACTGCAAGAGGTCCGGACATCTCTGGGAGGTTTGCAGGAGACGTTTGGGATTGTGCCTATACTGTGGCACGAGGGGCATCAGGCGAGGGATTGTCCTTCGAACCATCGTCGTGCAGCTCAGGGAGCACAGGGTAGGCCACCTATGGCACCGCATCACGCCCCCCACCAGCAGCGGGATATACCCCGCCAGGACAGGGCTTTTACGATGACAGTTGAGGATCCTGCACGCATTGGACTAGGAGGTAGGATCTTGCTCTTTCTTTTTACCTGTTCTTTTCGCCCATTAATTGATGATTGCTTTCTTAGTACCTTTAGTTTGCATATGTGATGATCATGCTAGATTAAATAGAAAACCCCAATGAAGACTGCAATAACATGATACTGTAGAGATTTAAAACCATGCATGTGTTCCGATTTCCTGGATTGCATATTATATAACTTAGGATAAAATTTAGTAGACCTTGATTGTGGGGTGCTTGACCTAGAGAAGAGTACGACCGTTTGAATTTCGAGGACGAAATTTTTTTAAGGAGGGTAGATTTGTCACCCCCAGTTTTCAAATTAGGGGTATTTTTGTCATTTTCAAGTTTTAAAATATTTTAGGAATTTATTATGATTTTATATGATTTTTAGGAATTTATTTGGGTTGGTTTGAATTTTATCCAATTCGGACCCAATTTGGAGACCCGGGTAGCCTAGACCCTAGTGGGACCCCCATACTAGCTGGGCTTAGCCCATGTACCATCATAAATAGGCTAGAAATTATTAACCTATTTTCCATGACTTAATTAGTCATTTTAGAGGCTAATTAGTCGTTTAGATCGAACCGAATCAAACCGAACCAACCCGAATTGGATTTGAACCCAAACTAAGCTTATTGGTTTGGGGCTATTGGATCCCAACCCAATAACCCCCCCCGCCATGGCCGGCCACATAAACCCCCCCCCCCCTTGTCTTCTCCACCTAGCACTCTCTCTCTTTCTCACATTTCTTTTCTTTCCAAGTTCTCTTCCTCCTCCAAGAAAAATTAGGTTTGTCATTTAAACCCCTCATTAATTCTCCTCTCCATTTATGACATTCACATTAAGTGTAGAGAATCTCATTCTCTACACTTTGCCCCTATTTTTGTAGGTTTTCTCTAGAGTTTGGTTAAGTGGTTAATTAAGGGAGATTATATGTTAATGGTGTATATATATATATATATATATATATAATTATATATATATTTTATATATATATATATATATATATATATATATATATATATATATATATATATATATATATATATATATATATATATATATGTATATATTTTTTATACATATGTATATATATATATATATATATATATATACATATATACATATGTATATATATATATATATATATATATATATATATATATATATATATATATATATATATATATATATATATATATATATATATATATATGTATATATACATATGTATATATATATATGTATATATATATATATGGTTATGTATGTTTGTATATAGATATATATATAGGAATATATATGTATGTATGTATTTGTGTGTGTGTGTAGAGAGTGGTAGAGGAGAGGATGAGAATGGTGGTGTGGTTGTGTGTATATGTGTGTATATATATATGTATAGGTGTGTGTATATATAGGTATATGTGTGTGGGAGTATATGTGGATAGAGAGGGGAGAAAAGGATATATATATGGTTATATATATATATATATATATATATATATATATATATATATATATATATATATATATATATATATATATAATATAGATGGAAATAGATAGATATATAGATAAGTATATATATATAGATATATATATAAGAGAGGAGAGGAGAGGATTAAGAGGAGGAGAAGAAGAGATAGCAATAGCAGCAGCAGTAGGTGCTGCAGCAGCAGCAAGCAGGAGCTGCAGCAGCAGCAGCTTGCAGTTGCAGCAGCAGCAGCAGTAGCAGCAGCAGCTTGAGCAGCAGCAGTGGCAGCAGCTTGAGCAACAGCAGCAGCTAGCAGCTCTAAACCCCCCATTGACCCCCCCCCCCTAGCCCACTATAAACCCCCATTTTAGTATATATGTAGTGTATATATATAGATATATATACGATTATGTAGAGAGAAATAGATAAGAGAATTAGAAGAAGAGAAGGGAAAAAGAGTTAGGATTTAGAAGAAGAAGAAGTTTAGAGAAGAGGAAATTTAGAGAAATAAGGAAATTGAAGAAGAATAGGAGGGAGGAGTAAGAAGAGGAATTAGAGAAGAAGAGGGAGATTAGAAGAGTAGAGAAGAGGAAGAATTAGAATCGAGAATCAAGAGAGGGAAATAGAACGAGAGTAGAAAACGAAGGTTTTGTTAGAAATCGAGTTAGAGGGCGAAATTGAGCCCGGAGCATCGGATCGCGATGAAACTTGACATGGACCTAGGTTACGTGATTTAGATTTTGTGGGTAAGCTCCCGGATGGAAATCGGGATCGTAGGGCGCCGGTATCGCGCCGTGTCAGTGCGTATCTCGAAATATTCGAGATTTCTGCAACGGGCCGTAAGGTGGACTAGACGTCTACTTTACTTAGGTATTTTGGTAGATAACGAACCTATAGGATAGTACCCTACTACCCTAGGGAGATCGGGTCAAAATAACTAGCGTAGGTAGGCTATCTAGATTATCGCCGAGGGTAGAATTTTACCCTTAAAAAGGGTAAAATAGAGATTTGGCCCACAGCCAAGATTCGAGTTTCCAAGTCCAAGATGGACTTGGATATGGGTTGTATAGGTTGGTAATGAGTAGGATTAGCTGTCTAAACCTAGTCTTGGACCCGGTTGACCACGGTTGACTTTTTGGACTAAAGGTCAACCATGGGTCAACACTTTACCCAATCTGGTCCCAAATTCCATCTAACTTGGACTGTTGACTAAAAGTCAACTATTAGTCACCAGTGACCTAGGGTTGACCTAGAGTTGACCTAGGGTTGACCAGAATTGACCCGTTGACCAAAAGTCAACGGTAAGCCAATTTTCGACCTAGTTTGATTCGGATAGATTTCCAATGTCCTTCCATGACCAAGTATGACCCAACTAGACTTGTCTTGACCTCGTATGACTTTGTTAGGTCTAATATGACTTAGATTTATCCCGTACAATCTAGTTTGACCTTGTTTGACCTAGATTGACTTAGTTTGACGTGTCTTGACCTATTTTGACTCAGTATGACTTAATTTCATTTCCAAACCATTATATTGATACAGTATTCCATCTATAGGTCCTCGAGGCACTGATCTTGGACTCAGTCGACTTATCCATCACAGTACAGGCGAGTACATTCTCTGATAATATTTCTGTTTTATGATATCGTCTTTGTTTCTAGTATTTAGTGCAGATTATCCTTGTTCTCTTGACACGTTGTTCACACGGATTGATATTTGTCTGGATCCCGTCATAAGATGTTATTCCTCTTATATATGGTATACACTGGACAAGTCTACATTGTTTATTGTTCATTGTATAGATACGATTCCTGCGAAGGCTAGCTACCCTCTCAGAGAATATGTATCATGACGTGTCATGACTGGATCCACTATATTGGTCAGGGATGGGGGTGTTAGCGTAGAGATGTGATCAATACCCCACAAATATTATTGTATCATCATTGTATAGTGTTAATCATACACTCACGTATGATTAGCCAGGCCAAACATTGTATCAAGTTCTAAGCCGATCACATGTTGAAACTAATACTAAACTCACATAGATATAGTTCCAGATTCTTGTACATGATTTATACTGTTTTTCCTGTTCTTACATTCAGATTACAGTCTTGATATGCCTTACCATGATTCATGTACACATTATTTATCTCGTAGATTCTCTCTATTTACTGCTACATTTTCAATATCGTCTAACTAGAACTGTTATGGAGGTTTGTGCTCGTTCCATCCTGACTGGATATGTTGACAAAATTTTACAGATTATGGCGAGGAGGATTGTCCTACCTACTACGGTCCGGTTGACGTAGTGGGCGTAGACTTGGAGACCTTGGTTCAGCAGGGCTTAGCTCCGCCCGACGAGCCTTTAGCTTAGTCTAGTTAGGTTAGACATTTTGGACTGGACCTTGTCTCCAGCTTGCTACTTGTTATTTTATTATATTCTGGGACTGTATTAGAGACTTGGACTGTATATATTCTTGTGTTGGACTTGACAGGCTATATATTATTTTATCGTCTTGTTGTCTTTTCATTTCAGTCTTTACTTTGTTATCATAGAGTCGTGATTGAGTACTCGTATATATATCCATTGCTTGTCCTCCGTTCGGAGTTGACCATATTCTCGACAGGTTTTTGTTATATATATAAACTGTTTAGAAGTAGAGAAATCCACAGCGTTCCACGCCGATTTTTCGGTGAGGGCTGGGCGTTGTCGCGTCACGTGCCCTTTTAGCGGGTGCGGGTCGTGACAAAGCTAATGCCTCAACGTCCGGGCGAAGCCGATTTTGTTTGCATTTCGCTAGGGCCCATTGACCAATACGGTCGTCGCCCAAAAATCCAAATTGTAAATATTTCCGAAAACCGATTTGAAATTCATTTATAAAATTTCTATAAAAATTCGGCAGCATTCCCTCTATTTTCGGGATAACCCAAAAACTGGAAAAATGCACCATAGCGTCCATAATAAAAGTCCCAAACAAGGGAACACCCAGAAATAACTTTCGAACCATTTTACACCAAAATTAAATTCACAGAATAATTCCCGAAGCTTAATCGGAAACCCGAAATATAGTTTCGGGAATTCCCGAAATGAATTCGGAAACCACAGCGCCTAAAATCCAGAAAATATATTTCGGAAAAGTCCGAAATAAACACAGAATATCACAGAACATCTCCGAAAAATCCGGAGTTACGACGTCGCTCAAAAACCGAAATCCCGGGAGGGAATCGGGGACCAATCTCATCATAGACAATCGAAATTGGACGGGACAGAGGAGTTATACCTTGGGTTGCTCGGCTGAGCTCTCAGATGAAATTTAGAGAAAGATAATCACGGACAGCAAGTCGGGAAAGCCCGGGACAGCGCTGGACAGAACAGCGAAGGCACGAGAGACTCGCGGAAACCACGTCGGAGTAGCGTTGGTCCAGAAGAGGGGACCGGCTCGGAGAGGTCCGTGCGGCGGAGAGGTGCAGCACCGGGGAACGGTGCCGGAGCTCGGGGTCCGGCGGGGGCCTAGGGCACGGGGCACGGGTCCCGATCGGGCCGGGAAACCCGCTGCCGGGGTGGTCGAGCCCGCGGGCGGCGCTAAGGCGCGCGTGGAGGGGCGCGGCTGGAGGGGTCGGTCAGTGGCCGCTGGTCGGCCGGGCGGAGTTGGCCACGGGGGTCGGCGCCGGGCGCGCGGAGGCCGGAGGTCGGGGTCGCACGGAGGCGGGGCCGCGGAGTCGCGGATGGGAGCGAGCGGCCCTGGACGCGGCTGGAGTTGGAGAGGGGTGAGGAAAAGAGTGTGGGTTTTCTTTTGAGAGTGAGGGAAGGAAGTGAAGAGAGGGAGGGAAGAATTTGTTGGTAGGAGAGTGCTGGTGGTATTCGTGAGGTGGTGGAGTGTTTGGTGTTATATGTGAAGTAGTGGGAAAAATATGTGGAGTAGAGTGGTTATTGGGGAGAAATTAAAGGGGAAGAATGGGTAGGGGTGGGGGTATGGCCTGATCGTGGGGACCAGGCCAAGGTTTTGGAAAATATATTATTATTATTATTTTTTAAATAAATAAATAGTAATCAGGATTTCAAATAAAAAAAAGGAATGGGTTCAGATCGGTGGGTTCGGGTTCAAACTGGTCCAGGCTCGGGTCAGGTCAGCAACCAAAAACCAATCATTATTTTGAAAATAATTTCAAACTCATTATATAATATTAATAAATAGTAATAATAGAATAATAAATTATAAATCCAAAAACTGGGTTTCACAGACGATCTTAGTACTGGACGAAACTTACATCGTAGGGGTTAACTCAAAGTACGAGCTTCACGACGCGAGTTCCATCACAATCCGACGAGCACCCAAAAAGTAATTAAAAAATATAAAAATTGTCTATATAGAAAATTGTGAAATTGTCCATACAGACCAAATCCATCACGCTCGGTCGATGAATTCGAGCTACGTCAATTCTCACACTTCAGCAACGTCGATATTCACCTTTTCGGGAAGAAGATTCATGACATAACGGATCATGGGTCAACGGGGTGTCACCCGTTCCGAGAGTTTCAATATTGATTCGAAAGTGATATACCAAAACGGTCTGTCAGGACTTCGACAAGGTGTCAGATCTCTCTCTAGATATCTATAGATAGAGAGAGAGAGAGAGAGAGATCTGCTGCGTGTGCAACCTGACTGTGTCTTACATGTGCTCTACAGACCGCACTCCATCTTTCTGTCAAACGAGCCCATTTTTCTTTCTTTTGAAGACGGACGGGTTCGAAAGGCAGGATTTTTGACGGTCAGGCCCCCTACCACTAGTCTGGCTAGCTAGTGAGCGGTTCTTTCGGGCGGGAAGCAGGCCGGCCCTACGGGCGGGCATCCCCGCTATGCAAGCAGCATTGTTCGCCACCACCCGAGAAGCAAAAGAAAAGAGAGTCAAGGCGATGTAATCGATACAAGCATAGTGGTCTAATGACAAGGGCCGACGACGGAAGCTGGGGACGGAGCCGTATGATGCGGAAGTCTCACGTACGGTTCCTGAGAAGGGAGTGGCTACCCACTGGAGCCATAACGGGGCTCTGGTCGGAACGGGTTATGGCTTTGGCACTGGGTGCGGTGAGGCAGATCGAGATTGCTGGCAGTCGATCGATCTGCGGGACGGACAGCCCTTGGCGAGATACGGTGACGGTGAGTTCTAACAGAAGTGGTGACTGTAGTGTCAGAGTCGGCTTCGGTGTCAGAACAGAGGAGTCGAGCAGGACTCGAGACCGCTTCGACGACAACGTCGATGTCAAAAATTTTGCCGGAGGTCGACGAATAACGGTGGAGAAACGATGGAGTAAGTAGGATGAACAGTAGATATGGAGGGAAGAGATATCAAGAAAGATAATTCGAGCAGGAGAATAGCAAGAGGGGTGATTTTATAGATTTGAAATTGGAAATCAAATTCTTAAATTGTAAGTTGAATGTTCAAATCTCAAATATTTGATTTACTTAATTAATGAATTATTTCTCTTTTATTTCTAATTAAAGGAATAATTAATTTAATTACTTATAAAATAATTATCTAAAATTTAGAAATTTGGCTTAATTGCAATTTGTTACCCTCAACTATCATCATCGTTTTTCAACTTGATACCCTAAACTTTTTTACTAAACAACTTGATACCCTCAACTATCACCGTTTTTCAAATGCATACCCTAAAATAAAAAAATTCAGAAATACCCTTGTCCCATCTCTCTCTCCCCCTCTCCTCTCTCTCTCTCTCTGGTGATGCCCTCCCCTCTCCCTCTCCCTCTCCGGCGATCGATGCTTCCTCCCATCCTCTCTGGCGGTGCGCGACAATAAAGATGTGCAGTGGGAGGAGGGGGTGCAGGTGGGAGGGGGGGAGGAGGGGGGGGAGGGACGACGAGAGGAGGGTGGGGGCGGCGCGCCGAGGAGGGCGGCGAGAGGGGCAGCCCAGAAGGCGGTGGGATGAGGGGGGAGTCACGTGGTTTGGGGCGGCCGAGGGTGTTGGCCGAAGGAGGGGTTGGGGGGGGGGGGGGGGGGGGGAGGGCAGGAAGAGGGTGGGGAAGAGAGAGAGAGAGAGAGAGAGAGAGAGAGAGAGAGAGAGAGAGAGAGATGAAAGGGGTATTTTCGAAAGAAAAAAAGTTTCAGGGTATCAAATTGTAAAAAATAAGAAGTTTAGGTTATCAAACTGAAAAACGGTGATAGTTGAGGGTATCAAGTTGTAATTAAGCCTTAAAATTTTACTAAATACTTATCTCCTCGGTGTAATGTAATTTGGGTGGCTTTATAAACACCCAAAATCGATAGATTTTGCAAAATTTTATTATTTTATTCCACTTATATACTAGCAAAAAATATATAATTATAAGTGCTAATACCGTTTCCTATTTAATTTTATTCGTGTAGAAGACTCTCATCTGAGTCGCTCGTTAGTGAGTTATCATGGATGAATTAAACTGGTTTGATTTCAAAAAAAAAAAAATTAAACTGGTTTAAAAGTTGATAGTTATCGAACCCTCGCGGTAACAAGTACTTTAAAAATATCTCATAACAGCCACCCTACAATTGTCAGGCACATCCTTAGCGGTGGGGGAGTTACAACCTAAACTTCAGCCATCATTGATAATGCATGACACTGTTCAACAAGAAAGCCGCTACCAAAAAAAAAAAAAAAAAACAAGAAGAGGAGGAATAAGAAAATTCTTAATATATTATACATAACGTCCGACCTCCTCAGAACATATGAAGCTTGGAAGTTGCGTTTTATTCGAAACACATACGCGAAATGCATAACCACTGGTCATTCCTAAGTGGTGATAGTACTGCGTACAATACTGCTCGAGTTCACAAAGACGGCAGTCCTCGGCTACGTACTACTACTAACCCATCCTCACAGGCCCTCAGTGTAGGTCACTCCAGTGGAGCTGAGCCAGGAGCCTCCCTGGATCAGCCCCGCGACGGTGAAGGAGTTGGCGAGCTTCTTATCGGTGATGACCTTGTACCCGGGCCACTTGACCCTCCCTGCCGTGCCGGCCCCCGGCCCGCTGTTCTTGTACTCTCCGTAGAACAAGGTGCTGAGCGCGAAATCCCCGTCCCACTCCAGCCACCCCTTGGGATCGATGTGGCTGTCGATGAACGATTGCATCACTACAGTTCGCGAGTACTGCTTCCACGGCCGGCCTAGGTACGACTTGATGGACCCTTTCACCGGCACGAGGTCGGCAGCAGGAACAATCTGCATAGAGAGATTAAACACTCGTCGACAATCAGCCATTAAAAAAAAAGGTTCCGGCTATACACACTCCAAGGATTACTTAGCACACCCTATTTTTTTTTTTTTTAGAGAAAAAGAAAATTGCTATTCTACCCTCCCCCTCCTGCTCCCCTCCCCTCTGCTGCGCCGACCCCGACCCCTCCTCCTCCTCCGCCTCCTGCGCCTCCCGACCCTCCTCCTCCCTCCTCCTCCTCCGACTCCACCTGAGGAGGGAGGAGGTGGAGTCAGAGGAGGAGGATGGAGGAGGGGGCGGGAGGAGGAGGAGGAGGGTCGGGAGGAGGATCGGGAGGAGGAGGAGGAGGAGGATCGGGAGGAGGAGGAGGCGGAGGAGTCGGGAGGAGGAGGAGGGGGCGGGAGACGGAGGAGGAGGAGGAGGCGTCGGCTGAGCGGCGTCGGCGGAGCCCGGGGTGGGGGGTGGGTGGGGGGGAGCAGGAGAGAGTAGAATAGGAAATGGTTTAAAAAAAAAGAAAAAAAAAATTTGGGGTGTGCTAAATAATTTTTGGGGTGTGCATAGTAGGATCCTAAAAAAATTTACATAACTTTGTAGGTCCTTTTACGGACCTAAATTTTTTTTGATACAGATAGCTGTACCAAAATTTTGATAATATAGCAAATGGGCCCCTTTTCTTTTTGTAAATCGTGCAAAATTATACCTATAAAAACTTTAAGGCGGTCCGAACTCTCTAATTTAGTGGTATTAGAGTGGACATCTTAAGAAGCCGGCAAGGTTCAAGCCATCGTCCGAGCTCTCTAGCCTAGTGGTATTAGAGCGGACATCCGGAGGGGCCGGCAAGGTTCGAGCCTCCCAATTGTGTGTGTGAGTGGGATTTCAAAAAAAAAAAAAAAAAAAAAAAAAAAAAAAAAAGGGTTCAAGCCATCTGTACCAAAGTTTTACTCTACGGAACTTTACAACCGAGACAAGTAGTGACCTAATTACCTGGCAATTCTGGATGGAGGTGCCGGTGTTCTGGTTCGGGTCGATCCGGCCCTGGGCGGTGACGAGGTTCTTCTGGTTGGCCATCGGCTTGCGGGCGACGAGGTTGCAGTTCTGCAGGACGACGGCTGCGTTGCCGAAGATGAAGTCGACCGTGCCGGAGACGTAGCTGTCGCGGTAGAACTGGCGGAAGTTGTGGGCGTAGAGCGTGTCCTGGTAGGCCTCGATCTTGCACCGGTTGATGGCGGAGCGGTCGGCCGAGACGCGGAGGGCGACCGCCTGGTGCTTGGCAGCGCCGGCAGTGTTTTGGATCTTGAGGTCCTGCAGGATGAGACCGTCGCCGTTGCAGGCCAGAGTGGCGGAGTTGAAGGTGGTGGAGCCGTCGACGACGTTCAAGCTTCCGGTGAGGACCGTCGCGTCCATGCCGTCTCCCACTATCATCACGTTGGTCTTCTTCTTGGACATGACCACGTTCTCCTTGTAGACCCCCTTCTTCACGTAGATTACGTACCTGCTCGTCCCTTTGTCCGGTGCGGAGTCCACCGCCGCCTGCACCGTTTTGTACTTCCCGCTCCCGTCCTTGGCGACCACGACGTTTGCCGTAACCGCGTTTCCGGAGGCTTCTAGAAGCTTCCTGTCCCTGAAGCTCATCCACGATGGAAATTCTCCAACAGCAGCCCTCGTGTGCTCGACGTCGTGTCGGGCAGGAGACTCGTCGACGGAGTTGAGCACGGCCAGCAACGCACTAGCCGAGCTCATGAGGAGCTTCAGCTGCGGCTCCAGAGCCGACCGGGCAGGCCCGGCCAGCCCGTCGAGGCAGGTGGCGTGGTTCGTGAGGACGGCGCTGAGAAAAGTCCGAGCGTCGGTGTGGGCCCCAGCCGAGACGGAGCCCATCGACTCGACCAACCTGTCCCGGGACAGGTCCATCAGCTGGGCGCAGTCCGAGACCGGTTGGGAGTTCATCAAGTTCTTGTTGGCCCGGTCTAGTTCGTAAGTGAAGGAGTCGATTTGGAGTAGAGATTTCGATATCAGAGAGTTGAGGACGCGGACTGGAGTGGATTTTGGGGCGGATGAGAGGGTGAGGATATCGGAGACGGCAGCATGACACGCGGAGGGTTCAGGGGAAGTGGAGCACAAGCTGGCGGAGGAGTAAGTGGGGGAAGTAGTGAAGTGGATGGTGACGAAGGAAGTGAGACATATGATGGTGGCCAGGGAGAGTGTGACCAAGAGGGCCTTGCATGGCAGACTAGAGCTTCTAATTCTATGGGTGGTGGTAGAGGAGGAGAGGAGGGACTCATAGGGAGATGCCATGGTTAGAAGAGAGAGGGAGGAAGGAATGGTTAAGGAATGGCATGGATGATGGATTATTTATAGAGGCGAGGAGAGATCATTAAAATCAAAAATGCTATTTGGCTTCCAAATAAGTTGAGTGATACCATCCTCTATTATGTGGTATATAACATAACATGGCCGATGACATAACAAAATAACATTAAACATTAAAATTAATATTAGTATTAAAACTAATATCAATATCAAATTAACATGAACATTAATATTAAAATTAACATTAACATTAATATTAACTTTAACATTAATATTAAACTAAAATTAAAATTAAAATTAACATTGAAATTAAAATTAAAATTAAAATTAAAATTAAAATCAAATTAACAGGAATATTAATATTAATACTAACATTAATATTAATTAACAATAACATTAATATTAAAATTAATATTAACGTTAAATTAAAATAAGCATTAGCATTAACATTAACAGTAAAATTATTTGGGTAATTAATTTTTTTTTGGGTTAAAATATGATATGTCAGTTGCCATATCAGTTATCATGTCAGATGTTACATGATGGAAGATGATATCATCCAAATTTTTTGGATGCCAAATAGTATAATTGTGTTGAAATGGATAGGATTTGGATGTTATGGCTTGTAGGTGGTTAGATGGGAGTGTTGCTGTTTTTTTTTTCTTTCTTTGGAAATAGAACGGTGGGCTATTTATTTTAAGGAAGAGAAGGAGGGTCATGTTTTTCCTTGGGAGGTTGGGGGAGTAGGTGAATGTCAAATGCTTTTAGGAAAGAAAAATATTTTTTTTTGCATGCTGTTTACGTGACCGTCAATTAGTCCACCGCCATGTGATAGCCACTCATTGATCATTATTGGTCCCATGCTAAAATAGGGCCATATTTTTCTAAAATATCGAACTAGGGGACCAATAAGAGATCATCAAAAATATCGAAAAATAGGGCCATATTTTTCTAAAATATCGAACTAGGGGACCAATAAAAGATCATCAAAAATATCGAACTAGGGGGCCAATAAGAGATCATCACGTGCTGAACCAACGACGGTCATAAAATTGCGGGCAAATTAAATAGCAGTGTTCATGATTTTATCATTGGAATGCTTTATCATTGGGAAAGTTTTGATACTGGCTCACCATTTCTAATCCAGTTTGTGGACAAGAGTTTTGTCAGTCCAGTTGTACAGCTCTTGTTGTTGGTTTTAAAGAAAGGAAAAATTTTCTACGGCACCTTTCCACTTTTGACCCATGTTCACCGTTTGTTTTTTTTCAAAGTCCCTGCACCAATCAATCCATGTATTATCCATCCATTATTTTTTAATTCAACTTATTCTTAAAATAAATAAAAAGAACTAATATAATTTTGTGTTTAAAACGCTCTCATTCTCTCTCTCTCCCATGTGCACCTTTTATTTAATTTAGAAAATACTTTATATATACCTCCAAAATTTCATTCTTCCATGTTCCTCCGTCACGTGGCTCTCTTATTCGCCCATGTCTTTTCCCAACCTTTCCCTCTATTTGCTTTAGTCAATAAAGGAGTTTTACGTGGCGGAAGGACATGGAGGGATAAAACTTTTGGAGGTACATATAGCATCACTCTTAATTAAAATATTCACATTTAAACCAAACTCTTTCGATATTGTTGAAAAATGATTTAAATTATGATGTCATATATTGTTGAAAAATAGTTTAAATCATAATGTAGGAAATAATAATGCCTTGTTCTCATTGATGGGGGCTTTTACAATATATATAGTGTCTACACGATTGGGCTTGGGCTTATGGGCCATATTAACATTAGTTACAAATATAATCTAACACCCCCCTCAAGTTGGAGCATGCAAGTCACAAATGTCCAACTTGGAAAGAAAGAATCAAACACATGCTTTCCAAGGGGCTTGGTAAAGATGTCAGCCAGTTGAGAAGAAGTAGGAACATGCGAGGCTATTACGGTGCCATCTCTAATAGCATCGCGAACAAAATGCAAATCCACCTCAATATGCTTACTGCGCTCATGAAATACCGGGTTCTGAGCCAGGTGCAGGGCTGACTGACTGTCACAATACACCGACATAGCAGACTCCTGGCGAACGCCCAAACACACCAATAACTCCTTCAACCATTTCAACTCACAAACAAGTGCAGCAAGAGATCGGTATTCAGCTTCAGCGGAAGATCGGAAAACAGTTGGTTGCTTCTTGGTCTTCCAAGAAATAGGAGACCCCCCCCAGAAACACCAACCAGCCTGTAACAGAGCGGCGAGTCAAGGGACAACTGGCCCAGTCGGAATCACACCAACCAGAAAGACGGAGATCACAATCAGCTTTCAAAAGAATACCCTGTCCCGGTGCATGTTTGAGATATCTAACAACTCTCAAAGCAGCATGCCAGTGATCTTGTCGAGGCTCCTGTAAGAATTGAGACAAGATATGCACAACATAGGCTAAGTCAGGGCGAGTAAATGATAGATAAATCAACCTCCCAACCAGCCTGCGATAAGACTCTGCATCCGCCATCTTTGGACTAGTCGATTCTGCCAGCTTGTGATTGGGCTCCATAGGAAAGCCAGCAGGTCGAGACCCCATCAAGCCGCATTCTGAAATGATGTCCAAAGCATACTTCCTTTGACACAAGAAAATTTCTTCTGCACTCCGAGCCACCTCTATGCCAAGAAAGTATTTCAACACACCAAGGTCCTTCATGTGAAAGCAAGAACTAAGGTACTTTTTGAAAACATCTAAAGCACCTGAGTCATTACCAGACACAATCATATCATCCACATAGATCAAAACATGAAACTCTACCTTCCCTTTAAAAAGGGAGAAAAGGGAATAATCGGAATGAGATTGAATAAATCCATAGGATATCAGAGAAGCAGCAAGCTTAGCAAACCAACAACGTGGTGCCTGTTTCAATCCATATAGAGACTTACGCAGGCGACACACTTTGTTGGGTTCACTATGCAAAAAACCTGGCGGCAACTTCATATACACTTTTTCTGTCAGATCTCCATGAAGAAAAATATTGTGCACATCCATCTGGTGCAAAGTCCAGCCTCTCACAGCTGCAACAGCCAAAAATGCCCTAACTGTAGGCATCTTAGCTACCGGAGCAAATGTCTCTGAATAGTCGATCCCCTCAACCTGATGATTACCGAACACAACCAGCCGTGCCTTTAAGCGCTCAACACTGCCGTCGGAGTTGTACTTTATTTTGTACACCCATCTACTTTCCAATACTTTCTTCCCAGGAGGCAAATCGACAAGACTCCATGTCCCAGGAGACAAATATAATCTAACACATAATTTGTTATAAAAATGAATAAATATATTTTAATTATGATTTGCTATAGATATGTTTATATTTTAATTATGTTTTTCATAGATATACGTGAAGGTATTTAGATAATATTAGATAGTTAGGCTATTAGTTATGCTTATTTTGTATAAATTTTCATTTAAATTATTATTCAACAGTATCAGTATATATATATATATATATATATATATATATATATATATATATATATATATATATATATATATATATATATATATATATATATATATGTATTGATACTGTTGAAAATATATATATATATATATATATATATATATATATATATATATATATATATGTATTGATACTGTTGAAAATACATATATATATATATATATATATATATATATATATATATATATATATATATATATATATATATATATGTATTGATACTGTTGAAAATATATATATATATATATATATATATATATATATATATATTTTCAACAGTATCAATACATATATATATATATATATATATATATATATATATATATATATATATATATATATATATATATAAAATAATAAAATATATATATATATATATATATATATATATATATATATATATATATATATATATATATATATATATATATATGTATTGATACTGTTGAAAATATATATATATATATATATATATATATATATATATATATATATGTATATATATATATATATATATATTATTCAACAATTATTATTCAACAGTATCAGTATTTAAAAATATATATATATATATTGTCACGCCCCAGTACCGAAATACGGAGACGGACTAGGCCAGCTACTTCATATGAGGTACGTAACGTCATACGGCGATCGTGGCTGTCGAGAGACTAGGGGGTGCATGCTACAATCAAGTCTCCTATGGTCCCACAGAGTTCTATGTCTCAATCAATCAAATCACATCAGCAAATAAATAAACATTAAAGATAAAGCAGTAAGGCGTCCCTGACGCTTCATCAAAATGATCATGAGAGACTAGCTTTATAATTTAGCTATCTCAGAGAGTCAGGAGTACAAAATTATACACAGCTGCAGTCTGTTTAATTACAATTATGTACCGACACAAATATCAAGTAATCCGGCAAACAGGTGCCGGTGGCTAAATACCGCACAAAATATAAGCAGGAGTGGTGGAGAAGAAACCCACTCGAGTTCCCGAACCGCCATGCTCCTAGTATGCACCATGGATGTCAGGGAGGAAGATCGTGTCCTCTGGCTCTGCTACGAGATCTGGCCAAACAAAACCAGCGGGGTCAGCCCCGAATAGCAAGTACCGCCAAAGGGGCACAAGAGTTAAGATTAAAAACTCAGTTAATAGAATGATTGATAATAGTAATACTTATGCAACTATTATAGGGTAGCGCAAGATCCTCGAACCCATGTGGCACCCTTACAACCAAACAAGGACAAAAGGTGCCGCATGGAGTCGGAACGTGTCGTACTCTATAACTTTCACATAAGTTAAAGGGTATAATCAATAAAATCTCCTGATCGTGACTTCGGTCGATAGCCTATCGTAGCACAATAACCAACCCAACAATCAAACAAGAACATGGGTTGGATCATGTACCATGATAGACCATGTTCCTCAGTCATTCACAGAAGTAGCACTTCACAACCAGAATAAGTCTTCCGTTCATAACTTCGGTCCACAGCCTGTCATAGTACGATAACCAACCCAACAATCAAATAAAAACATGGGTTGGATCCCGTACCATGACAGTCCGCTTCCCTCAGTTATTCACGGAAGGTAATAAGATACACGCAAGTCATTTTCGCGGCCAATCAAGTCTACGAGTTTCTAGTGGGACGAGGTTATCCTCGCATCATGTTATTTCAAAATCCTCAGATCGTATCTTTCCAGCAAGACTAGCCAACCCAGGGGTTCGTGTAGACAGGTGTCATTGAGCACAGGTCCCTCGTAAGGCCACCTTGCCAAGACATATAATATATAGCAGGAATTAATCGGATACAGTCATCTACTCGTTGCGGATGACAAAGTATCCGTGGAGACCAGCCGGCGCGTCGGGACAATATCTCAAGGCGGCTGGTGTAACACATCTCGAGATTTTGCCCTCCCCATGCATCTAGTATATTTAGTTGCCTAGTTTAACCCTAGGTGAAATCTTGGACTCACATGCTGTGGCTTACATGATTATCCTCCTAAAAGTCGTACTCAAGTACGAGTACCCCAAAAGAGGATCCATGTCAATCAGTATGTCAACATGTTCTATCCTCCTTGGTGTAATGCATCATTGCAAATATGCCATGTGGAGTTACGAGTCATTTGTCGAGCATGAACGAGAACTGGGACATTCAGGTACAAGTATCAGGTAGGAACACTTTGTTTACCGGGGCACATTAGTGCTCATATCATGCTCAGGACAAAAGGCGTAAGGATATATAGCATACACAAACATTTATATATATATATATATACAATATAATATATACATATAAAAATACAAGGTATAGGGGAGTCCAGGTCAGAGCGCGCTCAAGTCAGGTTATGCTCAGGTTAGCCTACGCTCAGGTCAGCCTACGCTCAAGTCAGCCTACGCTCAGGTCAGCCTACGCTCAGGTCAGCGTAAGCAAGACATACACTTTCAAAGGGCAGCGTATGCACGGCTTACGACTCCTCTTCAACCAAGTGAGCGTATGCAAGACATACGCTCCCAAAAGGCAGCGTATGGACTCCATACGACTCCTTGTCGCCCAAGTGAGCGTATGTAAGACATACGTTCCCAAAAGGCAGCGTATGGACTCCATACGAGTCCTTGTCGCCCAAGTGAGCGTATGCAAGACATACGCTCCCAAAAGGCAGCATATGGATCGGACTGCGCTGCGCTAAAGAGCGCGCGCAACTCAGTGACGCAAGCTAAAAAGCTCGCGCACTGCTCACTGTCTTCTCCAAAACAGCAAGAACTCCATGGTTTGAACCCAAAGCTTCAAAAGTCCCTAACTTGGTCAAAATAAGTCCAAATCTAACTTTTCAAAGGTCAAAATTGGGTAGAATAAAATTCTCTACAACATGGAACCATCAAAACTTGAAAATAATAAAGTTTGCTAGATCAAAACCAAGAAGATCCGAAAATGGTTAAAACCTAGATCTACAAAAATTAAAGCTTCAAAATGGAAAACTTCAAGTTCTAAACTAGTATAGAATAAGGAGAAGAACATATTTTGACAAATAATTTTGTAAGAAAACATCAACATTTATGGATCCCTCTCTTGAGCAAGTTGGTACTTGCCTTGGTTGGTGGAGGAAAGTAAAGGAGAGGAAATAAATGAGAGGAGAGAGAATGAGTTGAGTTATTATATAGAATCTTGAACCCATGGGTTCATGATGAACCAAAGGGTTCATGATGAACCATTGGTGAACCAATAATAGGTTACCCAAATGAGCCAAAACTGTAGGCCCAAATGCAGAAAATAAATTACGAAATAATATTTTGTCGAATATTTTTGGGAAATGCATGAAGAAATTCAACATATAAATATCGTATAAATACAAAGTAAATACAATTTATCGGTTTTACATATTAAAATACGTATTCCAGGATCGGGGAGTGACATCTCTACCCTTCTTAGAAAAATTCCGTCCTCGGAATTCCAGCCAAGACAGGGTAGTGAAATCAGGGCAAACAAGGCACAATCATATACAAGTTAACTATCATAGCAGTTATTATCATACATCACAAAGTACAAAACAAGTAGGTGCAGGTAAGCATGGAATCGTGTCAATAAGGCGTAAAAAAAATATACCTCATTAGTCAAACAAATGCGGATACCGAGATCTGATCTCGTCCTCGCGCTCCCAAGTTGACTCTCCCGAAGAGTGATGGTTCCAAAAAACACGGACAAGGCTTATCGTCCGATTCTTGAGTACCTTCTCTCGCCGGTCCAAAATAGACACGGGTTGTTCCTCGTAAGTTAGGTCGGTACCAACGACTAACTCAGAATGATCGAGGACATGACTCGGATCCGGGACATACCCACGTAATTGGGACACATAAAACACATCATGTATGCCAGTTAACGAAGGCGGAAGGGCAAATCGATAAGCCACATCGCCTACCCGAGCGAGAATCTTAAAAGGACCAACGTATCTTGGACTAAGCTTTCCTCGGGTTCCAAATCTGATGATACCCCGAGTAGGCAAAATCCGCAGAAACACTTGGTCGCCAACTCTGAACTCTAGAGGCCTACGATGCTGATCTGCCCAATGACGATGTCGGTCCTGTGCAACTCGAAGGCGCTCTCTGACCAACTTAACTATCTCCACAGTCTGCGTGATCATCTCTGGCCCCAACAACTTCCGTTCTCCGACGTCGTCCCATGTCAAAGGGGACCTGCACTTCCTTCCGTACAATGCTTTAAACGGGGCCATCTGAATGCTAGCCTGATAGCTGTTGTTATAGGAGAACTCCACTAGATGTAGGTGATCCTCCCAAGATCCGCCAAAATGCAAGGTACACGCCCGTAGCATATCTTCTAATGTCTGAATGGTTCTTTCTGATCACCCGTCAGTTTGTGGATGATAAGCAGTACTGAATCTTAACTTGGTTCCCAAACTTTGGTGTAAGCTCCGCCAAAAATGGGAAGTAAACCGCGTATCCCGATCTGATACTATACTAACTGGAACACCGTGCTGCCTTACTATCTGCTTCATGTACATTTCTGCTAGCTGCTCAGTAGTCTGTCCAACTCGGAAGGGAAGGAAATGAGCGACCTTCGTGAGTCGATCTACTATTACCCAGACTGCATTCTTGCCAGCCGGGGATCTAGGTAAACCGGTCACAAAATCCATCGTGATGTGCTCCCATTTCCATTCTGGGATAGGAAGCGGCTATAGCAATCCTGCTGGTCTCTGCTGCTCGGCTTTCACCTGCTGACATACCAGACACTTGGATACAAATCTCGCTCTCTCTCTTTTCATGCCATTCCACCAAAAGAACTGCCTGATATCTCGATACATCTTCGTTCCTCCTGGATGAATGGAGTAAATAGAACTATGAGCTTCGGACATAACTTCTTGCCGAAGGTCTCCACTCGGTACACAGAGTCTGTTTCCAAACCTGAGCGTACCATCTTCATGAATCACTAACTCCTTCCTACGGCCTGATTCACACTCCGACCGCAACTTCTGAATCTTTGGATCTCCTGCTTGTGCTGTCCTTATCCTCTCTACTAAGGTTGACTGAATCTGCATACTGGTCATTCTTCCTACATCCATTGGCAAAACTACTTCGATTCCCATACTCTGAAGGTCTTCTAGAATGTGCTTCTGCGAGGTCAAGATAAAGGCACTGTCTCTCCTACTCAGTGCATCTGTAACTATATTCGCCTTGCCTGGATGATACTGAAGATCTAAATCAAAATCCTTCAGCAGTTCTAACCATCTTCTTTGTCTCATGTTCAAATCTCGCTGCGTGAATACGTATTTCAAACTCTTATGATCAGTATAGATCTCTACCCGATCCCCGTATAAATAATGCCTCCACAACTTGAGTGAAAACACCACAGCTGCTAACTCCAAATCGTGAGTCGGATAATTCTTCTCATGGTCTCGAAGCTGCCGAGACGCATATGCTATCACCTTTCCATGCTGCATCAATACACACCCAAGACCCTTCCTGATGCGTCACAATATACTGTAAAGCCTCCCGCTCCTACTGGAAGCGTCAAGATCGGGGCTGAGATCAATCTCTTCTTTAATTCTTCAAATGATGCCTGACAGCTAGCTGACCAAACAAACTCTACGTCCTTGTGCGTCAAACACGTTAAGGGCGCAGAGATCCTGGCAAAGTCCGTCATGAACCTTCTGTAGTAACCAACTAATCCTAAGAAACTTCGCACTTCTGCAACCGTTCTCGGGACCGGCCAATGCTCTACGGCCTCAATCTTCTTCGGATCCACTGACACTCCTGCTCCAAAAATTACATGTCCCAGGAACAAAATATGGTCTAACCAGAATTCACACTTGTCGAGCTTCGCATAAAGTTGATGCTCCCTCAATGTCTGCAAGACAGTCCTAAGATGTTTCTCATGCTCCTCTTCACTGCTGGAATAGACAAGAATGTCGTCTATGAACACCACCACAAATTTATCCAAATACGGCAGAAAGATGTGGTTCATTAAATCTATGAATACTGCGGGAGCGTTGGTTAGTCCAAAGGGCATTACTAAAAACTCATAATGCCCATATCTAGATCTGAATGCTGTCTTCGGTATGTCTTGCTCCCGGACTCTTACCTGATAGTATCCCGACTGAAGATCGATCTTGGAAAAGACGCTGGCCTTGCTCAACTGGTCAAACAGGTCATCAATCCTTGGTAGCGGGTACTTATTCTTCACTGTTACTGCATTCAGCTTGCGGTAGTCGATGCACATCCTCGTCGACCCATCCTTCTTGGGAACTAGAATCACTGGCGCGGCCCAGGGTGATTTACAGTCTCTGATGAATCCTTTAGACTTCAACTCTTTCTCATGTTGATACAACTTATCCTGTTCTGACGGCGACATTCTGTAAACTCTGTCTGCTATAGGCCTCGATCCAGGGTTCAACTCAATGCTAAATTCTACCTCTCTGACTGGGGGTTTCCCTGGGAGCTCATCAGGAAAGACGTCGAGAAAATCTTCGACCACTCTCGGAATCTGTCCTGGCTCTGACACTGCTGCTGAGATGACGCCTCCGGCCTGATTCTTCAAGGTTCGAGTAAAGATGAACTGTTCTATCCCAGGAACGCTAAATATGACCCTACCTCCTCTACAATCAATTGCCGCATGACTGTCTCTCAACCAGTCCATGCCAAGAACGACATCAAAATTCTCCATAGGGAATTCAATCAATGACGCGGGCAGTAAATGCCCACACACCTCTACCGGACATGAAAAGCGTACTCTGCTAACTTCTACGAGCCCATTGCCGGTGAGTATATCCATCCTCTCCGGCAATGCCTCAAACACTAGTCCAATCCGTGTAGCATATTGTGCAGAGATGAATGAATGAGTAGCGCCTGAATCAAATAATGTTACAGCGGGAAATGAGGTGACGAAAATTTTACCTGCCACCACGTCACTAGACGCTAGAGCCTCTCCCAAGGATAATGTGAGAGCCTGGCCCTGCGGAGCCCCTTGTTGCGGCCTTCCTCGACCATGCTGTTGCTGCCTCTGAGGGCCTTCGGCTTCCTGTGCTTGGCGAAACATCTGAGCCTGCGTTGGTAGACGCTGGGCTAGGGGCTTCACTGCTAATACTGGCCCTCCACTCGGGGTTGCCATCGGAGCTGGCAACGCTGGAAACTGCTGAGCTGGCCCTCCTGGCCTCTGCATCACAGGACAAGTGGAGATACGGTGGTCTGAACTACCACACCTCAAGCATAAGCCATTCGCTGACCGACACACCTCCCTCGTGTGCCCTGCCTTCCCATAGAATGTACAGCCCTGGGGTGCTTCCTGACGCTGCTGTTGGTTCCTTGGCTGCTGATGCCGAATTGGTGCTGTATTAGTTGACACGGCCGTCCTTCGTGGTGCTCCTGCATCATGAATACATACACCGGGTGCTGGTGCCGATGTTCGTTGCATCACTCCTCCTCTAACCTGGGAATGAGATCTCTTCTGACCTCCTGTCCTCGATGCCAACCTCTGCTGGGTAAGCTCGTACCTCCGAGCGGCCGTCAAAACAGCGTCAAACGTCTGTTAGTCGTGTCCCTCCACAAGCTGTAATAGTTCCAAATGAAGTCCCTGCTGGAACCTTATAGCCTTCTCTGACTCCGTTGCCACCATTGCTGGAGCGAAACGGCACAATCTGCAAAACTCTGCTGTATACCCATCTACGGTCTTGCCTGCTTGCTTGAGACTAATAAACTTCTGCTGGAGCTCATATCGAGCTATTACGCCAAAATACTTGGCCTTGAATCTTTTACTGAAGGTGGTCCAACGAACAGGACGCCTTATACCAACTTCTTCTGATGCCCACCAGTCGCGGGCAAGATCCTGAAGTACTAATTTGACCTGATCAACCTTCTCATCATCTGGAACCTTGACTGCCACAAGGATGGCTTCGATGTCTTGAATCCATGCATCCGCAGTGATGGCATCCTCCGTGCCATCAAAATACCTTGGGTTCAAGCGACGGAACCTTCCTGATGCTCCCGAGTCAACCCTGGCACTCCTCTCAAGAGCTAACTGAATCTGTCACTCCCCATTCCCGGAATACGTAAATTTTTGATTTTTCCTGTATATGGTATCTGGCACCTGTATCTTGAATGTATGTATCATGTATTTGTAACTAACCATGGCATGGGACAGTATCTCGTCACGGATTAGTGCGCCACCCCTTGTCCTTGTCTGGTTGTAGGCGTGGTTTACTGTTTCGATGATAAGATTTCTGAACCGTGTTGTGGTTAGGATTTTATTTAATTAATTTAATTAGTTGTATCATGTAGCATTTAACATGTCATTAGTCATGTGGTTAAGAGCATGCTTAAGCTTAGGGTTTCTTTGAGTCAACCCAACCCCTATATATATTCTCTTCCTCACTCTCTCTCCTTATTCACTCTTTCATTTATTTTCCTCAAGCAAACTTTTAGGCAAGTACATCTTGCACCAAATGGAGAGATTATTGCATTTTCATTTTTGATTTTTCTTTGATATTATTTGTCTATATTGTTCTTCTCTTCATTCTCTACAAGTTTAGTTCTTGGAGTTTTTGATTTTAATGGCTAGTTTGGTATAGATCTAAGTTTCTAAAACTAGGATTCTATGGGTTTCCATGGTTTTGATCTATCAAACTTGGTTGTTTTTGAAAACTAATGGTCCTATGTTGTAGGAAATTCAATTCTATCCAAATTTGACCTTTGAAAAGTTAGATTTCGACTTGTTTTGAGGAAGTTATGGCCAAAACAATTTTGGTCAAACTTCTATGTTCATCTGTCCTAATTCTGGCAGGGACGATGAATAGTGCCGAGCCGTATAAGGATGCTGCATAGTGCTGCATAGTGCCGAGCTGCATGAGGATACTGCATAGTACTGCATAGTGCCGAGCCGCATGAGGATGCTGTATAGTGCTGCATAGTATCGAGCCGCATGAGGATGCTGCATAGTGCCGAGCCGCATAAGGATTCTGTATAGTGTCGTATAGTGCCGAGCCGCATGAGGATGCTGCATAGTACCGAGCCGCATGAGGATGCTGCATAGTGCTGCATAGTGCCGAACCGTATAAGGATTCTGCATAGTGCCACATAGTGCCGAGCCGCATGAGGATGCTGCATAGTGCCGAGCCGCATGAGGATGCTGCATAGTGCCGTATAGTGCCGAGCCGCATAAGGATTCTGTATAGTGCCGCATAGTGCCGAGCCGCATGAGGATGCTGCTTAGTGTCGAGCCGCATGAGGATGCTGCATAGTGCCAAGCCGCATAAGGATTCTGTATAGTGCCGCATAGTGCCGAGCCGCATGAGGATGCTGCATAGTGCTGCATAGTGCCGAGCCGCATGAGGATGCTGCATAGTGCTGAATAGTGTCGCATAGTGCCTATTTTGGCTGTTTTTGGCTATTTTAAGTCCTATTTGGCTGAATTGTGGCCAGAATTTCTCCAAACTTCCAACATAAAAGTTATAGATCTTTGTCTTGGCTTCAAGGACCTTCATGTCTCACTTTAACCTGAATTCATATGTGACTTTTATGTCACGAGGGGTCCACATGACTTCTTGACTTGACCATGTTTCTGACCTGATTACCAGTATACGTGCTGGTACCTATTCTAAGTGTGTATTGAGATATAACATTTGTATGCACTGCGGTGCCATTTAATGAGTGCACTAAGGTGTGACTCTACATGCTAAGTGATCCTTCGTGTTATATGTCAATACATGTGTACCTTCCAGCACAGTTATGGTAATTGATCAGCAATAGTGTTGTGGTAAAATGATTGTTATTTGATACATTACACTAAGCATGGATCTAGATTGAGCCGATGTAGATTCATACTTAGGGTACACGTACTATGGTACGATATATAGGAGGATGACCATGTGACCACGACATGTAATTCCAATATCAAGATAGGGTTAATCTAAGCAACTTAAATTGGTAGAAGCATTGGGAGGGAACAGAATCTCGAGATCGTACGTCACCAGCCGCCCTGGGTCCCGTCCTGGCGCGTCGGGTTGGCTGCCTCGGATACTGTATAGTCATCCGCACTAGTGGAGTACAGTATCTGATTTGTGACTGCCGAGCCAGCTCTTCCTATAGGAGAGCTGGAACCGTTACTGCTTATTCTAGCGCGGTGGCCTTTCGAGGGACCGGTGCATTTCGTGCTTGCTTGTATATAATGGTTTGGCTAGTCCTGCTGGAATGCGATACGATCTGAGGATTCCTACATATATTGCATTACTGGGATAATCCAGACAAATCATAGAAAGCCGTAGGATTGATTGGCCGATTGTAAGCTGACTTGTTTGTGATATGTTTTCTTCTGTTAGCTACCGAGGAACATGGACTATCGTGGTGCGTGGTCCAACCCATGTCCTTGTTTGGTTGTTGGGTTGGGCTATTGTGCTGCGATAGGCTATGGACCGAAGTCGCGATCAGAAGCCCTTTTACCTGTCCATGGTTATAGGATATATCTTATCTCGGTACGATATTGGCACCGTTTGTCCTTATTTGGTTGTAAGGGTGTCGTATTGTCTCGATGATATGGTATAAGCCTATAACTCATGAATCAGGTCTTATTTAACTCATTGGATTTATCTCACTCTTTTGTGCTCCCTTGTGGTACTTGCTATTCGGGGCCTGACCCCGCTGGTTTTGTTTGGCCAGATTTCTGAGCAGCTCCAGAGGATCCAGCTTTCCACCCGAACAATGGTGCACACCAGGAGTATGGGCGCCAGGGACCATGAGTGGGTTTTTTCTTCACCGCTCTGATATCTTCTATTTTGTACTTGGCGTTTAGCCACCGGCACTTGTTTAGCCGGCAGTTCTGAACACTAGTTTCCTTTACATAATTGTAATTAAATCAGACTGCAGCTGACTATAGTTATGTACTATTGACTCTCGGAACTAGCTCATCATTTTGTATAGCTAGACTCATGAATCATTCTGATGAAGCGTCGGGGACGCCTTACTGCTTTGTCTTATATGATCATTATTTACTGCTTTTTGTTTTGATTGATTGGGACATAGATGCTCTGTGGGACCATAAAAGACCTGATTGTAGCATGCACCCCCTAGTCTCTTGACAGCCACGATCGCCATATGACGTTTATATACCTCATACGGTGTAGCTGGCCTAGTCCGTCTCAGTATTCCAGTACTGGGGCGTGACAAGGTTTTAGTGGTGGCCCATGCAAGGTTTGTTTTTCAGACTTGTGGGGTGTTGCGATTATAGGAGTCTCAATCAAAACATGTTCCCCTTGATCTCATGATTCGTCTTCTCTTTCTTCCACCTTGATTGCTAACATGATTGTCATCCTCGATTCCTTCCCGTCCTGTCTTTTGATACCTTGTATCCTTTCCTTTAGGGTTACATCATTCTCGGCTATTGGAAGAGCTGGTATGGGAGAGAATCCAGTAGATCAGGGACCAGTTGGAGATCAGCAAGGGGTAGCCCCTCTACCTGGACAGATTCACATCGAGAATATTATCGAGCATGAGCCAGTTGAGCTACATAGGCCAGAGGATCCCGTACCTCCAGTCATGCCGGTAGTACCAGTAGCATTAGATGCGCCGACACTATTGCAGATTATTAGAGGGTTATTGGAGACCCAGCAACGCCAGACGGCAGCCCAACAGCAACAACAAATTCGACAGCAAGAACAGAATGTGCTACAGAATCAGGGGTTGCAATTAGCCCTTGAGAGAAGTGTCAGGAATGATTCAGGAGCGTCCAGAAGGTTTTGTCGACTTAACCCGAAATATTTTGATGGCACGGAGGATGCCATCACGACGGATGCTTGGCTTCAGGATACAGAGGCCATATTAACCACAGCAAAGGTTCCAGCAGAAGAGAAGGTTGACCAGGTCAGACTTTTACTTCAGGATCTCGCCCGCGATTGGTGGGCATCGAAAGAGGTTGGAATGAGGCGTCCTGTTCCCTGGGATAGCTTCAGTACCAGATTCAAGGCTAAGTACTTTGGCGTGGTAGCGCGATATGAGCTACAGCAGAGGTTATCAGTCTCAAGCAGGCTGGTAAGACGGTGGATGGTTATGCAGCGGAGTTCTGCAGGTTAAGTAGGTTTGCTCGGATGATGGTGGCGACAGAGCCATAGAGAGCAATGAGGTTCCAGCAGGGACTTCAACTAGAGATTTTGCAGCTGGTCGAGGGACACGACTACCAGACATTCGATACAGTATTGACGGCGGCTCGGAGGCACGAGCTTACTATTCAAAGGTTATCAGCAAGGACAGGGGGCCAGAAGAGGTCTCATACGCAGAGTGCTGGGGGAGGAGCAGTACCTGGGACGTCAGCACCAGCTCCTGGCTTCCGAATTCGTGATGCAGCACCAGTCACGACAATTATGACTGCACCAATTCGACAGCAGCAACAGAGGAACCAGCAGCAGCGTCAGGAAGCACCAGTAGGTTACACTTACTGTGGTAAGGGAGGGCACACTAGGGATGTGTGTCATTCAGCTAATGGATTATGCTTGAGGTGTGGCAGTCCAGATCATAGGATTGCCAATTGTCCTATGATGCAGAGGCCAGGAGGGCCAGCTCAACGGTTTCCGGCATTGCCAGCTCCAGAGGTAGCACCGTATCAAGGGCCAGCACTAGCAGTGAGGCCACTAGCCCAGCGTCCATTACTGACACAAGCTCAGATGTACCGACAAGCACAACATCAAGCAGGACCGCAGAGGCCGCAACAGCAGGGCCAGGGAAGGCAGGGACAAAGACAAGAAGAATTTGGAGTATTAGAGCAGAGGTTGGCTGAAGGCGGTCAGATTTTGGGTAAGTTTTGAGTATTATTTATTATAATTCCTTGAGTTCTATATTCGAAGAGTGAAGGAGACTTTCTCGTCTCACTCATCTGCTCTCGTATCATGTGATACGTGATATTCATCATGTGTCTTGATTACGAGAGTACGTCCTGGGCAGAGTCTCGTTCTTGATTTAGTCATTGGTACCGACTTATCACAAGCGTTGACCCTTGTCCACTTTGGGAGTCAGTGTAGGACCTCGAGGACGAATTCCTACCTGACTTGAGAGGCATATTTTATTCGTATGTCTCCGATCACTTTCCTTCTATGGTATGATTATTGTTTGTGCTTTTACTTAATAGTTCTTTCTTTCGTAAGCTGTTCATATGTCATGTGTTGTTTGATAATTGTGCTTGCATTATGTTATGAGTGTATTTCGTGATCTGAGAGCGCGCTCGACTAGCCTTATCGAAATTCCGAGGACGGAATTTTTCTAAGGAGGGTAGAGATGTCACTCCCCATTCCCGGAATACGTAAATTTTTGATTTTTCCTGTATATGGTATCTGGCACCTGTATCTTGAATGTATGTATCATGTATTTGTAACTAACCATGGCATGGGACAGTATCTCGTCGCGGATTAGTGCGCCACCCCTTGTCCTTGTCTGGTTGTAGGCATGGTTCACTGTTTCGATGATAAGATTTCTGAACCGTGTTGTGGTTAGGATTTTATTTAATTAATTTAATTAGTTGTATCATGTAGCATTTAACATGTCATTAGTCATGTGGTTAAGAGCATGCTTAAGCTTAGGGTTTCTTTGAGTCAACCCAACCCCTATATATATTCTCTTCCTCACTCTCTCTCCTCATTCACTCTTTCATTTATTTTCCTCAAGCAAACTTTTAGGCAAGTACATCTTGCACCAAATGGAGAGATTATTGCATTTTCATTTCTTGATTTTTCTTTGATATTATTTGTCTATATTGTTCTTCTCTTCATTCTCTACAAGTTTAGTTCTTGGAGTTTTTGATTTTAATGGCTAGTTTGGTGTAGATCTAAGTTTCTAAAACTAGGGTTCTATGGGTTTCCATGGTTTTGATCTATCAAACTTGGTTGTTTTCGAAAACTAATGGTCCTATGTTGTAGGAAATTCAATTCTATCCAATTTTGACCTTTGAAAAGTTAGATTTCGACTTGTTTTGAGAAAGTTATGGCCAAAATAATTTTGGTCAAACTTCTATGTTCATCTGTCCTGATTCTGGCATGGACGATGAATAGTGCCGAGCCGCATAAGGATGCTGCATAGTGCTGCATAGTACCGAGCCGCATAAGGATGCTGCATAGTGCTGCATAGTGCTGCATAGTGCCGAGCCGCATAAGGATGCTGCATAGTGCTGCATAGTGCCGAGCCGCATAAGGATGCTGCATAGTGCTGCATAGTGCCGAGCTGCATGAGGATACTGCATAGTACTGCATAGTACTGAGCCGCATGAGGATGCTGCATAGTGCTGTATAGTATCGAGCCGCATGAGGATGCTGCATAGTGCTGCATAGAGCCGACCCGCATAAGGATTCTGCATAGTGTCGTATAGTGCCGAGCCGCATGAGGATGCTGCATAGTACCGAGCCGCATGAGGATGCTACATAGTGCTGCATAGTGCCGAGCCGCATAAGGATTCTGCATAGTACTACATAGTGCCGAGCCGCATGAGGATGCTGCATAGTGCCGAGTCGCATGAGGATGCTTCATAGTGCCGCATAGTGCCGAGCCGCATAAGGATTCTGTATAGTGCCGCATAGTGCCGAGCCGCATGAGGATGCTGCATAGTGTCGAGCCGCATGAGGATGCTGTATAGTGCCGCATAGTGCCGAGCCGTATAAGGATTCTGTATAGTGTCGCATAGTGCCGAGCCGCATGAGGATGCTGCATAGTGCTGCATAGTGCCGAGCCGCATGAGGATGCTGCATAGTGCTGAATAGTGTCGCATAGTGCCTATTTTGGCTATTTTTGGCTATTTTAAGTCCTATTTGGCTGAATTGTGGCCAGAATTTCTCCAAACTTCCAACATAAAAGTTATAGATCTTTGTCTTGGCTTCAAGGACCTTCATGTCTCACTTTAACCTGAATTCATATGTGACTTTTATGTCACGAGGGGTCCACATGACTTCTTGACTTGACCATGTTTCTGACCTGATTACCAGTATACGTGCTGGTACCTATTCTAAGTGTGTATTGAGATACAATATTTGTATGCACTGCGGTGCCATTTAATGAGTGCACTGAGGTGTGACTCTACATGCTAAGTGATCCTTCGTGTTATATGTCAATACATGTGTACCTTCCAGCACAGTTATGGTAATTGATCAGCAATAGTGTCGTGGTAAAATGATTGTTGTTTGATACATTACACTAAGCATGGATCTAGATTGAGCCGATGTAGATTCATACTTAGGGTACACGTACTATGGTACGATATATAGGAGGATGACCATGTGACCACGACATGTAATTCCAATATCGAGATAGGGTTAATCTAAGCAACTTAAATTGGTAGAAGCGTTGGAAGGGAACAGAATCTCGAGATCGTACGTCACCAGCCGCCCTGGGTCCCGTCCTGGCGCGTCGGGTTGGCTGCCTCGGATACTGTATAGTCATCCGCACTAGTGGAGTGCAGTATCTGATTTGTGACTGCCGAGCCAGCTCTTCCTATAGGAGAGCTGGAACCGTTACTGCTTATTCTAGCGCGGTGGCCTTTCGAGGGACCGGTGCATTTCGTGCTTGCTTGTATATAATGGTTTGGCTAGCCCTGCTGGAATGCGATACGATCTGAGGATTCCTACATATATTGCATTACTGGGATAATCCAGACAAATCATAGAAAGCCGTAGGATTGATTGGCCGATTGTAAGCTGACTTGTTTGTGATATGTTTTCTTTTGTTAGCTACCGAGGAACATGGACTATCGTGGTGCGTGGTCCAACCCATGTTCTTGTTTGGTTGTTGGGTTGGGCTATTGTGCTGCGATAGGCTATGGACCGAAGTCGCGATCAGAAGCCCTTTTACCTGCCCATGGTTATAGGATATATCTTATCTCGGTACGATATTGGCACCGTTTGTCCTTGTTTGGTTGTAAGGGTGTCGTATTGTCTCGATGATATGGTATAAGCCTATAACTCATGAATCAGGTCTTATTTAACTCATTGGATTTATCTCACTCTTTTGTGCTCCCTTGTGGTACTTGCTATTCGGGGCCTGACCCCGCTGGTTTTGTTTGGCCAGATTTCGTAGCAGCTCCAGAGGATCCAGCTTTCCACCCGAACAATGGTGCACACCAGGAGTATGGGCGCCAGGGACCATGAGTGGGTTTTTTCTTCACCGCTCTGATATCTTCTATTTTGTACTTGGCGTTTAGCCACCGGCACTTGTTTAGCCGGCAGTTCTGAACACTAGTTTCCTTTACATAATTGTAATTAAATCAGACTGCAGCTGACTATAGTTATGTACTATTGACTCTCGGAACTAGCTCATCATTTTGTATAGCTAGACTCATGAATCATTCTGATGAAGCGTCGGGGACGCCTTACTGCTTTGTCTTATATGATCATTATTTACTGCTTTTTGTTTTGATTGATTGGGACATAGATGCTCTGTGGGACCATAGGAGACCTGATTGTAGCATGCACCCCCTAGTCTCTTGACAGCCACGATCGTCGTATGACGTTTATATACCTCATACGGTGTAGCTGGCCTAGTCCGTCTCAGTATTCCAGTACTGGGGCGTGACAGAATCCCTTGGTTCAGTAACACGTTCTGCCCTGCTGTTGAGTCTGTTGCTGTTGGTGAGTGACAAGAATCCCCCGGATGACCTCCAGGAGTGCTACGGCATCTGGGACTGCCGTTGCTGCTGGTGCTGCAGGAGTTTCATAACCTGCGGCTGCACTGCCTCGGGTTCTATTTCTGCTCGTGTCCGCCCGGGGGAAGGTTCTCTCCCCTGCTGGTGCCTAGTCGAGCCATGCTCTCGCTACCCTTCCTCTTGGGCCTCACCCGCTACTGAGAATGAAGCACCCTATAGAGAAAGATATAAGATTATCAAGTCCGAACGAGGAAGATTTCGAGGATGCAAGTCAGGTTAGAGATCAAGGCAAGGACAGAAAATTCGAAACAGAATTTCAAGGGGAACAAGTTTTGATTGAGACTCCTAATAATTCGCAATACCCCACAAGTCTAAAAAACAGACCTGCATGGGCCACCACTAAAACCTTGTCACGCCCCAGTACCGAAATACGGAGACGGACTAGGCCAGCTACTCCATATGAGGTACGTAACGTCATACGACGATCGTGGCTGTCGAGAGACTAGGGGGTGCATGCTACAATCAAGTCTCCTATGGTCCCACAGAGTTCTATGTCTCAATCAATCAAATCACATAAGCAAATAAATGAACATTAAAGATAAAGCAGTAAGACGTCCCTGATGCTTCATCAAAATGATCATGAGAGACTAGCTTTATAATTTAGCTATCTCAGAGAGTCAGGAGTACAAAATTATACACAGCTGCAGTCTGTTTAATTACAATTATGTACCGACACAAAAGATCAAGTAATCCGGCTAACAGGTGCCGGTGGCTAAATGTCGCACAAAATATAAGCAAGAGTGGTGGAGAAGAAACCCACTCGAGTCCCCGAACCGCCATGCTCCTAGTATGCACCATGGATGTCAGGGAGGAAGATCGTGTCCTCTGGCTCTGCTACGAGATCTGGCCAAACAAAACCAGCGGGGTCAGCCCCGAATAGCAAGTACCGCCAAAGGGGCACAAGAGTTAAGATTAAAAACCCAGTTAATAGAATGATTGATAATAGTAATACTTATGCAACTATTATAGGGTAGCGCAAGATCCTCGAACCCATGTGGCACCCTTACAACCAAATAAGGACAAAAGGTGCCGCATGGAGTCGGGACGTGTCGTACTCTATAACTTTCACATAAGTTAAAGGGTATAATCAATAAAATCTCCTGATCGTGACTTCGGTCGATAGCCTATCGTAGCACAATAACCAACCCAACAATCAAACAAGAACATGGGTTGGATCATGTACCATGATAGAACATGTTCCTCAGTCATTCACAGAAGTAGCACTTCACAACCAGAATAAGTCTTCCGTTCATAACTTCGGTCCACAGCCTGTCATAGTACGATAACCAACCCAACAATTAAATAAGAACATGGGTTGGATCCCGTACCATGACAGTCCGCTTCCCTCAGTTATTCACGGAAGGTAATAAGATACACGCAAATCGTTTTCGCGGCCAATCAAGTCTACGAGTTTCTAGTGGGACGAGGTTATCCTCGCATCATATTATTTCAAAATCCTCAGATCGTATCTTTCCAACAAGGCTAGCCAACCCAGGGGTTCGCGTAGACAGGTGTCATTGAGCACAGGTCCCTCGTAAGGCCACCTTGCCAAGACATATAATATTAGCAGGAATTAATCGGATACAGTCATCTACTCGTTGCGGATGACACAGTATCCGTGGAGACCAGCCGGCGCGTCGGGACAATATCTCAAGGCGGCTGGTGTAACACGATCTCGGGATTTTGCCCTCCCCATGCATCTAGTATATTTAGTTGCCTAGTTTAACCCTAGGTGAAATCTTGGACTCACATGCTGTGGCTTGCATGATTATCCTCCTAAAAGTCGTACTCAAGTACGAGTACCCCAAAAGAGGATCCATGTCAATCAGTATGTCAACATGTTCTACCCTCCTTGGTGTAATGCATCATTGCAAATATGCCACGTGGAGTTACGAGTCATTTGTCGAGCATGAACGAGAACTGGGACATTCAGGTACAAGTATCAGGTAGGAACACTTTGTTCACCGGGGAACATTAGTGCTCATATCATGCTCAGGACAAAAGGCGTAAGGATATATAGCATACACAAACATTTACATATATATATATACAAAACAGCAAGAACTCCATGGTTTGAACCCAAAGCTTCAAAAGTCCCTAACTTGGTCAAAATAAGTCCAAATCCAACTTTTCAAAGGTCAAAATTGGGTAGAATAAATTCTCTACAATATGGAACCATCAAAACTTAAAAATAATGAAGTTTGCTAGATCAAAACCAAGAAGATCCGAAAATGGTTAAAACCTAGATCTACAAAATTAAAGCTTCAAAATGGAAAACTTCAAGTTCTAAACTAGTATAGAATCAGGAGAAGAACATATTTTGACAAATAATTTGTAAGAAAACATCAACATTTATGGATCCCTCTCTTGAGCAAGTTGGTACTTGCCTTGGTTGGTGGAGGAAAGTAAAGGAGAGGAAATAAATGAGAGGAGAGAGAATGAGTTGAGTTATTATATAGAATCTTGAACCCATGGGTTCATGATGAACCAAAGGGTTCATGATGAACCATTGGTGAACCAAGAACAGGTTACCCAAATGAGCCAAAACTGTAGGCCCAAATGCAGAAAATAAATTACGAAATAATATTTTGTCGAATATTTTGGGAAATGCATGAAGAAATTCAGCATATAAATATCGTATAAATACAAAGTAAATACAATTTATCGGTTTTACATATTAAAATACGTATTCCAGGATCGGGGAGTGACACACACACACACACACACGCACACACACACATATATATATATATATATATATATATATATATATATATATATATATATATATATATCTACAATACATGGAATGTATTGTAGATATCTACAATACATATATATATATATATATCTACAATACATGGAATGTATCAATATATAAAAAAAAAAATATATATATATATATATATCTACAATACATGGAATGTATCAATACATCCCAAACCTTTGCATTGAAAATTGTGAAAGGTGTTTACTTTGACTTTGGCTTTACCTGGTATAACAAGTCATATTAACCTGCTCACTTTATTAAAAAAAATTCTCCTAAATTACAGTAATTTGTTGGACATTGTACATTCAACATTTACATTTTTCACCCTACATTAACGCATATTTATTTTTGATTTTACAGTATGTTGGACATTGTACAGTATGTTTATCTGTTCTTCCCATTCGTCAGGTCCATTCGCTCCTCATTCGCATCCTTCTAAGGAGGGGGATGATGTCACTCCCCATTCCCGAAATACGTAAATTTTTAATTTTTCATGTATATGGTATCTGGCACCTGTATCTTGAATGTATGTATCATGTATTTGTAACTAGCCATGGCATGGGACAGTGTCTCGTCGTGGATTAGTGTGCCACCTGTCACGCCCCAGAACCAGAATACTGGAGAGCGGGGGCAGACATAGCCAGCTACGTATAACGGAATGGAATCCATACCGCTATATGGTCACGGCTGTCTAGATATGTGAGGGTTTCACTACAATCCATCAGTCTCTTAAAGTCATAAAATAGCCTATTATCTCAATCTCAACCAACTAATAATAGTAACAAGATATCAGATCACTAAATATACAATTGTAAGGCATCCCAAACATTACATATCCAGATGATCATGAAGCTAGTCGTACAAAATGTAAGGACTAGTAAGAGTTCAGTCACACATGATCAACCCCCGGGGCTTGTCAATCATGTTACAGCCCGTAGGCAGACAGTAAGTAAGTACAATCGAGCTAATACTTGCTCGCGTCGGCTAAGCGCCTCAAAAGAATAATTTACAATATTACAGTGGAAGAACAAAAGAAACCCACTCGATGCCCTGGTTACGCCTGGTGACCACCATCGGGCTGGAAAGCAGGAAGATCCTTTGGTACTGCTCCGGTATCTAGCCATACAAAACCAGCTGGGTCAGACCCCAGAAAGAGCAAGTGCCACAAAGGAGGCTTCACTTAGGACTAAAACAAGCAAATCATTAGCATTCAACACGTAACAAAACAATAAGTAACACAGATTGGGGTTCGCGCACTACCAATGCACTTGTCCCAATCAGAGAAAATAATTAAGAGAAGCATCATGTTAAATAAAATATAGCTGGACAATATATATGAAAAGAAGACAATGATGAAAGTGACAATGAAGGGTACAATCAGGATAGTACAATCTGGAGTGACAATAGTGTTCAAGCATTATAGTGACAATCTGGAGTGACAATCATTCAATCATGCTGGTACAATCTGGCAATCGATCACTTCAAGACAATACTATACTGGACTAGACTTCATCCAATCAATCACGGCCAATCATTGCCTACGGCTTTCTACATTAACTAACTAGGGTTATCACAATCCTAGTTACTAGCAAGATGCAATGAGATGCTCCAAGTAGTCACAGGCCCTGCAGCTACCCAGGTTATCCAGGCAATCATTATAGTGACAATCCAGAGAGTTCAATCATTAAAGTATCAATGGAGGGAGAGTGCAAGACAATAGAGTTTAATCATTAAAGTGACAATCGAGAGTGCCCCACATGACAGTGGGCTGGAAATGTGCCCTACTCGTCGGTAGGCTACAAGTCCAAACATTTGCGGCCGGAATAACGGGGTCGCCTGTAACTGGGGAACATCTCTTCATGACTAGTAGATTATTCTAGTTATTAACCTTAGTTTATTTCAATATGTACCCCTGACCGTGGTACTCAGGGGTCCATGCCCTAGAAATGATGCGAGACAAGACTGGTTCATTTATACAAGCACAATCGTCCACGGTGTCAAGTCATTATACAGGTCATGTCATGTCAAGTAGCCGCCGCAACGGCTTATCGAGATATAACATGTCAGGTTATCCGGTCAAGTATACTAGTCAGGAGTGCGCCACGACGGGCCATTATCATGTCATGTCAGGTTACTGGTCGAGAGCGCACCACTACGGGTCACTGTCGTGCCATGTCAGGTTACTTGTGAAGAGTGCACCACTACGGGTCATCATCAAGTCAGGTTGTCATATCAAGTCTATCATGTCAAGCCAATCATGTCAAGTTATCATTCCAACATATTAAATAAATTCGCGATTATCAAGTTCATGACAAAAGACGTAAGGATATAAAATGGGCGTAAAATATCTAATAAAATATTCATATATAGGACTAATATGAATCACCGGTTACAAGTCAAGTGTGCATCCCATCGGGTCACTATCAAGAAGATCAGAAAGTACCCGGATCATAAATCACAGAAATCAGAAACCATATTAGTCATAAGCAATTCATCAAAAACCGTGCCAGGTCGTGTTGGGTCAAGCAGTCGTGTCATGTGAAACAAGATCTCAAAACTCCAATCCATAGAAAAGAAGCCAAGCCTAGAGGATTAAAACAAAATTAACATGGACAATGGATTGCGCAGGGGTTAGAGTGCGCAAGGGATGAACTGCGCGAGAGTTGGATCGCGCAGGGGCTGGACTGCGCTGGGTCAAGCGCGCAGGGAAATGGATTGCGCTAGGTCAGATTGCGTAGAAGATGATCTGCGCAAGAGCTGAGCCGCGCTGAGTCAGGTTGTGCAGGGATCGGATTGCGCACACACTGGATTGCGCACACACCGGATTGCGCAGAGGATGGATTGCGCCAGGGCGAGCTGCGCTGGCTGGATTGCGCCAAAACGAGCTGCGCGAGGCTAGATTGCGCCAGCACTAAAGAGTGCTGGGCTAACTGGTTTGCGCCAGCGCTAAAGAGCGCTGGACTGAATTGCGCTCGGGAACAGGGGTCTTCTTCCCCAAACCGAGAGAAAAAGCCATGGAACTCAGAAATTACAAGGACCACAACTAGGTCAAAACAAGTCCAAACCCAACTTTGCAAGGGTCTAAATTGTGTAAAATTCAATTCTCTTCCACATAGAACAATCAAAACATGAAAATAAACAAGTTTCATAGATCAAATCCACCAAAATCCGAAAATACTTCAAACCTAGATCTACAAAATTTTAAGCTCCAAATGGAGAAAATCCAAGTTCTAATGTTGCTCAAAATGAGCTAATAAAACTAATAAACAAATAAAATGTAGCCCTCAAGTGATAGCAAGATGCACTTGCCTAAGTTGGTGGTGGTGGTGGAGAGGAAGAAGCTTGAGGAAGAAGATGAAAAAAATAATAAGGAGAGAGAGAGAAGTTGATATTTATAATAGGGTAGGGTTCTCCATGTTAAACCAAAATAGACCAAACCAAAATAAACCAAGGTGAACCAAGTCAAGGCCAATAAACTCTCTCTCTCTAGCAATTTAAACCAAATAAACCATGAAATAAACCCAGCCTCAATAATCCAAAATAAACCAATGAACTATTAAAACCAATTGAACTATCAATGCTAATTAAACCAAGCCAATGTAAAATAAACCAAGATAACTAATCGTGACTAAAATAAAATATGGGTCCAAAATATGCATACGCACTTTAAATACGTATCACGAATTCAGGTCATTACACCACCCCTTGTCCTTGTTTGGTTGTAGGCGTGGTTCACTATTTCGATGATAGGATTTCTGAACCGTGTTGTGGTTAGGATTTTATTTATTTAATTTAATTAGTTGTATCATGTAGCCTTAACATGTCATTAGCCCCATGGTTAGGAGCATGCTTGAGATTAGGGTTTTCTTTGAGTCAACCCAACCCCTATATATATTCTCTTCCTCACTCTCTCTCTTCATTCATTCACTCTTTTCATTTCTTTTCCTCCCAACATTTAGGCAAGTACATCTTGCACCAAATGGAGAGATTCTTGTACTTTTCATTTCTTGATTTTTCTTTGATGTAATTTATCTATATTGTTCTCTCATTATCCTCTACAAGTTTAGTACTTAGCATTTTTGATTTCCATGGATAAATTCTTGTAGATCTAAGTTTATTTCATTTTCGGATTTCTTGGGTTTGATCTAGTAAACCTTGTTATTTTAAGTTTTGATGGTTCCATGTCGTAGAGAATTTCTTTCTGTCCTATTTTGACCTATGGAAGTCTGGATTCTGACCTTGGATGAAGGAGTTATGAAGCTTTGAAGTCATGGCTTTTCCTTAGTTCTTCTTCTCGAAAAATGGAGAAGAAGAACAGTGCTTGACCGCATGAACTTTCATGCGGCAAGTTTCCCTGGCCGCATGACTTGTTAGCTTTCAGCCGCATGGGCCATGATTCCCTTGCCCAGTCGCATAAGACTTTATCCCCAGCCGCATGAATTTAATTTCTCCCAGCCGCATAAGCAGTCTTAGCCGCATGGTGCTAAGCAGTTTCTGTCGCATGAACTCTGATTTCTTGAGCCGCATGCGCCCCGCATATCTCAGCCGCATGAGCCTGTCTCAATCCTTGCCGCATATGCCAGGTTATTTTCGACCGCATAAACTTGATTATTGCTGCCGCATGAGCCTGCTTCAACCGTGCCGCATGAGCTTTTCGTGCCGCAGCCGCATATGACCCGCATGCTCCCAGCCGCATAAGCGCCCGTCCATTTCCAGCCGCATGAGCTTACTTGCTCCCAGCCGCGTGAGCGCGCGTCCCTTCAGCCGCATGAATACCCGCATTCCTGAGCCGCATGCACCCGTTTGTTTTGAGCCGCATGGGCCAGCTTTCCTGAGCCGCATGAGCCCATCCATCCTTGGCCGCATAGGGCCTACTTTGGCTGTTTTGTGTATTTTGTCCTATTGATTGTATTATGGCTAAAATTTCTTCCAACTTCCAATATGGAAGTGGAAGATCCTTGTGTTGGCTCTAAGGACATTCATGTTTCACTTTAACCGGATTTCATATGTGACTTTTATGTCACGAGAGGTCCGTGTGACTTCGGACTTGACCATGTTCCTGACCAGATTACCTTTGTATGTGCTGGTACCTTTTCTAAGTGTGTATTGGGATACAATATTAGTATGCACTGTGGTGCTATTTAATGAGTGCACTGAGGTGTGACTCCGCGTGCTAAGTGATCATTCGTGTTATATGTCAATACATGTGTACCTTCCAGCACAGTCAGGGTAATTGGTCAGCAATAGTGTCGTGGTATAATGATTGTTGTTTGAAGCATTACACTAAGCATGGATCTAGATTTGGGACTCCTTGAGCCGATGTGGATTCGTACTTAGGGTACGCGTACTATGGTACGACATACAGGAGGATGACCATGTGACCACGATATGTAATTCCAATATCAAGATTGGGTTAATCTAGCAACTTAAATCGGTAGAAGCATTGGGAGGGAACATAATCTCGAGATCGTGCCATACTAGCTACCCCTGGGTCCCGTCATGACGTGTCGGGTTGGCCGCCACGGATACAGTTTCATCTACCTATAGTGGATGACTATATCCGACTCCTGCATGCTATGTGTTATATGTTTTAGCACGGTGGCCTTACGAGGGACCGGTGCATAATTAAAGTGCTATATGTATATGTATATGATACGAAATTGGCTAGCCCTGCTGGGCTGACACGATCTGAGGATTCCTATATTGTATTACTGGGATAATCTAGACAAATCATAGAAAGCCATAGGATTGATTGGCCGCTTGTAAGCTGACTTGTTTGTGATATATTTTCTTCTGTTAGCAACTGAGGAACATGGACTATCGTGGTGCGTGGTCCAACCCATGTCCTTGTTTGGTTGTTGGGTTGGGCTATTGTGCTGCGATAGGCTATGGACCGAAGTCGCGATCAGAAGCCCTTCACCTGTCCATGGTTATAGGATATATTTTATCTCGGCACGATATTGGCACCGTTTGTCCTTGTTTGGTTGTAAGGGTGTCGTATTGTCTCGATGATATGGTATAAGCCTATAACTCATGAATCAGGTCATATTTTACTCATTGGGTTTTATCTCACCCTTTTGTGCTTCCTTGTGGTACTTGCTATTCGGGGCCTGACCCCGCTGGTTTTGTTTGGCCAGATCTCGTAGCAGCTCCAGAGGATCCAGCCTTCCACCCGAACAATATGTATACCAGGAGTATGGGCGCCAGGGACCATGAGTGGGTTTCTTCTTCACTGCTCTGATATCTTCTATTTTGTACTTGGCATTTAGCCACCGGCACCTGTTTAGCCGGCAGTTCTGGATACTAGTTTCCTTTTACGTAATTGTAATTAAATCAGACTGCAGCTGACTACAGTTATGTACTATTGACTCTCGGTACTAGCTCATTATTTTGTAAATCTAGGCTCATGAATCATTTTGATGAAGCGTCGGGGACGTCTTACTGTTTTGTCTTATATGATCATTATTTACTGCTTCTTGTTTTGATTGATTGAGACATAGATGCTCTGTGGGATCATAGGAGACCTGATTGTAGCATGCACCCCCTAGTCTCTTGACAGCCACGATCGCCGTGTGACGTTTATATACCTCATACGGTGTAGCTGGCCTAGTCCGTCTCAGTATTCTGGTTCTGGGACGTGACAGATGAACAAGCCAGATTACATTATGCATTATATTGACATCGAATTCATACTGATGGCATAGATGTACTGATTATTTACAGAAAGCAGAACACATTCCAATCAAATAAAGTTTTAGTGATCCCAGGAATACACTCGGAATGAAGGCCAATTGTAAATCCTAGGAATGCACCAAGGACTCATCAAATCTGTGAAGGCCATCTGCAAATCAAAGGAATACACCAAAAAATCAAAAACATCTGTGAAGGCCAACTGCAAATCAAATAAATGCACACAACTTAGCTAAATTAATGTTTAGATGATTAATACAAACAAATATAAACGCTTCAACCAAACAAATCATAATCAAATTAAGTAAACTTCATTCCAAGTCCAATAAACTGCATAATCCATGTTGCAATATTCTGCACAATCCTCGTTAGTAGTTCAACATAGAACCTGCATAATTCACACTACAATAATCTAAACAATATCAGACCTACTCTAAATTCAAGACCATATTATATTTTTCAAACAAGTACGAACCATGCACCCCAATGGTGCTTAATACAACCGAAAAGTTTAATTTACAATTTTTCAAACACAAAATCGAGTTCGAGCACCAAGACCAACCAATATTCAGAACCATATTACAATTCAATATTACAGTCCAAATTGAAATAAAAGTTTTAAAACTCAAAAGATGATTCTTCATCTCCATCTTTACCTTTTTTTTTCTTCTTCTTCCTCAAAATCTCCTTCACATACACCTTAAGGGACGAAATAAGAAATTATAGTCAGTATGGACACACTGTATGTAGAAATAACATCCAAAAACATTAATAGATGTATCAAAGTGAGGACTAGCATTAGAGTGTCAATGTGCAAGTGTGTGTTCTTACATAAGAGTATCAATGTGCAGACTGCAGGTTCTGTCATGCCCCAGAACCAGAATACTGGAGAGCGGGGGCAGACATAGCCAGCTACGTATATGAAATGGATTCCATCTCGCTATACAGTCACGGTTGTCTAGATACATGAGAATTTAACTACAAGCCAACAGTCTCTTAAGGTCATGAACAAGCCTAGTGTCTCAATCACAAGCACGTAAGTAAATGTTACAAGGTGTAAGATCACCAAATATACAATAGTAAGGCGTCCCAAACATCACATATTCAGTTGATCATGAAGCTAGTCGTTACAAAATGTTAGGACTAGCAAGAGTTTTAGTCATACATGATCAACCCTAGGATCTGTCAATCATGTTACAGCCCGTAGGCAGATAGTAAGTAAGTGCAATCGAGCTAAATAGGTGCTCGTCGGCTAAACGCCTCAAAAGAATATTTTTACAATAAAGTGGGAGAGCCAAACTAACCCACTCGTTGCCCTGGTTATGTCTGGTGTTCACCATCGGGCTGGAAAAGCGGTAGATCCTCTGGAGCTGCTCCGAAATCTGGCCATACAAAACTAGCTGGGTCAGATACCAGAAAGAGCAAGTGCCACAAAGGAAGCTTCACTTAGGAACTAAAACCAGCAATTATCACAAGAGTATAAATAAAAGTAACAACTGGAAATAAAGAAAATACATCAGAATGATATACGACGAGATAACCATGGAACTATTCAGATAACCAGGTTACAACCCGTAAACCAAACAAGGACCGGGGTTGTAACCCTTCGTCTGAACAGAACTTGGAATTCTCACCATTTATCGGTAAAATAAATACAGACATTCAGGTCATGCAGCAATTTGGAACATGATCGGGACAAGACTAGACTGGTTAGACTCCATCCAATCATTTCACGGCCAAACAAGAACTACGGCTTGATACTTTAACTAACTAGGGTTATCACAAGCCTAGTTACTAGCAAGATGCAGTGAGAATCTTCCACAGCCACAAGCCCTGCAGTCCATCCAGGTTACCCGGGTTAAAAGATTTAGAGTTGAATTCAGGTGGGTACATCGTCCAGGAAACGAATATACCCTTAGGTAGCTTGAAGGGTGCAACACATGACAGTGTGCTGGAAATGTGCCCTACTCGACGGCAGGCTACAGATCCCAAGACGTGCCCAGGTAACAGGATTGCCTGTAGCTGGAAGATCTCTTTATGACTAATGTATTAATCTAGTTATTAGCCTTAGTCCATTTCAATGGATACTCCTGACCGTGGTACTCAGGAGTCCCCTCCTAGACATGATGCAAGACAGGACTGAATTATTGTACAAGCACAATCGCCCACGGTGTCCAGGATTAATTATACAGGTCATGTCATGTCAGGTAGCCGTTGCAACAGCTTATCAGATATATCATGTCAGGTTTCCATGTCAAGTGTACTGGTCAAGTGTGCGCCACGACGGGCCACTATCAGGTCATGTCATGTTTACTTGTCAGGAGTGCACCACTACGGGTCACTGTCGTGTCATGCTAGTTCCTTGTCACACCATGTCAAGTACAATTGTTATCTCAATCATATCAATCAAGTCGTGATTTATCAAGTTCAGGACAAAAGGCGTAAGGATATAAAATGGGCATAACCATAAAGGGTTACACGACATGGGCAAATAATAAAAACACAGGGCTATAGGGAGCCATGCGGCCCAGGCACATGCGACCAGGAATGATCTCATGCGGCTGGGAAGAGAACAGCCCATGCGGCTCAATAGGGTCCGGCGCATGCGGCCAAGGAGAGAATCCATGCGGCAGCAGCTCATGCGGCTGAGGGTCCAAAGCTCATACAGCTGAAATGAATTGGGTCCATGCAGCTGAGAGAAAGGCATGCTCATGCGGCAGGAGGAGAACAGTCCATACGGCTACGGAAAGAGGGAAGCGCATACGGCTGAGGCAACAATCCATGCGGCAGGGACAGGGGCGAAGCCATGTGCTTATGCGGTTAGCGGGGTCATGCGCCTATGCGGCTACATGTGGACCAAGTTCATGCGGCTCGGGAAGAAGTTCTCATGCGGCCAACGGGAAGAGAGGGCGCATGAGACTAAGTCAGAGCATTCATACGGCTGGAAGGAGCGGGTCCTCATGCGGCTTGGGAGGGCGCATGCGGCCAAATGGGTAACGTCTCATGCGGCTCAAAAAGTGCAAAGCATATGCGGTTGGGGATTGAGCGAGTCATGCGGCTAGATGAGTTCGGCCCTCATGCGGCTGAAGTACTTCCAGCCATGCGGCTGAAGAGAACACTTGTCGCATGAATTATTCATGCGGTCAAGTCAGCACAGTTCATCTTCTCCAAAATTTCAGAGAAGAAGAACACCATGAGAGCCAAGTCCTCAAGCTCCACAACTCCATCATCCGGAGCCCAAATCCGAACTTCTATATGTCAAAATGGGACAGAACAAGATTCTCTACAGCATGGAACCATCGAAACTTGGAAATAACAATACAAAATAGATTAAAACCCAAAAAATCTGAAAGTAAGACAAACTTAGATCTACAAGAATCTAGCCATAAAAAGTGAAAAGGTCAAGTACTAAAGAGTATTAAAATGCTGCAAGGAAGAGAATGGAACAATAATATTTGGGTTCCTCCATGAAGCAAGGTGCACTTGCCTAGCTCTCTCTTCCTCTCTCCTGGTAGGTGGAAGATTAATGGTGGGGAAGAAGAGTAATGAGGAGAGAGAATAGAGAGAATGGATTAATAAAGGGGTTGGTGGAAGGTAGGGGTTCACCCTTGGTTCATAATGAACCAAAGCAAACCGAGCCAAGCCGAACCAACCTAAGAATAACCAAGCCATGAAGGAAAAGTCAAGCAAGGATTCATGCAATACAGAAATAATACGTACACGTATACCCAGATACGTAATATGAACAACAAGCATTACAACTCTACCCACCTTAAAAGAATTTTGTCCTCGGAATTTAATCAAGAGGCTAGAGGAGCAATGACAAGCTATACTAATCACAAGAAAGCTATACTAGGCAATCAATCAATCATGCAAGCAAAAAATCAAAGGCATGAGGCATAAGAAAGACATTATACCTCACGAGTCAAACAAGTCGGGATATCGCGATCGGATATCATCCTCACGCTCCCACGTTGACTCCCCCAAAGAGTGATGACCCCAAGCAACTCGGACCAACTTGATAGTCTTGTTCTTGAGCGTCTTCTCTCTTTGGTCCAATATAGACACGGGCCTCTCCTCATACGAAAGGTTGGTACCAACAACCAATTCCGAATGATCCAGGATGTGGCTCGGGTCTGGGATATACCGTCGTAATTGGGATACATGGAACACGTCATGCACCTTGCTTAGCGACGGCGGAAGAGCGAGACGATAGGATACATCTCCTACTCGCTCCAGAATATCGAACGGTCCTATATACCTAGGACTAAGCTTTCCCCGTACGCCGAAACGAATGACGCCACGGTTAGGCAAAATCCTCAGGAATACATGGTCACCGACGGAAAACTCGAGAGGGCGCCGATGAGAATCGGCCCAATGGCACTGGCGATCTTGGACAACTCGAAGATGATCCCAAACTCTTCTGACCACTTCAACTGTCTGGGCAATCATTTCTGGACCGAGCATCTGCCTCTCTCCAACATCATCCCAGACTAACGGAGATCTACACTTCCTACCATACAGTGCCTCAAACGGTGCCAACTGGATACTGGCTTGGAAGCTGTTGTTGTACGAGAACTCCACCAGGTGCAAGTGATCTTCCCACGAACCACCGAAGTCAAGTGTGCAAGATCGCAACATATCTTCAAGGGTCTGGATCGTGCGCTCCGATTGGCCATCTGTCTGCGAATGATAAGCTGAGCTGAACTGGAGACGAGTTTCCAAGCTCTCCTGCAGGCTACGCCAAAAGTGCGATGTAAATCTGGAATCTCGGTCTGAGGTGATACTGACTGGAACGCCGTGAAGCCTGACGATCTGCCTGAGATACATCTCTGCTAACTGAGCCGTCGACTGACCAACTCTAAACGGGAGGAAGTGAGCTACCTTCGTGAGCCGATCAACTATAACCCAGATAGCATCTCGACCAGCTGGGGATCTAGGCAATCCGGTCATAAAATCCATGGTCACATGTTCCCATTTCTATTCTAGGATCGGCAAGGGATGAAGAAGTCCAGCCGACCTCTGATGTTCAGCTTTAACTTGTTGACAAACCAAACACCGAGAGACAAACCGGGCTATCTCCCTCTTCATGCCATTCCACCAAAAGTGCTGCCGGATATCACGGTACATCTTCGTACCGCCCGGATGAATCGAATACTGAGAACTGTGAGCCTCTGCCATAATTTCCTGTCTGATATCTCCACTGGGTACACAAAGACGCTTACCATGCCTAAGTGTACCGTCCTCTTGAATGCATAACTCTGGTCGCCGGCCTGCCTCACACTCTGCTCTGAGTCGCTGAAGCTTAGAATCTGCTGACTGCGCCATCCGGATCCTCTCGACTATAGTAGACTGAACTTGCATGTTGGCTATCAATGCTACACTGGAAGGGAGAACAACTTTAATACCCATCTTCCGAAGATCTGCTAACAGCTCAGGTTACGCTGTTAGGAAATAAACTCCGGCTCTCCTGCTCAATGCATCTGCAACGACGTTGGCCTTCCCGGGATGATACTGTAAGTTGACATCATAATCCACAAGAAGCTCCAGCCACCTCCTCTGACGCATGTTAAGATCCTTCTGGGTGAAAACATACTTCAGGCTCTTGTGGTCGGTGAAAATCTCTACCCTATCTCCGTACAAGTAGTGCCTCCACAACTTAAGTGCAAACGCTACTACTGCCAGCTCCAAGTCATGGATTGGGTAATTTCTCTCATGATCACGAAGTTGCCGTGAAGCATAAGCTATTACCTTCCCATGCTGCATCAGAACACATCCTAAACCTACTGTCGAAGCATCACAATATACTGAGAATCCCCCAGTTCCATCTGGAAGTGTGAGAATAGGAGCTATTATCAATCCTCGCTTCAACTGCTCAAAAGAATTCTGGCACTCTGCTGTCCAAACAAACTGCGCATCCTTGCGGGTCAACTGCGTCAATGGCACTGAAATCCGAACAAAGTCTGAAATGAACCGCCGGTAGTAGCCGGCCAATCCAAGAAAACTGCGAACTTCTACAACGGTGCTGGGCACTGGCCACGACTCAATGGCCATGATCTTCTGGGGATCCACTTCTACTCCTCCTCTGGTGATGATGTGACCCAAGTACGAAATGCGATCGAGCCAGAACTCGTATTTACTGAACTTGGCATACAACTGGTGCTCCCTGAGAATTTGGAGGACAACTCTGAGATGCTACTCATGCTCCGCTTCACTCTTGCTGTAGACCAGGATGTCATCCAAAAATACAATCACAAACTGATCCAAGTAAGGCATGAAGATACGATTCATGAGATGCATGAATACCGCCGGCGCATTGGTTGCTCCAAAGGGCATAACAAGCAACTTCCAATGCCCATACCTTGATCTAAAAGCTGTCTTCGGGATGTCCTGCTCTCTGACCCTGATCTGATGATATCCTGAGCGCAAGTCGATCTTCGAGAATACTGATGCCCCTCTGAGCTGATCAAACAAGTCATCTATCCTCGGGAGAGGGTATCTGTTCTTGATTGTCACTGAGTTCAAGGTACGATAATCAACACATAGCCTGGACGTACCATCCTTCTTTTTCACAAGAAGCATCGGGGCTCCCCAAGGCGATCCACTAGCACGAATAAATCCCTTGGCTCGAAGTTCTTCAATCATCTTGTACAATATCTCCAATTCTGAAGGCGCCATCCTGTAGACTCTCTCTGATACCGGGGCCGTTCCGAGAATCAAGTCGATAATGAACTCGATCTCCCGTTCTTGCGACATACCTGGAAGCTCTTCTGGAAAAATATCTGGAAACTCTTCGACTATCCGGGGCAACTGCACTGCTGCTATTGCCATCCGCAATACTGGAGGAGAAGGCTCTACTGCGCCTCGAGAAAAGGAAAACTCTGGCTCTCCTGGAATGCTAAAAACAACCCTACCAATATGGCAGTCTATTCTAGCATACTGGTTCCTCAACCAATCCATCCCTAAGACCACATCATAATCGGCCATCGGGAACTCTATCAATCTAGCGGGAAATTCCTTACCGCTAACTACGATCCGACACGAGGAAAACACCCTATCGACTCCCACAAGTCCGTTACCAGTAAGTATATTAAGCCTTACTGATAATGACTCGGGCTCCAATCCTATCCGTGTCGCGAATCGTACAGACATAAAAGAATACGATGCACCAGAATCAAATAAAGCTGAAGCTGGAAAGGAGTTGACGAGAATAGTACCTGCCACTACCTCTCCTGGTGCCAATCCTTCCTCTGCGGTCATCACCATAGCATGACCATGCCCTCGGGGTGCTGGTCCCCTCTGCTGAAATCCTCGCTGCCTATTCTGACTCAAGGCTTGGACTTGAGTATGCTGCTGGGGGTTCTGCTGCTGGAATGCCTGGGACTGAGGCGGCAAGGGCCTCGGCAATGGATACTGCTGCTGCTGGACCGGAGCTGGTCCTCTCATCGAAGAGCTAGAAAGGTTGGACGACGATGAACCACCCCTATTCGGGCAGGATCCAACCCTATGGTCTGCTGCTCCACAAGCTAGACATAATTCCTATACCCTGCGACACTCTGCCACTACATGGCCTAGCTTCCCACAATGAGAACATCCTACTGCGGAAGACTGCTTCTGCTTCTGCTACTGCTGTTGAGGGTACATCGGGGCTGAATGCTGAACCGATATTACTGAGGACACCCGTCTCGGAGCTCCAATAGTCAAAGCCCTGGCTGCCGGGGCTGGTGCTGATGACTGATTCATCTGGCCGTGGGACCTTTTCCGACCTCTGGCCCTATCCACAATCCTTTGGGAGGTATACTCATGCCTCCTAGCTGCTCTCAATACTGCATCAAAAGTCTGATGCTCAAACTGCTCTACTGCCAATAAAATCTCTAGGTGGAGCCCCTGCTGGAACCGTTGGGCTCTATCATACTCGGTTGCCACCAAAGTGGAAGCAAACCGACTAAGTCTGGAAAACTCGGCCGCATATCCGTCGACCGTTCTGCCCATCTGCTTCAGATTGGTGAACCTCGTCTGTAGATCGTACCGAGCTACATCATCGAAATACTTGGTCTGGAATCTCTCTCTGAACACCGCCCAAGCAATGGGTGCTGCTAATCCAACGGCCTGAGCCGCCCACCAGCTGCGGGCAAGATCCAACAACTGCAGGCGCACTACGGCCACCTTCTCGTTCTCTGGGGTCCTGGCTGCTTCTAGAATCACCTCTGTGTCCTGAAGCCAAACATCTGCGACGATAGCATCTTCACTACCGTCGAAGAATGGAGGGTTCAAGCGCTTGAAGCTATTGGTCGCGCTGTTACCCTGATGACCTCCTCTGGTCAGAGCATCCGTCACTTTCTGGTGCAAGGTATCTCCACGACGATCTTGGGAAGCTATCAAGGTCCTGACGGGTCCTACCAAAGTGCCATCATCAGGCCCTACAGGCTGAACTGGCTGAACTGGTGGCTCTCCATCAGAAGGTACGACTCTGGAGGCTACTCCGGAATGCTGGGCTCGATCTCCGGGTTACTGCTGATCCGCGGGAAGTGCTCCGCCTTGCTGACCGGCAGGTCCAGGAACGATGCCGCTGAAGAAGACGACATGGGGAACAATAAGGAAGGACCAAGACAGATCAACGATACAAGCATATGATCAGGACAAGAATCCAGGGATTCAGAAGATATGAGCAGAGATCAAGGGTGAATACTGATTGAGACATCTATTCGGTAAACCCTCACATATCTTGATTTACAAGTCCTGCATGGGCCACCACTTAAACTATGTCACGCCCCAGAACCAGAATACTGGAGAGCGGGGGCAGACATAGCCAGCTACGTATATGAAATGGATTCCATCTCGTTATGCAGTCACGGTTGTCTAGATACGTGAGGGTTTAACTACAAGCCAACAGTCTCTTATGGTCATGAACAAGCCTAGTGTCTCAATCACAAACAAGTAAGTAAATGTTACAAGATGTAAGATCACCAAATATACAATAGTAAGGCATCCCAAACATTACATATTCAGTTGATCATGAAGCTAGTCATTACAAAATATTAGGACTAGCAAGAGTTTTAGTCATACATGATCAACCCTAGGATCTGTCAATCATGTTACAGCCCGTAGGCAGATAGTAAGTAAGTGCAATCGAGCTAAACAGGTGCTCGTCGGCTAAACGCCTCAAAAGAATATTTTTACAATAAAGTGGGAGAGCCAAAAATAATCCACTCATTGCCCTGGTTACGTCTGGTGTTCACCATCGGACTGGAAAAGCGGTAGATCCTCTGAAGCTGCTCCGAAATCTGGCCATACAAAACCAGCTGGATCAGATCCCAGAAAGAGCAAGTGCCACAAAGGAAGCTTCACTTAGGAACTAAAACCAGCAATTATCACAAGAGTATAAATAAAAGTAACAATAAGAAATAAAGAAAATACATCAGAACGATATACGACGAGATAACCATAGAACTATTCAGATAACCAGGTTACAACCCGTAAACCAAACAAGGACCGGGGTTGTAACCCTTCGTCTGAACAGAACTTGGAATTCTTACTATTTATCGGTAAAATAAATACAGGCATTCAGGTCATGCAGTAATTTTGAACAGGATCGGGACAAGACTAGACTGGTTAGACTCCATCCAATCATTTCACGGCCAAACAAGAACTACGGCTTGATACTTTAACTAACTAGGGTTATCACAAGCCTAGTTACTAGCAAGATGCAGTGAGAATCTTCCACAGCCACAAGCCCTGCAGTCCATCCAGGTTACCCGAGTTAAAAGATTTAGAGTTGAATTCAGGTGTGTACATCGTCCAGGAAACGAATGTACCCTTAGGTAGCTTGAAGGGTGCAACACATGACAGTGTGCTGGAAATGTGCCCTACTCGACGGCAGGCTACAGATCCCAAGGTGTGCCCAGGTAACGGGATTGCCTGTAGCTGGGAGATCTCTTTATGACTAATGTATTAATCTAGTTATTAGCCTTAGTCCATTTCAATGGATACTCCTGACCGTGGTACTCAGGAGTCCCCTCCTAGACATGATGCAAGACAGGACTGAATTATTGTACAAGCACAATCGCCTACGGTGTCCAAAATTAATTATACAGGTCATGTCATGTCAGGTAGCCGTCGCAACAGCTTATCAGATATATCATGTCAGGTTTTCATGTCAAGTGTACTGGTCAAGAGTGCGCCATGACGGGCCACTATCAGGTCATGTCATGTTTACTTGTCAGAAGTGCACCACTACGGGTCACTGTCGTGTCATGCTAGTTCCTTGTCACACCATGTCATGTACAATTGTTATCTCAATCATATCAATCAAGTCGTGATTTATCAAGTTCAGGACAAAAGGCATAAGGATATAAAATGGGCATAACCATAAAGGGTTACACGACATGGGCAAATAATAAAAACACAGGGCTATAGGGAGCCATGCGGCCCAGGCCCATGCGGCCAGGAATGATCTCTTGCGGCTGGGAAGAGAACAGCTCATGCGGCTCAATAGGGTCCGGCACATGTGGCCAAGGAGAGAATCCATGCGGCAGCAGCTGTGAAACCCATTTTCTGTAGTTTTATTTAAATAAATAATTGTGTTATTAAATTAAACGTTTTCAAATTATTATTATTATTAAATATTATTATTAATTACTTTTGGGTGAAAAGAATTTTTAAAATTAAAACAACTTGGATTTTTGGATTTTGGACCCAGACCCGAGTCCGAGCCCAGACCCAGGCCCGAGCCCATTCCTTCTATTCCTTTCCCAAATCTGAGTTTGGTTAACTATAAAAAAAATAATAATAATACTTGGTTTGAGCTGGTCCAAATTGGACCAGCGTACTCATTTCCCTTTCTCCTATTCTTCCTCCCCTAACTTTATTCCCTATCACACAACTAAACCAACACTCTCTATTATAACTCCCCTCTCTCCCACGTTCTCTCAAACTCACACAGAAGAGAACTCTTACACTCTCTTCCTCCTCACAATACTCTCAAATCTCTTCACCTCTCTCCCTCTCTCTGTTCCAACTAAACCTCTCTCTCACTCTCACGAGAGAAAACCCAAGCCCTAACCCCATACCCGTGGCCGAGCTCCCCACCGGCGCCTCTCCGTCCAGTGCGCGCAGCCCCGAGCTCGCCGAGGCCGCGCCCCCGCGCCGACCTCTCCGGCCAGATCCGCCGGCACGGCACCCCGCGCCCGCGCCCGACCCTGTCCCAGCGCGCCCCGCGCCCCCGGCGGACTTCCCTGTCCAGCGCGAGCCCCTCTCCACGCGGGATCTGCTCCGGCGAGGCGTGCCCTAGCCGCAGCCGACCGGCCTCCTCCCCGTGGCCCTCTCCGCGCTGTCCAGCGCGCGAGCCCCCTCTTCCGCGGACCCTCTCCTGCTGTCCAGCGATCCGTGGAGCTCTTCGCTGTCCAGATCCACGACCCTGTGGTCCGAACGCTGTTTCGGTTTTTCCCAAGCTTTTCCCGCGGCTCCCCGCCAACAGAAATTTGGTAAATTCTTGTTAATCACAGTAGTTCGTCCCTCCCGTAGAGTCTGTGATGAGAATCGGTCCCCGGTTTCCCTTTGGGAAATCCGGTTAGCTGCGTAGTATATTCGGTTTGCTGCATTAGCATATTTTCTGTGATTTTTATCTGCTGGTTTGGGTGGTTTGGTTTGATTATGGGATTCCCGGATATTTCGGGAAGTTCTGTGGATTGGGAATCAATTTCTGGTGGCTTGGAAATATTTTGGTGGATATATTTGCGGGATTATTATTGGGTTGGAATAATTGCAGGTTTTCTGTGGCGCATTTTCCAGTTTTGGGTTTGTCCCGAAATAGAGGAAGTGCTGCCCAAATTTTTACAAAAAAAAACTATATTTAATTGATTTCAAAATTGGTTTTCGGAAATGAATTTTAAACTGATTTTTCGGCGACGACCGTACCGGTCTGTGGGCCCCGGCGAAATGCAAACGCACCGGTCCGACCGGGCGTTGAGGTATTAGCTGGATTTTGAGGAATGGAACGAGTCTGAGACTCTTAGCATTTATTTTAAATTATTTTATTTAATATTTAGGCTATTTAATATAGTTATTTATTTACAGTACTTTATTTAGAAATTAAATCATTTTTCTCTTGTTTGATGTAAAAAAATAATTGTACAGGGCATAAGCCCACTCTAGGATGTTTAGCTGTGCCCTTGTATTGTGTAGCGTAGATTTTTACTTTCTTTCTGGGTGGATGTGATCTTGGGTGGTTTTTTTAGACGTTAGAATCGTAGTTAGAGCGTAACTTTATAATTAATTAAGAATTTATTAAATGGATGAAAAATTAGTAAATAACTAGTTCATGATTTACCATTAAAAGAAAACTATACTTTTATAAATATATTACAAAAACCACAAAGTTTTCCGAAGTTAATTGTTTCTCGTGTTATTTCCAAATAATTTAATTAACCGGCCTAATCAAACGCACGTAGTTGCGACGTAAGCGTTAGCTGTAGATTAATACAACTTAAAACCTAACTAGGACATGACTACTAGAGATTGCAACTAGCACACTTAGCCTGGTTATTCAAGGTTCTAAGTCGAGTTCTCAACTGTAGGAACTCGAAGATACACCTGACGTTCCTCCTCGGTACCAACTCATCTCTCCAGTCATTTTCCTGAGGCAAGTATAGTTTGTGTTAGTTTACAGTTATTTATTTAATCGTTTTACTGCATGTCTAAACCACGATTCAAACACGAAACTCTCACCGAGAGTACTGTTCTGTAACTACTGTAACTACTGGGGACTGGGGAATAGCGTAATGATTATGACCATACTGTAACAAAAACCCCTTATCCATTACTGTAACAAACCCAAGCCGGTCATATGTTATTACCTATTCAAATCACTGTTTTCTACTGTAACAAACCTGTTTTAAAAGCTGTTTAGAACTGCATGATTCTATTTCTTATTTAACTGTTTAATTAGCATGAATTGTACTTTGCTCCCTCCTGACTGGAGACAACATTTTAGGTAACACTGAGGATGATGAGCTATACTGTAATAGCTACTATGACCCGGTCCTCTACCCTGCGACGGTACCGGAGCCGTCTCTGGAGGACGCTGATCCTGGGACTGCTGAACCTGATGCTTAGATAGTTTCTCTTTCTACATTTTTTCTTTATTTGGAGTTTGTAGTTTATTTCTGCATTTTCTTTCCAGTTGTATTTCTGAATATTTGATAAATAAAGTTTCAATTTCGAATAGAACAGTTGTGGCAAATGTACTTGTGTTGTTGTGAATACCTGCAATGGAACAGCTTACTGCCGCCGTCTCACCACGGTGCAGGCTGGGCATGGTCCGGTTCGACCCGTTAAATTGGGATCGGGTCGTGACATGTTTTCAGTGGTAGCCCATGCAGGTCCCACAACAAACAACAACTTAGAAAAAACATACCTAGAAACAATTAGAACACTAGAACATTGATTTGTCACGACATAGGTCCGATTTATATATAAATAAATATTTTTGCTTGATTATAGACTGGTAGGCTACCTTGCTTATGTGTGCGTCCTAAACCTTCCAGAGAATGACCGTTGACCAAATCCTGCTGGCGATGAGGTGTTATCTCCGGATCATACCCCATCTCCTCAACCAAGCCCAGGGTCCTTTCCCTCGCGGCTGTTTGACCGTCCTCATAGGGCATCCAGTGAAGCTTTCCCTACACTGGCGATTCCTACCTCGTCTCAAACTGAATTGCATTTCCTTGGTGGAGTATTCATTTTTGTTGCTCCACTAGTACCAGCAATCATCTTCCAAATGGTTGCCCTATTTCAAGAAACCCTGGAGTTCCAGAAAGCTCAAGATGAAGCCCAGCAGGAACAGAAGAATATCACGAGGGAAGACATGAAGAACGTCATGATGTAGCCTTAGATATCCCCAACCAAGTTAGAGCAGAACTTTTGTCCTAGGAAGGATACCCCTGAATCTAGAAGATATTTGGGTCCCATCAAGTACTCTACTTTCCGGCAGCCTTGTCATAAGAAGCTATGGGCTTGTAACTATTGCAAGAGGCCTGGTCATCAGGCCGTTAGTTGCCGCAAGAAATTGGGACAATGTTTGGCATGTGGATCTGCTGAACATCGGGTAAAGGACTGCCCTTTATCTTTCTATCAAACCAGAGCTCATAACCCAGCAACACCTGTTAGGCCACAACCTAGGGACCCTCTTCCTATCCAGCAGACCCTGCCCCTTGTAATAAGGCATGATGCATACTCGAGGTTCATAGAGAAGGAAGCAGTTGGAGACTTCTCATACAAGAGCCAGAACCGTGAGGAATAGTACCTAGAACCGCTGAATAGCATCATCTTTTTGGAAATTGTAACAAGATGTCCTTAGATCAATCATAAGAGTTTTTGCTGTAATTCTCTACATGAATAGAAGTTTTTAGTTACACCCTTACGGCAGATGTTTTCCCTGATAGTCTCCCCGGATTATCCCAGATCTAGACATAGGATTCACCCTTGACTTAGTCCCTGGCTCTTTCCCTATTTCTAAAGGATGGTACAGAGTCAACCCGAAGGTGGCCAAGAAGATGAAGGACCAGATCAATGAAGGCTCTAGGATTTATCAGAGTGGAACTTTACCTTAGGGAGTATCTATCTTGTTTATGCCCCAGAAGGTTGGAACAAACGGATGTGCATCAATTACCAGACACTAAAGAACAAGTACTTTCTGCCCGGATCGAGGATCTGTTTGATCTGGTTGTGTGAAGTTAAGGTGTTTCGAAGTTTGACTTAAGATTTGACTACCATCAAATCAAAGTCAGGAAAGAGGACATTTCCAAGACGACGTTTAAACACCAAGTATGGATAGTTTTCTTTGGTCAGGACGTTAGACTGACAAATGCTCCTGCTGTGTTCATGAATTTCATGAACAGAGATTTTTTATGAGTATATGAATCAGTATATCTTCTTCATAGATAACATTCTGATATATTTGAAGATTGAAGAAGAGCATGAAGAACACCTGAGGAAGTTTTGGAAACTTTGAGGAAAAAGAAGTTTTTGGTAAGTTATCTGAACGTGGGTTGTTGACAAGGTAGACTTTTTGTCAAGAGAAGAAATTTCGATGGAAGATAGCTGTTGTTAAAGAGTGATATACCCCAAGTTCAATTCGGAAGATTTTTGAACTTGGTCGGCTACTATCAAAAGTTCGTGAAGGATTTCGTCAAGATTGCTGAGCCAATGACGAAGCTCACTTGGAAGAATGAAGAATTCATCTGAACGAAAAGTTTGCCAGTCGGCATTGAGGAGCTGAAGAAGAGACTTACCACTACACCAATCCTTGTGCTACCCGCAGGAACCGGTGGGTTCTCAATTTACAGTAATGCCTCTGGAAAAGGACTGGGTTACGTTCTTCAACAACATGGAAAAGTATCGCTTATATATGTAGGCAACTACAGACTCATGAGAAGAATCATCCCACACCTAATTTGAATTGCTTTGAAGCTTTGGAAGCATGATTTTATGGAAAGGGAGTGAAAATATGTACGGACTACCCAAAGTCTGAAAAATGTTTTCACTCAGGAAGGGCTGAATGTTAGACTAAGAAGATGGTTGAAGCAGATGAAGGATTTCGAAAACAACCTGCAATACCATTCAGGTAAGGCTAATGTGGTTGCTGATGCACTTGGTCGATACTGATGGCGAAGTTCTTAACCAAGGACCAGCACCTGCTAGAAGACATCGAGAAGTTTGGACTGGAGGTTATACTACCAGGAGATAGAAGGACGGAGCTGGATGCTGATTCAGTATTGATAAAGTTCGAGGCTGAGGGATAAAAATCAAGAGAACGTAGTTTCAAAACGAGGCACTTTGCAGGCTTAGAGCTCAAGTGTTGGCAGGAACACCTGAGGGTTTCTAAATTAATCAGCATTGGAACTCTGAAGAATGGTGCGAGACTTTGCGTATCGGCTGACAAACGGAGGAACGAGTTGATAAAAGAAATGCACCAGTCGCAGTATTCCGTAAATTCAGGAGATAATAAGACGTATCGGAATATGCCTCCATTGATTGGTGTTATGGAATAAAGAAGGACAATTCCAGGTATGGGAGTTAGATGTGAATTTGTCAACATGTAGAATTTAGCAAGAAAACAACAAGTTTGTTGGAGCCGCTGGACAATTCGGAGTGGAAGTAGAAGCATATAACAATAAACTTTGAGTAAGGATTGCCTTGTTCCCAAGGAGAAAAGGGCACCAATTGGATTAGTATAAACCGACTGACTAAGCCGGCACACTTTATTTTTCCTTCAAAGTTGGTTTATCCACTAAGAAGTGGGCAGCATTGTACGGGAAGCACATCTACCGGATTCATGGAGTACTGCGGGATGAGCAATCAGAGAGGTCAATCCAGACGCTTGAAGATGTATTGAGATTTTGCGTCTTGGAATTTGGTAAGTCTTGGGAAGACCAAATTGCATTTGGTGAAGTCTTTTTCCTACCAGAGGAACAATCAGATTTGACGGAGCTGGAGATTGAGGCCAGGTACATCAGGCCATTTGAAGTTTGAAGACGAGTTGGAAGTAGTGTACCAGTTAGCTCTACCAGCTAATCTTGAGAGTGTGCAACGTCTTCTACGTCACAGCTCAGACGTTACATTTCGGATCCGAGTCACATTTTGGATAATTCAGAGATGAAGATTGGAATCAACCTTTTCAGTGCCAGAGAAACCAGTTGCAAGCCTAGTCAGAGATGAGAAAAAAATCAGAATTTGAGCCATCACTTAAACTCCTATTCCTTATCCTTTCTTTTTCCGTTCTAAATTTGACTAATGGTGCTAAGTTAGCCTAGTTTGGCAAGCTATCTTTTTAAATCAAGCTTGATCATGACGATATTTTATTGGGTGCACCCACTAATATATTGTCTAATCAGGACCGGTGCATGATGGTCTGATCAACCTCATGTACTTTGGTTCGCTTTTGTATTTTTCTGTGTGGATAATATCATAAATAAAACTTGTCCCTAAACCGTCTCATCCACGACTGCTTTGGAAATTCTTATGGTTGGACCTGAGTTACGGGCGCAGTACCCGTACCTGTTTGTCTTGTCTACCCTACCTTTAAATTTCGAGGACGAAATTTTCCAAGGAGGGAAGATTATGAAACCCATTTTTCTGTAGTTTTATTTAAATAAATAATTGTGTTATCAAATTAAACGTTTTCAAATTATTATTATTATTAAATATTATTATTAATTACTTTTGGGTGAAAAGAATTTTTAAAATTAAAACAACTTGGATTTTTGGATTTTGGACCCAGACCCGAGTCCGAGCCCAGACCCAGGCCCGAGCCCATTCCTTCTATTCCTTTCCCAAATCTGAGTTTGGTTAACTATATAAAAATAATAATAATACTTGGTTTGAGCTGGTCCAAATTGGACCAGCGTACTCATTTTCCTTTCTCCTATTCTTCCTCCCCTAACTTTATTCCCCATCACACAACTAAACCAACACTCTCTATTATAACTCCCCTCTCTCCCACGTTCTCTCAAAACTCACACAGAAGAGAACTCTTACACTCTCTTCCTCCTCACAATACTCTCAAATCTCTTCACCTCTCTCCCTCTCTCTGTTCCAACTAAACCTCTCTCTCACTCTCACGAGAGAAAACCCAAGCCCTAACCCCATACCCGTGGCCGAGCTCCCCACCGGCGCCTCCCCGTCCAGTGCGCGCAGCCCCGAGCTCGTCGAGGCCGCGCCCCCGCGCCGTCCTCTCCGGCCAGATCCGCCGGCGCGGCTCCCCGCGCCCGCGCCCGACCCTGTCCCAGTGCGCCCCGCGCCCCCGACGGACTTCCCTGTCCAGCGCGAGCCCCTCTCCGTGCGAGATCTGCTCCGGCGAGGCGTGCCCTAGCCGCAGCCGACCGGCCTCCTCCCCGTGGCCCTCTCCGCGCTGTCCAGCGCACGAGCCCCCTCTTCCGCGAACCCTCTCCTGCTGTCCAGCGATCCGTGGAGTTCTTCGCTGTCCAGATCCGCGACCCTGTGGTCCGAACGCTGTTTCGATTTTTCCCAAGCTTTTCCCGCGGCTCCCCGCCAACGGAAATTTGGTAAATTCTTGTTAATCACAGTAGTTCGTCCCTCCCGTAGAGTCTGTGATGAGAATTGGTCCCCGGTTTTCCTTTGGGAAATCCGATTAGCTGCGTAGTATATTCGGTTAGCTGCGTTAGCATATTTTCTGTGATTTTTATCTGCTGGTTTGGGTGGTTTGGTTTGATTATGGGATTCCCGGATATTTCGGGAAGTTCTGTGGATTGGGAATTAATTTCTGGTGGCTTGGAAATATTTTGGTGGATATATTTGCGGGATTATTATTGGGTTGGAATAATTGCAGGTTTTCTGTGGCGCATTTCCCAGTTTTGGGTTTGTCCCGAAATAGAGGAAGTGCTGCCCAAATTTTTACAAAAAAAACTATATTTAATTGATTTCAAAATTGGTTTTCGGAAATGAATTTTAAACTGATTTTTCGGGCGACGATCGTACCGGTCTGTGGGCCCCGGCGAAATGCAAACGCACCGTTCCGACCGGGCGTTGAGGTATTAGCTGGATTTTGAGGAATGGACCGAGTCTGAGACTCTTAGCATTTATTTTAAATTATTTTATTTAATATTTAGGCTATTTAATATAGTTATTTATTTACTGCACTTTATTTAGAAATTAAATCATTTTTCTCTTATTTGATGTAAAAAAATAATTGTACAGGGCATAAGCCCACTCTAGGATGTTTAGCTGTGCCCTTGTATTGTGTAGCGTAGATTTTTACTTTCTTTCTGGGTGGATGTGATCTTGGGTGGTTTTTTTAGACGTTGGAATCGTAGTTAGAGCGTAACTTTATAATTAATTAAGAATTTATTAAATGGATGAAAAATTAGTAAATAACTAGTTCATGATTTACCATTAAAAGAAAACTATACTTTTATAAATATATTACAAAAACCACAAAGTTTTCCAAAGTTAATTGTTTCTCGTGTTATTTCCAAATAATCCAATTAACCGGCCTAATCAAACGCACGTAGTTGCGACGTAAGCGTTAGCTGTAGATTAATACAACTTAAAACCTAACTAGGACATGACTACTAGAGATTGCAACTAGCACACTTAGCCTGGTTATTCAAGGTTCTAAGTCGAGTTCTCAACTGTAGGAACTCGAAGATACACCTGACGTTCCTCCTCGGTACCAACTCATCTCTCCAGTCATTTTCCTGAGGCAAGTATAGTTTGTGTTAGTTTACAGTTATTTATTTAATCGTTTTACTGCATGTCTAAACCACGATTCAAACACGAAACTCTCACCGAGAGTACTGTACTGTAACTACTGTAACTACTGGGGACTGGGGAATAGCGTAATGATTATGACCATACTGTAACAAAAACCCCTTATCCATTACTGTAACAAACCCAAGCCGGTCATATGTCATTACCTATTCAAATCACTGTTTTCTACTGTAACAAACCTGTTTTAAAAGCTGTTTAGAACTGCATGATTCTATTTCTTATCTAACTGTTTAATTAGCATGAATTGTACTTTGCTCCCTCCTGACTGGAGACAACATTTTAGGTAACACTGAGAATGATGAGCTATACTGTAATAGCTACTATGACCCGGTCCTGTCACGACCCGCACCCGCTAAAAGGGCACGTGACGCGACAACGCCCAGCCCTCACCGGAAAAACGGCGTGGAACGCTGTGTATTTTCTAGTCTGACAACAGTTTATATATATAACAAAACCTGTCGAGAATATAGTCAACTCCGAACGGAGGACAAGCAATGAATATATATAATGCTCAATCACAACTCTAAGACGAAAAGTAAAGACTGAAAGATAAAGACAACAAGACAATAATATATAACCTGTCAAGTCCAGAATATAAATAATATACAATGTCCGGTCTCTAATACAGTCCAAATATAATACAGTCTCAAAAGTAACTGGAACTAAGTCCAATACAAAGACCTACTCTAAACTATACAAGTGGTATGGTCTCGTCAGGCGGAGCTACGCCCTGCGGGACCAAGTCTAGGCCCACTACGTCGTCCGGACCGTAGTAGGTACTGCAATCTCCATCGTCGAAATCTGTAATATTTTATCAACAGTCCAGTCAGGATGGAACGAGTACATATATCTCATAACAGATCTCAAGATAGAATAAAAGCTATAAGACTGTAAATAGAGCATATACAATGAATCATGGAGTGTACATGTATGTATCATGGCATGGTAAGCTGTAAAGCTAGAGCTAGAACAAGAAGAATAGAACGGGATCATGGCATATACACAATCAAGGTAAGCTATATATCTAATGTGTGTGAGTAGTAGTTTCGGCTTGTGATCGGCTTGGGTACCTGTCAAGAATCGGCCTGGCAAGTCATATGTGCGGTATATGACTCACACTGTTCGGGAATGCAGGATGGATCTGATCACAGGCCTATATATCATAAATTGGGAATAAGTATCAGAGAATATACTCGCCTGTAAGATGATAATATACGCCGACTGGATCAACCGCAGTATCTCGAGGACCTATAGAGAACAAGACGTATCAATACTAAGTTTAGGAAGTAAAGTTAAATCAAAATAAACCCTATTTAGTCATTCTAGGTCAAGACATGTCTAGTCGGGTCAATCTTGGTCATGGGAGAACATTAGAAGTTAAACCAGATCAATCTAGGTCAAAAACTGACTTACCGTTGACTTTTGGTCAACGGGCCAACTCTGGTCAACTCTAGGTCAACTCTAAGTCAATCCTAGGTCACTGGTGACTAATAGTTGACTTTTAGTCAACTGTCCAAGTTGAATGGAATTTGGAACCAAATTGGGTAAAGTGTTGACCCATAGTTAACTTTTAGTCCAAAAAGTCAACCGTGGTCAACCGGGTCCAAGACTAGGTTTAGATGGCTAAATCTGCTTATTACCAACCTATACAATCCATATCCAAGTCCATCTTGGACTTGGAAACTCAAATCTTGGCCGTGGGCCAAATCCCTATTTTACCCTTTTTAAGGGTAAAATTCCACCCTCGACGATTATCTAGATAGCCTACCTACGCTAGTTATTTTGACCCGATCTCCCTAGGGTAGTAGGGTACTATCCTATAGGTTCGTTATCTACTATAATACCTAGATAAAGTGGACGTCTAGTCCACCTTACGGCCCGTTGCAGATATCTTGAATATTTTGAGATACGCACTGACACGGCGCGATACCGGCGCCCTATGACCCCGATTTCCATCCGGAAGCTTACCCGCAAAATCTAAATCACGTAACCTAGGCCTATGTCAAGTTTCATCGCGATCCGATGCTCCGGGCTCAATTTCGCCCTCTAACTCGATTTCTAACAAAAACTCCTCTTTTAGTCTCATTCTCAATCTCTTCTTCGATTCTCGATTTTGTTCTTCTTCTTCTCAACTTCTCTAATCTTCTTCTTCTAATCTTGTTCTCCTCATTTCCTTCTCCACTTCCTATTCTAACTTTCTTTCCTAACTTCCATATCTTTCCTTTTTCCCTTCTCTCTAATTCCTAAACTTTCCTAATTCTAACTTCTAAACTTCTTCTATCTAACCATCTAATTATCTATCCATACATACATATATATACATATATATATCTACCTACATATATACATATATATCTAGGTACTAGGGGGGGTTTTGGGGTGTATAGGGGGGTGAAATGGGGGGGGGGAGGAGCTGCCAATGGCAGCTCCTACTGCTGCCAATGCTGCTGCTAGCTGCTGCTGCAGCTCACCCTGCTGCTGCTGCTGCTCAAGCTGCTGCTGCAGCTCCTGCAGCTGCTGCTGCCCTCTTCCCTCTTCTCCTACTACTCCTCCTACTTCACTCCCTCCTCTCCTCTCTTCTATATATATATATATATATACCTATATATATACCTATCTATCTATATATCTATCTATCTATTTATTTCTATATATATATAACCATATATCATATCCTCTCCTCCCATCTATATATATACACACATACACCTCTACATATATACACACACACACACGTATACATATTATATATACATACATATATATATATATATATATATATATATATATATATATATATATATATATATATATATATATATATATATATATATATATATATATATATACAATACACATATACCTATATATATATATACAAATACACATATACCTATATATATATATTCACAACCACACACACAACCACACCACCACTCTCATCCTCTTCCCACCACTCTCTACACACACACACCAATACATATACGTGGACATTCGGTCCACGATACGGCCCGTTGTCAAAATCTTGAATATTTCAAGATACGCACCGATACGGCGCGATACGGGCGCCCTACAACCCCGAATTCCACCCGGAAGCCTACCCGCAAAATTTAAATCACGTATTCATGCCCCACGCCAAGTTTCAACTCAATCGGATACTCCGAACTCCGTTTCGCCCTCTAACTCGGTTTTTCCCTTTTTCTATTCTAGCCTTTTTCCTATTCTTCCAACTTCTTTCAATCTTTCCTCCCAACCTCAAATCCTTTTCTAATCTCTCATTCCATAATCTTTTTCTACTCTTCTCTACGATTCCAACCATATATAATACTTATATATATATATATATATATATATATATATATATATATATATATATATATATATATATATATATATCTATATATATACCTATATGTATAGGTGAAAAAGGGGAGTGTAAATAGGCCTAAAAGCCAAGGTGGGGGGGGGGGGGGGGGGGGCTGTTTCCTGCAGCAGGTAGCTGCTGCTACTGCTGCAGCAAGCTGCTGCTGCTGCTGCTGCGTTTAATCTTCTTCTTCTTCTTCTCCTCTTCTATCTCCCTATATAATACACTTCATATATATATATATATATATATATATATATATATATATATATATATATAATATATATATATATATATATATATATATATATATATATATATATATATAACTAGATATCTATATATAATCTATCTAGATATCTATCCATCCTTCTAAATATATATATAACACACACACACATCCATATACACACAACCATATACACACATCCATGTATATATATAAATACACTCATATATATATATATATATATATATATATATATATATATATATATATATATATATATATATATATATATATATATATATATATATATACATATCCATATATATATATAAACACACACACAAACACACACACATCCTCACACAACACAACCACACACACACCACTCTCATAACACCAACATCCCCATGACACAATATCACCCTCCTCTACACACACACAATACATAAATAAATAAATACACACACATAAATAGCCATGTATATATATATATATATATATATATATATATATATATATATATATATATATATATATATATATATATGTATATATATATATATATATATATATATCATTCACAAAATGATTAAATCCTAATAAATCCTTAACCTATTTTTCTAGGGAAAACCTACAAATTTGTGGGCAAATGGAAGAGAATGGTCATATCTCCAATTAATGTGAATGAACTATATGCAAAAGAGAATTAAATTAGAAGATTAAAGCATACCTATATTGGTAGGTTGGAGAGGAAGAAGAAAGCTTTTGAAAAGAAATTAATTTGGAAGAGAGAGAGAGTGGTGGGAAGAGGATGAGAGTGGTGGTGTGGTTGTGTGTGTGGTTGTGAATATATATATATATAGGTATATGTGTATTTGTATATATATATATATATATATATATATATATATATATATATATATATATATGTATATATAATATGTATACGTGTGTGTGTGTGTGTGTGTGTATATGTAGAGGTGTATGTGTGTATATATATAGATGGGAGGAGAGGATATGATATATGGTTATATATATATAGAAATAAATAGATAGATAGATATATAGATAGATAGGTATATATATAGGTATATATATATATATATATATAGAAGAGAGGAGAGGAGGGAGTGAAGTAGGCTAAGAGTGCTCAATCACAGTAGGATCTTTCCTTGCTTATCATGCTTACCGTCTTTGATATTGATTTACTGCATTCTAGCTGTCCTCCTTTGATATTGCCTTCATGTGCCATATTGATATCTTCTTCTCAATTTGTCTCCAAGATATTGATGACTCATTCTCCTGGCGAGGAGCACGGGAAGACGGAGAGGTCTGCCACTTCTGGCGGACAGGCTCCGGTCACTTTCCCGGCTGATGGGACTTCTGTTGGGGCTCTTGGAGGTACTCCTCCAGCTACCTCGATAACCGTCCCTGGGGCCATTGCGGGTGCTCTTCCCGTAGTGCCAGGGGCTACAGCGGGAGCTGCCGGGGGGTATTCTTCCTCCTCAGCAGGGGACTCCTCCGGTGATGATGGGAGCTATTCCTCCATTGCCTCCTCTGCCCACAGACATGGGGCAGATGCTAGCGTTCTTCCACTAGGTGCTTGAGTCCCAGCGGGCTCAGCACGACGCTCAGTTGAGGCTGACAGAGGCCATGCGCCAGGGCATGGAGGATGCACACAGATTGGCTATGGCGGCAGTGGAGCGTCAGGCTCCACAGAGGGAGGTTCAGCAGCAGCAGCCGAAGATCGGGGATATCCAGGCTTTCAAGAAGCTTGGTCCGAGGGATTTCAAGGGGACTGAGGGCATTATCTATGCTGATGACTGGCTCGAGGATATCGAGCGCCAGATGGGGGCCTGCCGCCTTGCAGCCGACCTGAGGGTCGAGGCGGTTGGGTTGCAGTTGTTAGATATTGCCCGGATATGGTTCCGGAATGAGCCGGCTCTTGCAGGAGAGGGCCATACTTGGGCCGAGTTCAGGGCCCTGTTCAGAGAGAAGTTCTTTTCCCCTACGGACAAGATTGGCTTGGTGCGGCAGTTCCAGAACCTGCAGCAGGGCAGCATGACCGTAGAGGAGTATGCGGCGGAGTTCGGCCGGCTGGGCCGATACGCCGAGTACATGGTGAGTGACCCGGTGATCCGAGCGGAGCGCTTTCGGGAGGGATTGGCATGGGATATCAAGATCCTGATCCCTTCCTTCTATGCGACATATGCGGAGGTTTACGCAGAGGCTCGGAAGGTAGAGAAGGAGTTGGGCTTGAAGCCGAAGAGGGATCAAGATGTATTTTCTGGGGCCAGTAGCAGCGCAGGGCCTGCTAAGCGCCCTCAGCTTCAGCACCAGTCGTTCCAGCATCACCAGCAGCAGGGGCAGGCCAGAGCGTCTGTCCAGAGGAGTCAGCAGCGTCCAGGGTAGGATGATCCACCGTGCCACTTCTGCAAGAAGCCCGGTCATCTCTTCGAGTTCTGTAGGAGGAGACTGGGGCTGTGTCTCTTTTGTGGTACCGCTGGGCATCAGATGCGGGAGTGTCCCAAGAATCCTCGTGTTACTGGAGCTGCTCAGAGGGCACCCGTTCAGAGGGCACCAGCTAGTGTGCCGGTAGTTCAGCAGAGAGGTCCGCTTCCGACTCAGCAGCAGCAGTTTGTTTAGCACCGCCAGCAGAGGGGTGGTCAGGGTAGAGCCTTTACTCTTGCAGCCGAGGAGGTGGAGCCTATTGCGGATGTTGTCGCAGGTTCTATTCTGCTCGATTCTTTTCCAGCTTTGGCCTTATTTGATTCTGGTGCTACGTACAGTTTTGTGTCTGTTTCTTTTGCTCTTAGGCACAATATTATTGCTGAATATCTGGGTAGGACTTGCAAGATTATGACTGGGAATGGCATCATTCTAGTCAATAATGTTTGCAAGGGGCGAAGAGTTTCTTTGAGAGGCCGGGAGCTGAGTGCGTGTCTGCTCGTAATGCCACTTCCGAGTTACGATGTGGTACTCGGCATGGATTGGTTGAGCACGCACCACGCTAGCATCGACTGCAGAGGGGGCAGGATTCTGTTTAGGCCGCCGGGAGAGCCGGAGTATGAGTTCACCAGTGGTGCAGTGGAGCAGGGAGATGGATTCTGCGGAGCGTTGTTGGCGGGGCCGGTGTTGCCACATCCCCTCATTGCTGAGTTCTTGGATGTCTTTCCCGAGGAGCTGCCTGGGATGTCGCCAGATCGTGATGTTGAGTTTTCTATAGATCTAGTGCCGGGCGCTGAGCCTATCTCCCAGCACGTCTATAGAATCAACAACAGCGAGTTAGCGGAGCTGAAGAGACAGGTCGACGAGCTGGAGAACAAGGGCTTTATTCGATCTAGTTCTTCACCTTGGGGCGCGCCAGTTCTTTTAGTCCCCAAGAAGGATGGTACGGTACGTCTGTGTATTGATTATAGGGCGCTCAACAACCTTACCATCAAGAACAAGTATTCTCTGCCGAGAATTGATGACTTGTTCGACCAGTTGGGCGGTGCGAGGGTGTTCTCGAAGATCGACTTGCGTACCGGGTACCATCAGCTGAAGGTGAAGCGGGATGACATTCCGAAGACTGCCTTTCGGACCCGCTATGGCCAGTATGAGTATACCGTCATGCCGTTTGGGTTGACCAACTCCCCGACGGTATTCATGGACTTGATGAACAAGGTATTTCACCAGTACCTTGACAAGTTCGTGGTGGTCTTCATTGATGACATTCTCATCTACTCGAAGACACCAGAGGAGCACGAGGAGCACCTGAGGATTGTGTTGGACACTCTCAGGAGGGAGCAGCTGTACGGGAAGCTGTCCAAGTACGAGTTCTTCTTGGATCGCGTGGAGTTCCTAGGCCATGTTGTCTCTGGCGAGGGGATTTCAGTGGATCCGAAGAAGATTTCTGCAGTGGAGTCCTGGTCGACGCCGAGCTCAGTAGCAGAGGTTCGGAGTTTTCTGGGTCTGGCAGGTTACTACCGGAGGTTCGTACAGGACTTTTCCAGGATTGCCCAGCCGATGACCCGCCTTACCAGGAAGGACGAGGAGTTTATTTGGTCCGATGAGTGCCAGGCCGCCTTCGAGGAGTTGAAGACGAGATTGACTACAGCTCCTATCTTGACGCTGCCATCTGGATCTGGTGGTTATACGATCTACAGTGATACTTCAGGACGGGGTTTGGGTTGTGTGCTTCAGCAGCACGGGAAGGTAATTGCCTATGCATCTAGGCAGTTACGTCCTCATGAGAGGAATTACCCTACCCACGATCTGGAGCTGGCAGCGGTCATCTTTGCTTTGAAGCTGTGGAAACACTATCTGTACGGAGAGCGAGTTGAGATCTATACAGATCACAAGAGCTTGAAGTACGTGTTTACCCAGAAGGAGCTGAATATGAGGCAGAGGCGATGGTTAGAGCTGATGAAGGATTTTGATATATCCTTGCAGTACCATCCGGGAAAGGCCAACGTGGTCGCGAATGCTTTGAGCAGGTATCCCGTGGCTATGTGTTTGACGATGGATCGTCACCTTCTGGCAGATCTGGAGAGCTTGGGCATAGAGGTGATAGTTCCTGGGTTCGAGGCACAGATGTGGGGTCTGCAGGTGCAGTCAGAGCTGATGGACAGAGTCAGGGCAGCTCAGTTTGAGGATGAGGCTCTGAGGGTCATCAGAGAGCAGGTCCAGATAGGACTGTTGGAGGAGTTCTCTTTAGCAGGGGATGGGTCGTTGAGGCATGGTACCAGATTGTGCGTGCCGAGCGGAGGACTTCGGGAGGAGGTTCTTCAGGAGACGCACCGTTCTCAGTACTCTATGCATCCAGGAGCCAACAAGATGTATAGAGACTTGAGACAGCATGTTTGGTGGTATGGCATGAAACATGAGGTGGCTCAGTTCGTGTCGAGATGTTTGGTGTGCCAACAGGTGAAGGCCGGAAGGCAGAGACCCGGTGGGTTGCTCCAGCCACTACCCATTCCTAAGTGGAAGTGGGAGCATATCACTGTGAACTTTGTATCTGGGCTTCCGCGCTCTCCAGGAGGGAAGGATGCGATTTGGATCATTGTTGATCGATTGACCAAATTGGCCCACTTTTTGCCTTTCAAAGTGGGTTTGTCGACGGAGAGGTTGGCCGAGATATACGTGCGACAGATAGTCCGATTGCACGGGGTGCCAGTGAGTATAGTCTCGGATCGGGACAGCCGATTCACTTCCCACTTCTGGCGGAGTTTGCAGCTTAGCTTGGGCACATCGCTCAAGTTCAGTACAGCATATCACCCCCAGACAGACGGGCAGTCGGAGAGGACGATTCAGACCCTCGAGGATATGCTGCGTACCTGTGTCTTGGACTTCGGGGGATCTTAGGAGGACCACCTTCACTTGGTAGAGTTTGCTTACAACAACAGCTTCCAAGCCAGTATAGAGATGTCACCTTTCGAGGCTCTATACGGACGGAGGTGCCGTACTCCCTTGTCTTGGGATGATGTCGGTGAGAGGGTTTTGCTTGGCCCTGAGATGGTAGTGGATGCTGCAGAGAAGGTCAGGGTCATCAGAGATAGACTTCGGGTGGCGCAGGATAGGCTGCGACATTGGGCCGATAGCCACCGGAGGCCATTGGAGTTTGAGGTATAAATTAGATTTTTCTAGTATTTGAGTCTGATTGTGATTGTTTTAGATCAAGCTCTAAGTCTTGTGTTTTGTTCTTAGGTTGATGATCTTGTCTTTCTGCGGATTTCTCCGACGCGTGGCACGATTCGTTTTGGTGGCGGCGGAAAGCTTAGTCCACGATACATCGGACCATTCCGTATCCTGGGCAGGGTCGGTGCAGTGGCTTACCGACTGGAGTTACCGCCTGCACTAGAGGGAGTGCACAGTGTGTTCCACGTGTCGCAGCTGAGACGGTACGTGGCAGATCCCAGTCACGTCTTAGACCACTCAGAGATCGTAGTGGGACCGACACTCAGCTACCCAGAGAAGTCGGTCGAGATCTTGGACCGAAGAGAGAAGGTGGTCCGGAACCAGGTCATTCCCTTGGTTCGAGTTGCATGGAGACACCACTCTCCAGGTGAGTCCACCTGGGAGAGAGAGGACGACATGCGGGAGCGATTCCCATATCTCTTCGAGCCTTGAGGTAAAATTCTTTCTTTTCTTCCTTGTTCTGTTCATGATTGCAGTGTTAGCCCTCATTCAATTTCGAGGACGAAATTTTTTAAGGAGGGTAGATTTGTCACCCCCAGTTTTTCAAATTAAGGGTATTTTCATCATTTTCAAGTTTTATAATATTTTAGGAATTTTATTTGATTTTATATGATTTTTAGGAAATTTATTTGGGTTGGTTTGGATTTAATCCAATTCGGACTCAATTTGGAGACCCGGGTAGCCTGGACCCTAGTGGGACCCCCATACTAGCTGGGCTTAGCCCATGTACCATCATAAATAGGCTAGAAATTATTAACCTAATTTCCATGACTTAATTAGTCATTTTAGAGACTTAATTAGTCGTTTAGAATCAAACCAAATCAAACCGAACCAACCCGAATTCAATTGGACCAAACCCAAGTCTAATGGGTAGAGGGTTATTGGATCCTACCAACCCAATAACCCCCCCTAAGTTGCCGGCCATGGCATAAACCCCCCCTTTTTGTTACTTCATCACAAAGTAACTTCTTCTTCCACAATTTCTTTTCTTTTCTCAAGCTTCTTTTTCCTCCTCCAAGCACAAGCTTAGGTATGCCATTAAATCCCAAGTAATTCCTCTTTTCCATTCATGACTTTCACATTAAGTGTAGAGAATTCAATTCTCTACACTTTGCCCCCTATTTTGTAGGTTCTTCCTAGAAATCTAGGTTAGGATTAATTAAGGGTTTTGTATGTTAATTAGTATATATATATATATATATATATATATATATATATATATATATATATATATATATATATATATATATATATATATATATATATATATATATATGGTATATATATATATATGGTATATGTATATATATGTATATATATATATGAAATTATATGTATATATGTATTGGTGTGTGTGTGTAGAGAGTGGTGGGAAGAGGATGAGAGTGGTGGTGTGGTGTGTGTGTGGTTGTGAATATATATATATATATATAGGTATATGTGTATTTGTATATATATATATATATATATATATATATATATATATATATATATATATATATATATATATATATATATATATATGTATGTATATATAATATGTATACGTGTGTGTGTGTGTATATATGTAGAGGTGTATGTGTGTATATATATAGATGGGAGGAGAGGATATGATATATGGTTATATATATATATATAAATAAATAGATAGATAGATATATAGATAGATAGGTATATATATAGGTATATATATATATATAGAAGAGAGGAGAGGAGGGAGTGAAGTAGGAGGAGTAGTAGGAGAAGAGGGAAGAGGGCAGCAGCAGCTGCAGGAGCTGCAGCAGCAGCTTGAGCAGCAGCAGCAGCAGGGTGAGCTGCAGCAGCAGCTAGCAGCAGTATTGGCAGCAGTAGGAGCTGCCATTGGCAGCTCCTCCCCCCCCCCATTTCACCCCCTATACACCCCAAAACCCCCCTAGTACCTAGATATATATGTATATATGTAGGTAGATATATATGTATATATATGTATGTATGGATAGATAATTAGATGGTTAGATAGAAGAAGTTTAGAAGTTAGAATTAGGAAAGTTTAGGAATTAGAGAGAAGGGAAAAAGGAAAGATATGGAAGTTAGGAAAGAAAGTTAGAATAGGAAGTGGAGAAGGAAATGAGGAGAACAAGATTAGAGAAGTTGAGAAGAAGAAGAACAAAAATCGAGAATCGAAGAAGAGATTGAGAATGAGACTAAAAGAGGAGTTTTTGTTAGAAATCGAGTTAGAGGGCAAAATTGAGCCCGGAGCATCGGATCGCGATGAAACTTGACATTGGCCTAGGTTACGTGATTTATATTTTGCGGGTAAGCTTCCGGATGGAAATCGGGGTCATAGGGCGCCGGTATCGCGCCGTGTCAGTGCGTATCTCGAAATATTCAAGATATCTGCAACGGGCCGTAAGGTGGACTAGACGTCCACTTTATCTAGGTATTATGGTAGATAACGAACCTATAGGATAGTACCCTACTACCCTAGGGAGATCGGGTCAAAATAACTAGCGTAGGTAGGCTATCTAGATAATCGCCGAGGGTGGAATTTTACCCTTAAAAAGGGTAAAATAGGGATTTGGCCCACGGCCAAGATTTGAGTTTCCAAGTCCAAGATGGACTTGGATATGGATTGTATAGGTTGGTAATAAGCAGATTTAGCCGTCTAAACCTAGTCTTGGACCCGGTTGACCACGGTTGACTTTTTGGACTAAAAGTCAACTATGGGTCAACACTTTACCCAATTTGGTTCCAAATTCCATTCAACTTGGACAGTTGACTAAAAGTCAACTATTAGTCACCAGTGACCTAGGATTGACCTAGAGTTGACCTAGAGTTGACCAGAGTTGACCCGTTGACCAAAAGTCAACGGTAAGTCAGTTTTTGACCTAGATTGATCCGGTTTAACTTCTAATGTTCTCCCATGACCAAGATTGACCCGACTAGACATGTCTTGACCTAGAATGACTAAATAGGGTTTATTTTGATTTAACTTTACTTCCTAAACTTAGTATTGATACGTCTTGTTCTCTATAGGTCCTCGAGATACTGCGGTTGATCCAGTCGGCGTATATTATCATCTTACAGGCGGGTACATTCTCTGATACTTATTCCCAATTTATGATAACTGTTATGATTCATGTACTTAGTGTTGATATGCTTATTCCCGACACATGGTTCTCACGGATTGGTATTCTTGGATCCCGACGAGAGATGTTTTCTCCTTCTTAGGTTGGGATATATTGTGCAAGCACCCTTGTAGCTCTTGCTCGATATATGGTCACTGATTCTAGAGAAGGCTAGCTACCTTCTCATTAGAATCCCGTGCAGTGACGTATCCTGTTTGGATCCATTCTACCAGTTGGGGTAGGGGGAGTAGTATATGTATATATATATACCATATATATATATATATATATATATATATATATATATATATATATACTAATTAACATACAAAACCCTTAATTAATCCTAACCTAGATTTCTAGGAAGAACCTACAAAATAGGGGGCAAAGTGTAGAGAATTGAATTCTCTACACTTAATGTGAAAGTCATGAATGGAAAAGAGGAATTACTTGGGATTTAATGGCATACCTAAGCTTGTGCTTGGAGGAGGAAAAAGAAGCTTGAGAAAAGAAAAGAAATTGTGGAAGAAGAAGTTACTTTGTGATGAAGTAACAAAAAGGGGGGGTTTATGCCATGGCCGGCCACTTAGGGGGGGGTTATTGGGTTTGTAGGATCCAATAACCCTCCACCCATTAGACTTGGGTTTGGTCCAATTGAATTCGGGTTGGTTCGGTTTGATTTGGTTTGATTCTAAACGACTAATTAAGTCTCTAAAATGACTAATTAAGTCATGGAAATTAGGTTAATAATTTCTAGCCTATTTATGATGGTACATGGGCTAAGCCTAGCTAGTATGGGGGTCCCTATAGGGTCCAGGCTACCCGGGTCTCCAAATTGAGTCCGAATTGGATTAAATCCAAACCAACCCAAATAAATTTCCTAAAAATCGTATAAAATCAAATAAAATTTCTAAAATATTATAAAACTTGAAAATGACGAAAATACTCCTAATTTGAAAAACTGGGGGTGACAGGTCCTCTACCCTGCGACGGTACCGGAGCCGTCTCTGGAGGACGCTGATCCTGGGACTGCTTAACCTGATGCTTAGATAGTTTCTCTTTCTGCATTTTTTCTTTATTTGGAGTTTGTAGTTTATTTCTGTATTTCCTTTCCAGTTATATTTCTGAATATTTGATAAATAAAGTTTCAATTCCGAATAGAACAGTTGTGGCAAATGTACTTGTGTTGTTGTGAATACCTGCAATGGAACAGCTTACTGCCGCCGTCTCACCACGGTGCAGGCTGGGCATGGTCCGGTTCGACCCATTAAATTGGGATCGGGTCGTGACAGCAGCTCATGCGGTTGAGGGTCCAAAGCTCATGCAGCTGAAATGAATTGGGTCCATGCGGCTGAGAGAAATGCAAGCTCATGCGGCAGGAGGAGAACAGTCCATGCGGCTACGGAAAGAGGGAAGCGCATGCGACTAAGGCAACAATCCATGCGGCAGGGACAGGGGCGAAGCCATACGCTTATGCGGTTAGCGGGGTCATGCGCCTATGCGGCTACAAGTGGACCAAGTTCATGCGGCTCGGGAAGAAGTTCTCATGCGGCCAGCGGGAAGAGAGGGCGCATGAGACTAAGTCAGAGCATTCATGCGGCTGGAAGGAGCGGGTCCTCATGCGGCTTGGGAGGGCGCATGTGGCCAAACGGGTAACGTCTCATGCGCCTCAAGATGTGCAGAGCATATGCGGCTGGGGATTAAGCGAGTCATGCGGCTAGATAAGTTCGGCCCTCATGCGGCTGAAGTACTTCCAGCCATGCGGCTGAAGAGAACACTTGTCGCATGAATTATTCATGCGGTCAAGTCAGCACAGTTCATCTTTTCCAAAATTTTAGAGAAGAAGAACACAATGAGAGCCAAGTCCTCAAGATCCACAACTCCATCATCCGGAGCCCAAATCCGAACTTCTATAGGTCAAAATGGGGCAGAACAAGATTCTCTACAACATGGAACCATCAAAACTTGGAAATAATAATACAAAATAGATCAAAACCCAAGAAATCCGAAAGTAAGACAAACTTAGATCTACAATAATCTAGCCATGAAAATTGAAAAGGTCAAGTACTAAAGAGTATTAAAATGTTACAAGGAAGAGAATGGAACAATAATATTTGGGTTCCTCCATGAAGCAAGGTACACTTGCCTAGCTCTCTCTCCCTCTCTCCTTGTAGGTGGAAGATTAATGGTGGGGAAGAAGAGTAATGAGGAGAGAGAATAGAGAGAATGGATTAATAAAGGGGTTGGTGGTAGGTAGGGGTTTACCCTTGGTTCATAATGAACCAAAGCAAACCGAGCCAAGCCGAACCAACCTAAGAATAACCAAGCCATGAAGGAAAAGTCAAGCAAGGAATCATGCAATACAGAAATAATACGTACACGTATACCCAGATACGTAATACGAACAACAGGCATTACAGGTTCTAACATTAGAGTATCAATGTGCACATCGCGGGTTCTATGATGCGACCCCAGTTTGTATCTATCATTAAGTAGTGAGAACACTCTCTAGTTAGCTCAAGTGTTAGGTTACTCTCAAGGACTCTCTCTAGTGTCAGGATACCAAGCAAGTTTAAGTGTCTGGCTTACCCTTAAGGACAAAGTACATTATAACAGTGTGCTCATGCTTATAATACAAAATATCACTGACTGAGGGAGTGTTCCAACTCAGTCCTACCTCTAGTATCAGACATACATTACATGCCTTGAGGCATTTTCACTCTGTACATGC